>OZ007586.1:135931283-136531283 GCA_963931845.1 Maratus michaelseni | reverse complement strand
AATGTCATCAATAGTCATTTTTGCATCTAATTGTTCTTCACTTTCACTTTCTTCACCAGTTTCACTTACCTCTCCCAAGGCTGTTTTGCGTACTTCATCATCAGTCAATTTATTGACGATTGGTGATTCATCATCGGCATGAATAACTTCATTTATGTCATCGGCAGTTAATGAAATTCCGGATGTGTATTTTCTATGCAGTATGAAAGAAGATCAGAAATTATGTTTGAATCTTTGGGAATAGGAAATTTTTCCAATTCCTGATCATCCTCATCATCATCAAAACATATCATTGTTGGCATCAACTTGTGCCATGCATGATGCAAAATGTCTTTGCTTATATTGTTCCATGAATTTGCAGCATGCCAAATTGCATCTTTAATATTGAATTCGTTAACGAATTCAGTGATGTCCCTACCGCTATTTACAAAACTTAACATACGATGCAAAAAATCATTTTTATAGCAGCATTTTAAAGCTTGTAACTCTCCCATATCCATGGGTTGTTTCAAGGATGTGCAATTGGGTGGGAGAAACAACACCTGGAAATTTTCTTTACTTAAAATCTCTGGAGCTGGATGAGCAGAACAATTGTAAAAAACTAAAAGAATTTTTGCCTCATCGGCAACTCCATTAGCTCTGGCATGCGCACGAACTTCGGGGATGAAATGGTTATTAAACCAATCAATGAAAAGATCTTTTGTAATCCAAGCTCGCTTACTTGATTTGTAAATGACTGGAAGTGATTTCACATTTTTGAGTGCTCGAGGTCATGCATACTTTCCAATCATCAACAGTTTACACCTGTGAGAGCCTGCAGCATTAGAGCAAGCCAGGACCGTTAATGGTTCCTTAAGATCTTTTACACCAGATGGATTTTTTTCATTCTCAATAGCTAGTGTTTTCCTCGGTACATAATGCCAGAAGGGTGACGCCTCATCTGTATTATAAATTTGCTCTAATGTTAATTTTTCATCAGCTACAAGCTGACAAAACTGACTGACGAAAAATTCAGCAGCTTCTGCATCAATGCTTTCATTTTTTCCGCATATTCGAAGTTGCCAAATTCCGTGGTGCTTTTTTAATTTTTCGAGCCAACTAGCTGAATACTCACAAGATGTTTCCACTTTCATTTCAGCGTGAAAAATTCTCGCTTGAGCTGTTATCATTGCATCTGTCAAAGGAGCATTTTCGTTCCTTCTTTGGCAAACCCACGCAATCATAACTTTATCGATCTCATCATTATTCGAAGGTCAAATGGTTTTTCTTTTCTTCATTGCCAGAAGTGTTAGACTGTCAACAAAAAACTGCAATATTTTTGGTTTTTGATTTTGCAAATCATACACGGTAGATTTCTCTACCCCATATTCATCACAAAGTTTCAGCACTGAAATCCCTTTTTCTGATTTACGTAACAATTCCACTTTTTTTTTTCTATTGTAAGCGAATTATGTTTTCACTTTGTTGAAACAGAATTGCTGCTAAAGCTAGATGACAAAACCAATGACAATTTTGAATTCATTTTTCAAAGAGTAGAATAAAATCAAAGGTAGCAACTCGATCACGTGGAAAATAATCACACACGCAAACAATTGTGCACACTAAATTAAAGTATGAGTCTTTATGTTGCCAATTGGAATGAAAATTTTCACATGACATATTCCAAAATCCGGAATGATTCTGAAACCAGCGTTTTTTCAGAATCTCAACTAGTGACGAAAAAAAAAAAAAAACTGTAATTTAAAAAATATTTCTTGCTTAGAATTTAGCCTTTCATTTATTCATCATAAGATTATTACAAAAAAAACTCATGTTATCTCTTTTTCCTGCTGCATTCAAAGCTCTTTTGAAAGTAACAAAACTGACATATATGGGGAAACAACCAAACGACGCGTGTATCAAAGTCATAGGGCAATGGGTTACTAGGTCGATCATTTGGTTCAGTCAGACCATTTTGAGAGGGAAAGAGGGAGAGAGGAAAAATATCAAGTGTGTTATCTATTAGTTGAGTCAAGTGATAACAAATTTGCACAATTGTTTGTTTTTTTAGTTATAAGTACATACTTGAGATATTTTATTAGAATTATAAGAAGCTTCCAGTCATCAGCGTATCAGGTTGAGTACATTCTCATGGGTTAATAAAGAGTGCAAAATTCTCTAGTGCAAGAACTCTGTTTTGGTTTTTTTAATGCCGTTTTTTAACATGCCAGTTTTTGTAATAATTAAACTCTTTAATTAACGGTCAGGTGGTATAAAAATATACCAGAATAAGTCCATATAGATTTATTTAGTGTTCAGTTAAAAGAGTTTAACTGCATTCCATGAGAAATATGGAAATTACAGCTATTCTATTTTTTAAATTAAAATAACTGAAATCAGAAAAATGTCCGGATTTTAGAGATTTCCGGGTTTTGGATGTCCAGATTTTCGAGGTTCAGCTGTACAAGGATTCCAGAACATTTTTTTGGTTTGGCCTTATCTTAAAAAATGACAGAGATATGGCAGTTTGAAATTCTAGGTTGGCTGACATTTTGAAACAATCTGATTTTTGTTATGCTGTAACTCTCATGCTGAAATACACATTCAAATTCAGTAGTAACGAAAACTGGGATTGAATCTTCTATAATCAGGTTCCAACCAATTTAGCTTCGGGTGTTTGAGCAAAATTAAAAACATGGACTATAAAAGCTACCTTTTCCTCCTGGTACAGGCCAGAAGGACTTTTTCTTCTTGGTGCCCATTTCGTAAAAAGTAAAGGTTATTTTTGTGAAATTTATTATATTTTTATGAAAAATTACATTTTATAATTAAAGTTCACATCCAGTTACTCAAATTCAAACAGAGCATTTATTAACAAAAACTTTTTAAAATCCTTTTGCTGAAGTTTTCCTTTCTGGTGAACTTGTTTCTTTACAAATTGAACATTTTAAAAGTCACAAAATAATATATAATTAATAAATAGTAAGTTTATATGAAATAGAATTTTGTGAAAGGACCTGTTTTATTATAAAGAATTTTGTGAAAGGACCCATTTTATTAAATAGACTTTTGTGAAGGGATCCTAAATAGTCCCCAAATTTTGCCTTTATCGACCCTTGAGTAGTCTACAATTATATCTCTAATACCAATTTTATCTTTTATATAGAAAAATGCACATATCTATATTCTTTAATATTCAAATGTAGTAAAACCTCTGAATAGCAGACACCTTGGGGTCATTGAATAAAGTCCTGCATCGGGTCAGGTTGTCCCCAATTTTAAATGATAGATTGAGTGAAACTCCTGAAGCATTAATGTAATGCTTTGAACTTATTTATTTATGAAAATAAGTTTTTCTTTAATGATATTTAAATGAACTATTAGTTTTATATAATTTCGGGTTGAAGTGTTAGGTTGCATGTCGATGAAAATTTTGTCAGATAGTGTGCTGACTTTAAATGGATTTTTCAGTATTGAGTCAGATAAAATCCAGCCCACAAAGGATTCTACCATTGAATTAGTTAGCTATTTGGAGGTGTCCACTATTCAGAGGTAAAACCATACATAGAAGTGTTCGGAATTGAAATAATGTTTGCTAAATAGAGGTTTCTGCTATTCGAGAGTGTCTGTTATTGAAGATTATATTCATGATTGATTTATAGATTTTTTACCTGAAAAAATATTTTGGATTTTCTTTTTTAAAAAATCATATCAACCTGAACCCAACCCACAAGAATCAAATCTCAATCCAAAACTGACCAAACCTGAAAGAATGAAAGTCGACCCGAGCCACAGCACAAAAATAGATGTCAACCGAGCCTGAAATTGAACTGCAATGAAAATATTTAGCTCCAACCTGACGCAAACTGCAGGTCTGGTTGCTTTCAGGTAAAATCGGGTAACCTGAAAAAATGCATGTCACTATTTTTTTTTAAACAGATCTTTATTAATAGCTTTTTAGTGATGAAGTGAGTGCTGTGTCTATTAGTTCTTTTATATAAATACAAGGCCATACATGTTTTATCTAACTTCTTGTATATGAAATATATGCAGTTTTATAGAAATAGTCTTAATTTTTTCACCACTGCAGAAGCATGTATAGCCCAGCAAACGGATATATTCACTGATAAAAAGTTTATTGTAGTATTGCACTAATAAGATGAAATAATGTTTGTTTTATTATTTTTAAATTAATAGTTTGGTTTTTCATAACGCAATGAAACGAATTATTAAGGTATAGAATGCAATCTGTACCCTTAAAAAAATGTCATTTTTAATATTCACTGTATGAGATACTGTTTATAAAATAAATTATTTTTATAACAGTTCAATCAAATTAAATTTGGTTGCCATCCTCTAAAAGCTCTCCTCTTACCATAACTGTGAAAAACTATAGGTGTTTCTTCATGCTGAATTTTTAATGCCCTGAAACTATTGCCTTGATAAAGAAAGAAATAAAAAAAGAAAAGTGTCCAGTTAAACTGATGGCATTGAGCTCGCAGGCTATTCACACTAATTGTATATTATACTCTTATTTTAAAGAAAAACCATTTAGCGGAATTAAAGGGGGGGGGGTGGTATCTCCCCCATTTCTCCCCTTTATACGTAACAAATGAACCTCCAAATCTAATCAGGAAAGTACCTTATCAGAATGAACCTATATACACAATTTGAAGCAAATCTCATAATTCTGCATGAAAAACCCACGTATCTAAATTAAGGGAGGGATTAGCTCCTCGTTCCACCCTCCCCTTTATACTTAACCTATGAACTCCCTGAAGCAAATCAGATAATTCTGCATGAAAAACCCATTTATCTAAATTAAGGGGGATTAGCCCCCATTCCCCCCTTTATACTTAACCAATGAACCCCCAAAACTAATCAGGGAAGCACCTTATCTGAATGAACCTATATACAAAATTTGAAGCAAATCGAATCTTTCTATCAAGAGTTATTGTGTAACATACATACATACAGAACCTGCAAGCTCTCAGGCTTTGATAGCCTTTGAGCTAAAAAGGAAATAATTGTTTTTCTAATTTTTATTAGTATTATTTATTCATAACAAGTAAACAAATTATGTTAACTGAAACTTAGAATTATGGTCATTCTTTAATTTTGAGGCTTACATATTAAAAACAATATAGAGAGTTGAGAAAAACTAATAATTGTAACATATATGTTTTTCATTCTTCTTGCTTTTTATACTTTAATACTATTAACTATTATAATTTCAAATGAGTATATATTTAAATAAAATTGTACATTTCTTTTATTTTAATCTTTTGTAAAATTACTTTGATGGATTCTTATTTTTAAATTTTTATTAAGCAATGGCCTGTGCAAGGCTTTTGCAGTGCAATTTTTAAAATTATTTGCTGATATGTTTTTTCATTAATTTTTAATCAAAGAATATGTTTTAATGAAATGTGAGTTACTATGTCAAAAATCTGTTCAAAAATGTTTTGAATCTTCATTCATCATTGTGCATTTTGTATACTGTAAAATACCGTTAATCCGCCCTTCCTGATTAAGTGCCCCCCTCCCACTTTGTAAACAAATTGGAAAATTCAAAAAATTCCGAGAAAGCGCCCTCCCCCAAAAGAAATTTTGCCGGCACGTCAAGATCAACACCAAAAACTTTATCTCCCGAGTGTTTTTTTTTTTTTTTTTTTTTTTTTCCGACGGATCAGAAAGGCGTGACGACTCTTTGATATATCTCAAACATGTGCAATCACATTGTCGATCTGAAAAAGCAATATAACCAAACATTAGTTTTGCTGTAAATTTACTTCCATGGTGATATGAAGGTAATAAAAATATCGATAGTGAAAGTTTCTCATGAAATAAGTTAAAGAAATGTGTATTTGATACTGTGTGGAAAATATTTTGATTAAAAGAGAATCTATTTATTTTATTAAAGAATTTATAGTTGTATTTAACATTATTATGAAAACCAATCACAAAAAAAATATATCGATTGATAGATCAGATCAATCGATTTGTCGATACACAATCGAATTTATAGCGTAATTTTTGCTATCTTTGTGGTAGTAATGTTTTTTGTTTTAATAATCTGGCAACACTACCAATTCGTTCTATATGTTCTCAATTTTTGTGATTTGTATTATTTATTTAGCATTTATAGATACGAAATCATGATTTAAAAAAAAACAGTTATTTAATCTTCCTAACTTACAACAGATGGCGACACCACATAAAATCTTTCTAGTTCTTGAAATTACTTCAGGATATTTTCAACTGCAATTTCCCAGTGTTTTTTAATTATTTTAAATTATTAAGTTCCTTTTATTTTTCTGTTACCATATTAATGACAGATATTAGTGTTATTATTTATCTAAATGCATTCCAGTTTCAAAGCTTCTGAAATCCAGAATTTTCTATAATCTGAAATTGCCATTAATCGTGAAGTTATACTGTTTTTCTATTTTGTATATAATATTTTTAATTCAAAATGTTTTTCTTTTGTCACTTTATTAAAATAATGCATACTCTGCGACGATCGGCCAATAGCATCTCTGCCCCCTTTACGATTTTTCGTCACGTTTAGGGGGGCGGATTAACGGTATTTTACGGTATGCATAGAAAAGAGGATGTTGACATTAGAAATAATATGTTATTGTTTGAAATGGGAAAAATATATGAGCTTATCAATCCTTGATAAGAAGCCAAAATCTATATTTATATATTATAAATTATATGCAAAGTGACAATAGATTTTTTGCCAGATTGCAATACCATTATAGAATTAATGTGTAACTTAATTTTGGAATCAAATTTATTTGTCACGTCTACTGTTGTTACCTGCAAGTAAGATAATTAGCGTTTTTATTTCTCAAAAAGATTAATTTTCTATATTTAAGTACATGAAAAGAAGTATTTGGTTCAATTAATTTTTTTTCAGTTTATTCATTTTTTTAAGCTTATTAATAATCTTTTAAAGTATGTTACATGTTAATTTATTGTTTAAATGTTTTTGATATTTCAACTTTTAATATTTTGTGATATCACCTGTTTTTAAAAACTAATATAAACTAGTCCAACAGAATAAGTCGTGTGTCTATAATTGTAATGTATTGGGATAAAAACTTGATATGGTTTTATAAAATTTCATTTGAAACTGCTTGCCTTTCCTATTTTATTTATTTTTACATTTTCATTTCAGAATCAAGCTGGCTATTTATTAAATAGAGAACAAATATTATACTAATTAATACTAATAATTTTGGAGGTTTTAATCAAAAACCCATAATTAAAACCATAATATTTAACCATTTTTTCGAGCAAAATGGTGGAGTAATTAAAGTATTAATCATCAACTGATTAAAAATATGTTCATTTTCCAAAAGTTAGTAAACCATCAAATTAAGAAATGTGTGATAGAGTAGGAATGAATGTGACATTTTTTTTACAAAAAATCACAAAATCAACTTTATTTGCCACAAAAACAAAAATTTCAACTTATAGAATACAAAATGAAACAGGAAAGTATGGGACAGCTATAAAAAGTATGATGGTATAAATAATCTAGTGTAGACTACATATAAAGTCTAACAAAGTTGTAAGTTGATGTACCCAATTTGAAATTAAAACAGCAACTTTAAATAACATAATGAAAATAGTATAATGACTTGTTCAGTATTAAAGGGAAAAATTTTAGTTTCTTTTTTTAAAACAAATACTATATTTTGCTGTATTTGCATGGAAATTTTTCATCTTCTTAGCAATTTATATTATCTTATTAAAGGGAGGGAGGGGGGGGGGGAGTCTCATTCCTTCCTTTGCTAGCATACCCCATTCCTCCCCACTACCTTCTGTTATGTTAAATTACTTCTATAAAAAAAATATGCTGCTTTTAGGCTTAGTTCAAATCATGAATACAGTGTAATACATAAATAGAAAAACTATTACATGTATACATAAACAAGTTTCTAATTTACTGAAAGCATAAAAATTATATTAAATAATTCGAGTCTTGACGTAATATTTTTTCTTTGTATATTTGTAAACTTATGCAAATCAGCTATGTATTTCAACTGATAATTTGTCTATTATTGCTTTGTCTAGTCTGTAATTTTTTAAATGTTTAACATGACACATTAAAAGATGACAATTTTACACATGACAATTTAAAAATACTATCCTGCCCCCCCCCTTTCATATAGGAAAACAGGTTAATAAATATTAATAGAATAATAATATATTTTATCATTTTATTTTCGCCGTATTATTTGTTTAAATATCACAAAGTATTACTGAAAAGAGATTATTTAGTCAGTCAAACTTTATTAGATTATTTATTTATTGTTAAACTGAGATTTTTACCATTAAGACAAAACATTAATAACATTTCCTTTTCTTTAATTAGGTAGAATAAAAAAGGCAAAACTTTTGGAAGATGTTTGAAGTTGAGGCACCATTGCTCATGAAATAATTGAATCTAGAAGTGCCATAATGAATTTTTGTGCCAATTGTTAATGTTGTTCAAAATAGAGATTTTGTGCCAACTTTTTCTTCAAAATAAGGAATGGAAAAATATTTATTTTAATTATAGAAACAAAATTTGGATGGTGCACAATTTATAGTTTGTTTTTATTGATGTCTGTGATTTATACAAAAATATTTAATCAATTTTTTAGTTACAAGATTTTTACAGTTTCAGTTACAGAATTACAGAGCATGATATAAAATCATAACAGTATTGACAACAAATGACCCATATGGAGATTTCATTATGACATTTTGCCATACATCAGCAATTTTGTATAAGAAAGATTTACTTCACAATTGAAATTCGCCATGTTTTTGTAATTTTTTTCTTCATTATGTAAATATTAAATAGTAAATATGTCATTTTTTGATTAAATAACATTTATTGCATTACTCTAAGTATGAAATATTTAAGAGTTAACCTGTTTCCTTCTGTTAGGATTTATATGATTTTAATGCTTTAAAATTCTTTTGTAGAATTTGGAATGTATTGTTTGTAATGCAAGCTTTTGACATCTCTGACATAGATTTGCAAATATGTATTTTATCTGTATTTGGCACTTTGTAGGAATGTAAATATAATTAATTGTTCACAAACATTTAATTTACTTGCTTAAGTTTAATTTTTTTATATTTTTCTCCAAATCACTTATGAAATTGATACAGATTCTTTAGAGAAATAATATATGTTCATATAATTTTCTGATACAGATAGTACACATTTAATTAAGATGATATCCATTTTGCTGTCATTAGCGACAAAGTCTCATTTCTTTCATGATATATTTTTTCTGTTGTTGTCTATTATTGTTACATCCATGTTAAATGTTAGCCAATTTTGGACAGCTGCCAAAAACTGGTTGCTATTTTTATTACTCATACATCATTTCTAAATATCACATAATTACATTTTTTACATCATTGAATAAGAAATAAGATGTACTTTTGAATGAAATTTGTTTGAAAACTATAGCTCAATTTAGTGACTTTTTATAACTTTTTAAATAATTTTCAAGCATGACTTTTTCTCTAAATCTATCTCGACAATGAACATTTGTTTGCTAGAATAATGTAAAGTAACTAGTGGCAGAGTTAATACAATTGGTAATTTATTGCCAGAGCAAATTAAAAAATGTTATCTATAAGATACCACAATTTGGTGTTAAATTAAAATCTGTCAATGAAAAGACAGATTTTTATTTTATGTTGAACATATTTTCAGTATCAAGGTATTCGGTAAAAGATAAGTTGCACCAGAATTTACTTGAAATTGTATTTTAATTTTTACTCATGATTTCTAAATTTCTAACTGTATGAATATAATCTGCTGAGTTTAATGATTTATGTTTTATCTATAATCTAATTACCATAAAAATCGATGGATATGCCACAGCCCATATGTGAAAAAAAAATTATAAATTTATTCTGTGTAAGAGCCATTTTATGTGTCCCCATGTATAAGTGAAAATAGAAAAAAAAAACTGCATTGCCAAAATTCATTTAAAATCTTTTTGGAAAAAAAATCAAGAAGTTACTGCAATTGAAATTCTATGTTTATCAGTTGTGTAGCTATGTGAGTAATAAAATGTTGTTGAATACCAAACTTTTAATTACTGTTGTATTATTCACTGAAAACTGTATTTTTAAATTTCATTAGTTACACATACACACAGGGAGAGGGAGTGTCCAAAAAGATTGAAACACACTTTAACTTTTTATCTGTTGGTAATATGTAGTTAATGTAAATTACAAAAGTGTTCAAAATAAGGTAGGAACTAACAAGGAGAGGGTCAAGTTGGTAATCACAGATTTTGATTATTTTTATATATGTTGTTTGGTAGAAACCCCTTAGTCTGAGGTTCAGCAGATTTTATCTAACACTCCTTAGTTCTCATGAAATAAGAGGTCTAATATTATAACACAACTTAAATACTTACTTTGTAGCATGTTTACTGTGTTACAAAGTCTGTTGTGGTGCCCTCTAGTTATAATAAAATAAAACATTTTCAAATAAAATTTTTAAAAAATGCAGAAAGAAGATAAATGAGAAAGCAAAATAATTCAAAGCACAAGCATACATATTACAAATTTAAAAATCTTTAATATGCAAAAAAATATGTTGTAATTTAATTCTTATGCTAATTTTTAATATAATTATGCTTCTTACTTTAAAAACAGAGTAGTATTATCATCACATTGACATCCCTTGTTAAGGCAATATGTAAATGACGTATCTTTAAAATCATGAATTGATACAATTGTTCAATATCACTGCATCAATAAAGAATATGTGAAGTACATTTTAAAAGTGATTAAAAAGAACTTAACTGTTTAATGACATTTTATACAATGATTTAGTTACAAATATTAAAATAAATAGGTTAACATTATAATTAATGCACAATATTATAATTACAAGTATATTTATAAAACAAAAAATGAGAAAAACAAATGTAGCATGTTCTGGTCTCTAACACGAGCCCACGGATCAACGAACAGACACCATAACAACTGAGCTATGACCAATGTAGTAATTTCATTACAAAGTAAGTATTTAAGTTGTGTTATAATATTAGACCCCTATTTCTCGAGAACAAAGAAACATTGTATAAAATCCTTTGAACCTGAGACTAAGGGGCTTCTACCCTACAGCATATATAAAAATAATAAAAATCTGTGATTATCAAGCTTAGCCCTCTCCTTGTAAGATTGTGTTGATGAAAATATCTTGCATCCTGCTGCTAATTAAAAAATACAAAATACATTTTTATAAGTCTGTGGGTCTTGTAAGTTATATGTAGAAAATTGTCTCTGTGTTCTGATAAGTAAGACAGAAAAAATTCCATTCTCCTATGACAAAACTCACTGAGTAATGATATGAATTTTAGGAAATTTAAAAGATTTCTGGCACTGAAATTAGACAGACAAATTTTCATTGCCAGAAAGCTCCAAAATTTCATAAAATTTAAAGTCACAAGTCTGAGTTTTGGTCGTTCACGTTATTATTATTATAATATATATGTATATATACACACAGACAAATACATTCACATATACTGTAAAACCTGCTAAGACAGAATCACAAGGGACTGAAAAAGGACTTTTAAGGCAGGATTTCATTATGTACAAGTTTGGTTGTAATTAGTTTTATTGGATATATTTCTGCATAAAATATTGTAGATCAGACACTTTTCATTATTATTATTTTGCAACTTAAGTCTTATATTATTGGGTTACAGTTCTTTCTTTGCTTGTACATTGTTTAAATTTCAAGATGAGTTACTTAAAGACATTAATCATATTAGTTATGCAGTGTATATGCATTTCATTTGAAATAAAAAATAATGAGTATTGCTAAATCTACGCTTGTATTAAAAATATAGAAAATTCCATATATTAAAAGTAAAAAATATTTGGTATAATTTAGTTAGTACCACTGGTGTTTTTGGTTTTGACTACCCCCACCAAGCTTTTAATGGTATCGCCTCATCTTCCTTCATTCCCTCCATTTCATAGTTTGTTGGTTTCACCCGTTTTCCTCCTGTCCAGTGTACTTCTTCAGAACTGTGATTTTCGACTGTTTTTATCCTCTGATGATGGCTAATGTTTAGCCGAAAGCTGTAAGGAATTTTGACTTTTGATTTTACATCATAAATAGTTTTAATGTTTTAAAACTGTGTTTTTTGTGTTTGTACTTATTACAGTAACAAATAAGTTATATCAGTGTATTTGCATTGTGTTATTTCAATGCTTATATATTGAATACACATTCACATTTGGGAATAGTGACAGTAATATATTTATGGGTTAATATACTTTATGGAACTTAGCTTTCAGAAAGGAGAAAATTATGATAAAATACTTCTTTTAATGGATTATTGTCAAATTTATTTGTCCAGTATAATGATATTTATAATCACACAATGAAATACCTTTAAAGGAATAACAAGCAAAATCATACGGTGATGATCTTTTTATGAAAAATTAATATATTTTCTTATTATTTAATTATTTACATGTAGTTTATAGTTACATTGCACCACATTTCCATTATAACATATTTTCATACGCAGTTACTTTTTAATAATATTTCATGACACCATTTTGTATTTTTCTATTATAATGACCTTACTATGTTAATTTTGAAAATGAAAATTCTGTTATAATTTTTAAAATAAAGGTATAAAATCTTTTTTAAATTGAGAATAATATGAAAGTACATACTGTAAAATCCTGACTGTAAACCTTCGCCCACTTTTAAATAATTTTTTTTTTTTTTTTTACATTCCTAAATATAATCCATAACTTTGAAAAAAATAATAATTTGAATGAACCCGCCCCCCCCCCCCCTCCTTTCCTATTGTGTGAAATGTATTCCCCTTTCTCCCAGTGTAAAAAGTTTAAAATCTTCATAATCTTAAACAATTCTTCTGTCCTATTTGTTTCTCTAGTAAGAGTAACTAAATAATCATCTAAATTACAAGCTTCCTCCATCCAAAATTTATTCTTCCCCTCCCCTCCCCTCCCCCCTCAGAATACAATGTTTAAAAATTTTTAAACTGTTTATTAAAAAAAACTATGCTCTATCTGTTGCTCTCTAGTAACAACAAATAAATAATCAGCAGTTTAAACTATCCTTCTACTCTCATAATGTCTGCTTGTTTCCTCCTTTTGCTCCCGTCCAGCAAAACATTTTCAGATCTTTAAAATTCCATTAAAAAATTCTGTCTTATTTGATACTCTCAAGTAACAATAAGTAAATAATCACTCATCTAAATTACAACCCCTCTCCTCCTTCCAAAATTTATGCTTCCCCCTTCCCTCCAGCATACAATGTTTAAAATTTATCTCCTTGTTTAAAAAAAAATCTTATGTCCTACTAGCTGACTCACCTGGTATTGCCCAGTGCCATGATAATAACCTTAAATGTACCTAAAATCAATGTTGAATGACCTTATATATTTAAATGAAATCTTTCCAAATGATCCTAATGCTAAGAGAAAGCGTACACTCTCAAATTTGTATGATTTTATATTTTTAAACGAAAATTATCCAAATAAACCGAGTTGGGAGGCCCACTGCCTTTGGCAGCGTACACTGGGCATGTTATGCACACTCCTGTCTGTTTTTTAAACAAAAGGCAGGCATAGCCCAGATGCATGATAATAACCTTAAATATACATAAATTTAAATAAAAATCTTTCCAAACAAGCCTAAGGGCTTATAAGAAATATTTTCTTCTCACTTTTTTTTTTCACATTGGGTCATTTAATATTAAAAACAAAAAAGTTCTTATCGTCTAAAATCTTTAAATATGTATGAGTTACAAATATAATGTTTCTGAAGCCTGTGTATAATTTTTGAGCTAAAATATTGATATTTCATTGTAAAAAAGCAGTGTTTTTTCCCTATCGAAATCCTGTGGGAATATTTTTTTCTTTTCAAACTAATTATTTTACTCCTAAATCATTTTTTGTAAACCAAAATGTTACTCTAACAACAATGAAAGGTTAGTTTAAGGTATTAAAATTTTAGACCAATAGTGCAAAAATAAGTTTACATTATACGTGTAACTAACAGTCCGCAATGTTAATCCTATATATTTTTTTCAAACTGCTTATTTTTCTTCTAAATCTCATAACTTCTGAACCCAATTTATACTCTATTATTAGCTAAAAGCTTAGTATATCTTATTAAAATTTCGGAGCAATTGTATAAAATTGAGGGTATTTTTTAAATCAAAATGTGCCTAATCTTAATCTTATAGGCAAATGCAAGGGAAAAAGAAATTCACCAAAAGTGACTTTCGTAAAATAATTATTTTCAAAAGATTAATATGCATGTTTTTTTAATTGAAAGTGTCTTTTAAAGCTGAACGTATGCTCATTAAGTGTATGCAATCTTTTTTTTTTTTGTATTTAGATAAAAAATTTGGGGGACAGAATGTTAAACATTGCAAAGAAAAAGATTCACGAAAGTGATTTATGGAAACGAACATTTTTGAAAGGGCTAATATTGATATTTTTTAAAAGTGAAGACATTGTTTTAAAGGAAAATGAATTTAAATATGGTTTGATATCTTTGATTTGCTTGTATTTTGATTTCCAAAGCCGATGCTAATTTTTAAACATTGCACAATAAAACAAAATTCGTGTAAGTGACTTTTGGAAATGAGTTTTTTTCAAAGGGTTAAAATATTCATATTTTTCAAAATGGAATTTGAAATAAAAATGAACATAGATGTGGTTTGGTAGTTTTAGTTTTTTCGTTTCTTGATCAGAAGCATGGATTCAGATTTTTAAGGACTGCAGAATGTGCAAAAGTGACATACAGAAACAAACGTTTTTGATAAAATTAATATTTTTTTAAACCAAAGATGCAGTTTTAAATGAAAATGAAAATATATCTGGTTTGTAGTCTTTGGTTTGATTGTATTTTGATTTACAAAACCGATGCATAATTTTAAACATTGCAGAAAAAACTAAATTTGCAAAAGTGAGTTTTGCCAACGAATTTTTTTCGAAACTTCAGTATTTGTATTTTTTGAGACTGATTGTGGATTTTGAAATGAAAATGAATGTAGATGTGGTCTGATATTTTTAGGTTTTTTGTATCTTGATCAGAAGCACAGATTTTTAAAGATTGAAGAAATTGCTTAATGGCATACAAAAAATAAATTTTTTCAAAGGGTTTATTTAATATTTCTTTTAAACGAAGTTTGCATTTAGAAAAGCAAAGTATGATCTTTTATTTGGTGTAATTGGTTTTTTCATATTTTGGTTAGTTTGGCGGATGTGAGGTTAGGAAAATGGGGAGGGGGGGGATAATATTAAATCGAGATTTTGCAATTAATTCTTTTTAAAGATTTAATGTTAACGTTTGTGCAAACAGATTGTGGTGTTTTAAATATAAAAGTATGAAATTTAAGAATATCCTTTCCATTTTTCTGTATTTCTGATGGTTCAACCGATGCCAGTTAAGGAAAACACCCACAAAAAAGCTGATTTCACACTTTCCTTCTTCTTTGCTTTTGGCTTCGGAAAGCTGAAAACTGAGCATGCGTATGCACCTTTTCTAATTTGCCAAAAAAAAAAAGATGCTTTTTTGATGAGGTTTCAATTAATATCTTTGCTAATTATTGAAAAAGCAAAAATCTGAGCCTTAGGACCTGCCTTGGACTATCCTCATACAAATTTTCAGACTTCTACGTACCATATATTTTGTTAGCTGTCACAGACTGACACACACAAACATCTTTCTTTTATTAGTATAGATTTGTTTTGCACTTTAGTAAAAATAGATAATCTGCTACCTAAATTATTGCTCTACCCTATGTTGGCTTTCCTACTTTGACCCCTCCAGCATACAAAATTAAAAATAGTTAAAAATCTAAGAAATTTTGCTGTATTTGTTGCTCTCTAGTAACAATAAATAAATAATCAATCAACTTAATTATTCTCCCTCCCCCTTAACAGATTAAAATCTTTAAACTGTTTATTTTTAAATGCTGCCCTATTTCTTGTTTTGTAGTGAGGTTAACTATTAGTCATCTAAACACCCCCTCCCTCTGAAATTTCTGCTTCGTCCTTTCACCCCAAAGAGGGAATTTCTAAATATTCTGTGTGTCGGGGGCGGGGGGAAGAGCAAACATTTTCTTCCCTTTTGCAGTTTGGTTATTCTGACCCATGAAAATCAATTGTATGATTAATGCTTTAAAATAAATATGTTCTTTAAAATAACCTTTCCAGCCTTATTAACAAAAAATATGGCTGCGAACAGCCAGGCTGTAAAAAAGAGAAAAAGAATTTTCTCTGTCCCTATGCCTAGAAATTCACCCCTTTTTTCTGTAGTGAGGGAGTGGCAATTTAAGAGATGAGTCAGGTGATTATTTATTTACATTTGTTAACAACTGACAAATAGAGATAAAAATCTTAAAAGAAAAAGTCCTTCTGGCCTGTACCGGGAGGAAAAGGTAGCTTTCCTATATCTTCGTTTTAAAATTTTAGCTAATGTTACACGAAAACAGCAAGTTAAAATGCAAAGAAAATGTTTACAAAAGATTTGTTAATACTGAATTTGAATAAGAAATTTGCCAAATTATTGAGCTATAGCCAAATTGGCTTCATTTATGAAGACTTATATTGGTCGCCAAATTTGGCGATATTTTGCCAAATCTCGCCAAGTTTGGCGATAATTTGGCGCTAACGGATATGAATATATAGTTTTATGCGTTTGATTGGGAAAATTATTACAACAATGAAAATTTTTGTAATGTGCTGTCTTGTTTCAAAATGTCAGCCACCCTAGAATTTAAAACTGCTCTATCTCAGCCATTTTTTAAGATAGAGGTAAACCAAAAAATGCTCTGGAATCCTCGTATCAAGGCCTAACACTTAATTAAAAAATAAATTTGAAATTTTAACTTTTTTGTATATTTATTTTAGTTTTAAATTTTTAAGTGGCCGCCATCTTGAAACAAAATGGCGGACCAAGCTGGCCAACGAACTCGGTCGAGACATTGGTGAGCTTAATACACACAATTAGTTTCATCAAAATTGATTTATAAATATGAGCGTTATCGTATGACATAGGTCAGATATATATATATATATGGAGATATAAAACCATAAATGAAACATTATCATAACACCAACTTAAACAATGAAATAATTAAGTATGAAATAATTAGTTGACAATGAAAGATTCCCCGACACACTTAATATGGAATCAAAAACATTGAAAGAATAAGAAATTAAATAAAAATTGAATAAATGGAATTAAATGAAATGAAATTTGTGGAATTTAGACAGAATTATCAAGTCCCAATTGCCTAAATACCACAAATAAAATGAAATAAGATGTTTCATCATCATATTAGCCATACATTGCTAAAAAATATGCTATTGGGACTACATCTCAAATAAAATGATTCAAATCAGTGATAAAATAAAATACAATATTAAAAAGGAAAGAAGCCATACTTATAAATTACAGAGAGAACATTTAATAGAGATATTAAGTATAAAATCCATAAAGATGAAAAGAGATATAAATAAGATACCTTGCAGTTCATGAACCATCATGAAAACTCCAACATGACTGGGGAATGAATTGCATAAAAAATCATAACATGTTGCCAATTTTAGAAATATAAATTGCTTTGCAGTGATGCCAGAAATAATGTTAAAATATAATGGATTATAAAATAAACAGGAACATTAGTGCTGCCATCTATTAGTAAAAGTGAATATAATCTGAATCGAAGGAATTGGATGGAAATAAATGTTTCATAATTCAACTAAATTACTATCTTAATTGATACCAATTAGTTAAATAATAAATAAATGAAATTCATTAATAAATAGAAAATCGAATTACATTAAAGGATGTATTAATGAATAATACTATGTTATAAATAAGTATTAAGATGGAAAAATTAATAATAAAAAAACAACTTAAAATAGTGCTGCCCTCTAGTGGTAAAATAAATATAAAGCAATGGATGGAAGTTAGTGTTTAATAATTAAACCAAATTACTATCTTAATGATAGCCATTAGTTAAATAATAAATAAATGAAATTAATTAATAAATAGAATGTTGAATAATATCTAAGTAATGGATGTATAAATTAATAATACTATGTTATAAATAAGTAGTAATATGGAAAAATTAATAATTAATGCAACATTAAAAATGTACCATTAAATGACAACAACGATTAAATAACTGTACTAAAAATGCAACATCAATTAAAATAAATTAAATTGAAATACTAAAGATTTGAATTAAGAAACAAAGAATTTAAAATTAATATTGATTAAATATTGAAATGAATTAGTCACAAATAATGTGGCTTCAAACAAAGTTAAATTAAATAAAAACACTTAATAAAATTAAAACATATTATATTAACACTGTATAAAAGTAAACATTATCTTAGAAGTAAATATGATATTGTCCACCAAAGGTATTAATCCAAAGCATTAGATATATATGGAGATATATATATATATATATATATATATATATATATATATATATATATATATATATATATATATATATATATAAATCAACATTTGAACGGAGGGGGGTTTTGGGGTCTGGGGGTCATGATCAGTGAAAATATACCAAAATTTTCCGGAACTGCTTTCCTCCGAACGGCTGCAGTAGGTAGCTTTTACTTTTTTGTATTGAAAGCTACCTAAAAGAGTATAAAAACTTTCAAACTGTGTGATGTGAGGGGAGGGAGAAGCAGATTTTTTTTTTAATAGTTGGGGAGAGAGGTCATTTAATTATAGTTGCAAGAAAGTTATAAATAGAGAAAAATGGTTGGTTCCTATTTGACTCTACCATTTGGTGAAATCTTGCCAAATCGTCGATAGTGAGCCAAATGTAGCTCTTTTATTTTTAGAAAGGTTGACCAACGATATTTTTTGTGATAATGTGTTTGTTACATATGCAGGGGTGTAGCTACCATGGAGCAGTTGGAGCACTTTGCTCCAGGCGCGATAATCATAAAGGTGCAAAATTACAAAGGAGCGAAATAAATATTTGTAAAAATATTTGAATAAATATATTTTTTCATTTCCTAGGTTTTTTATAAAATGTATGAAAGTGGAATCCAGTCTTTAACAGAAAATATACCTGGTCCCCATGTGTACTTGCTAATACGAAAACTTGTTTAAAGTGGAATTTTTCTCCAATGCTTTGCGATTTTGTTTTAGCAGATCTTATTGTGCTTTTTTTTTTTAAAATAGATAAATGAAACTACGGTATTCCTTGAACTTGACTTATGAAATTTTTTATTTCAGATAATATATATTAAAATTCTAACATGTGCTTCTGAATTTGTAAAAAAATGTAAAGAATATTTAAAATCAAAACTAATGGCATTCACATGTGCATTACAAGTTGTGTTTTACAGCAAAACGGCTTATATTAATTTGAAATAAGTATAATCAAGCCTGTTAAGAACCAAGGAGCTGTATATAAGAAATTTCTTTTTAGACAGGTTTCAGTCTTAGCAGATATAATTGTATGGTATTCCTTTTATCCGCATTATGAAAATTTTTAGTTTACAGCAGGATGCCTTTATAGGCAGATTCCATTTGTGCAGTTTTATTGTACTATTATATGTATGTGTTTGAAACCTCAAAACAAATTTTGGGAAACCTTTTCCAGTAGAGAAAGGGTGTATAGCAATTGTACTTGCTCCAGGACACTGAATATGTAGCTACGCCACTGTACATATGACATGTTTGTTACATCATCAAGTGATTCTTTATTATACATTTATCTGAATTTTTATTGATGTTTAATGATTTATTTGTTATTTAAAACATGTTTTTTTTCTTTTTTATACAATTAAATAACACTTGCGTCACTAAACGGTTACGTCATGATATTAAAAGAAAAAAGCATTGAAAAAATTTCATCATCTGCTTGTTTATTTAAAGCCTGGTTTTTTTTCTTCTTTTTTTTTACTATGTGAGTGGCTACTCTTGTTACTTTAGAACAGTATAATTCAATTGACTGCAGTTTTCATGGAAGTCTCATGTTTTCGCAAAACGATCATACATGCGGTATAGTGATCGCTGCATTAACGAATTTCGTGTATTTTTTGCGATCTCTATACAACGAAGTTGCTGCATCCAGTGATTTTTTTGTTTTCGATTTCATGTTTGCAAAGCGATCATACATGCGGTACAGTGATCGTGGCATTAACGAATTCAGTGTTGTTTTTTTTTTTTTGGATACAATGAGGCTGCTGTATCCAGGGATTTTTTTTGTCGGTTTCATGTTTGCAAAGCGATCATATGTACAATACAGTGATCACATCATTAACAAATTCAGTGTATTTTTTGGGATTCCGATGCAACGAGGTTGCTGTATCCAGTGATG
The DNA here is from genome assembly GCA_963931845.1 of Maratus michaelseni. Taxonomy (NCBI): domain Eukaryota; kingdom Metazoa; phylum Arthropoda; class Arachnida; order Araneae; family Salticidae; genus Maratus; species Maratus michaelseni. Next base: position 136,510,888 of record OZ007586.1, on the reverse strand, counting down.
TTTTTTTCGGTTTCATGTTCGTGAAGCAATCATACGTGTGGTACAGTGATCGCATCATTAACAAATTCCGTGTATTTTTTGGGATTTGGATACAACGAGGTTGCTGTATCCAGTGATGTTTTTTTTTTCGTTTTCATGTTCGCAAAGCGATCATACATGTGGTACAGTGATCGTAGCATTAATGAATTTCGTGGTTTTTTTGGGATTCGGATACAACGAGGTTGCTATATCCAGTGATGTTTTTTTTTCTATTTCATGTTCGCAAAGTAATCATATGTGCAGTACAGTGATCGCGGCATTAACAAATTCCGAGTATTTTTTGGGATTCTGATGCAACGAGGTTGCTGTATCCAGTGATGTTTTTTTCGGTTTCATGTTCGCAAAGTGATCATATGTGCGGTACAGTGATCGCATTGTTAACGAATTCTGCATATTTTTGAGGTTGCTGTATCCAGTGATGTTTTTTTTTATTTCATGTTTGCAAAGCGATTATATATGTGGTACAGTGATTACATCATTAATGAATTCCATGTGTGTTTGGGGATTCCGATGCAACAAGGTTGCTGTATCCAATGATGTTTTCTTTCGGTTTCATGTTTGCCAAGTGATCATATATGCAGTACAGTGATTGTGGCATGAATGAATTTCATGTATTTTTTAGGATTCCAATGCAACAAGGTTCCTGTATTCAGTGATGTTTTTTTTTTACGGTTTCTTGTTCGCAAAGGAATTATACATGCATTATAGTGATCGTGGCATTAACGAATTTAGTGTGTTTTAGTTTTTTTCAACTTCACATTAATCGTTAACTTTTATGTAATATCGATGAAATGCGTATAAAAATGTTGTTTTTTACTGCTCATATTATCGTTTTTCATATCTATCTTATTAAATTTGTCAAATAAAATATTTTATTTCATTCATAAATGTAATATCTTAAAAAAATCAACTGTACGTTTATGGTTTAATTTAATAATTCTTGTATTTAAATTGTCATTATTTTGTCCAAATTTTTTTAAACGAATCAAATTTTACATTTGGTACGCTGTTGCTCTCGTATAAATGCAATCTATTTTTCAGTGATGTTTTTATTGCTAAATCCATTACTTTTCCTGTGTGTAACTATTTAAAAATTAAGAATGGCAACATTTTACCACTTGCTTATTGGGGCTGGGGGTTACAATATAATAAATGTAAGTAAACAATTTAGAAATCGCCAATGTGGCATCATTTTTAAAAAACGCCAAATGGTAGAGTGAAATAGGATTATGCCGAGAAAAACAAATAAAGTTTTTTTTTTCTTTTAGATTTTTAATTTTGTGTGCTGGGGAGGGGGAAAAAAAGGACTCTTTTCAGGGAGAAAAAGGTAAATTAGATGATATTTAATTATTGATTGTTACAATAAACTCACAAATACAGCAGGAAAAATTCTAAAAATTAAAGATTTTAAACTTTATGAGATGTAGGGGGTATTTTAGGTGATAGATTATTTATTTCTTTTTACTATAGAGTAATAAATAAGGTCAGAAAAAATTAAAAATAAAGAGTTCTAAAGCTTAAAATATGCATGTTTGGTACCAAAGGGTGAATAGATAATGTTTTTTGGAGGGAGGGGTTAGATGATTATTTGTGGTTATAATAAAGTAACAAATAGAGCAGGAAGTTAAACAAAAATAATAAAGGTTGCTTGGGATTTAAAATTTTGTGTAGGGAGGAGGCAAGATTTTAGGAGGGGGATTTATATATATATATATATATATATATATATATATTATTTATTTCCAGCCAAAATGCAGAAGATTTTCACCACTGTACTTTTATTACTTATAAATTATGATAAAAACAGTTTTTTAATGAATTGAAAAAAAAAATCTATTCTAAGACCCACACCTAAATTTAACTGTTTTTGGTTTTGGAAAAAAAAAGGAAGGAGGCTTACATTTAGAATTTTATGATAAGTGTACCTTCTATACTTTGCTAATATTTAGCAAACCTGATGTAGCAGGAAATGTTTTTTCACTTTTCAGCTAACATACAGATACTTAACATTGCACTTTTGACACATATTTGTTCATTATATGACCACCAGTGTTCGAAACTAGCATGCTACAAGTAGCAAAATTACAGGATTCACTACCTATTTTAGTAGTTTGTTGTGTAACACACTACATTTTGAAAAGTGTAATGTAGCAACTATTAGTAACTGCAAGTAGCACAATAAAAAAATAAATATTTTGTAGTGAGCACAGACTCTACTTTTAACATTAGTTCAGGAAGAAAAAAAAATTTGTCATTCTTCAAATCACATAATCCGTAACTTGCCTCTTTTGTGCAAAATATGTTCTGCTCAACAATTTGCAATTGTCAGTGACAAATTACTCTAAGAATGGTAAATAAAATTTATGCAGTGTATGGTTAAGCATAAATATGTTATGTACAATAATAGCTCCTCGTTATATTGCATATTCAGATATATAGCTCTGTTTTCGTATATAAAAAGAAATATATAATAATAATAATAATAATAATAAATAATCTGTAGTTTAATTTATTGTTATCTTTTTATGTAACTATGTATAAATATTTATTGTGTTATGCATTTTCTTCACTTTATCTAATCACAGAATTTCTACAATTAAATGAGACAACACTGAGAAAAATAACACTTTCAAATCTGAGTAAATCGATGTTTTCATTTTTGTTTCATTTTTGTTTCAAATAGGACGACCCAATGCTTTCAATCCTGAAATACCAGAAATACTCAGAATATTGAAACATGGACATACTCAAATCTGTTCACATAGAGGTCAGTTCATACTCATTTTTGAAACATGGACATACTCAAAAATGATTAGAATCAATTCGAACTCATTTTTGAAGCATGGAAATACTCAAAAATCAGCACATAGAAGTCAGTTCATATTCATTTGAGTGAAATACAATATTTCCATTTTTCAAGAGAAAAGTAATTGTAGCGTTAATGGGTTAAAATGTGTCAAAAAGAAAATTTAGTCAGTTAAATTTCAATATCCAGGGAGTGCTTTTTCATTTAAGAAATATATTGATAACAATCGAATTGAAAATTTGTATAATTCCTATCTCCCCTTCCCCACATAAATAATAAATCTTAACCACCATCTCAAATTGATCAAATCTATCCAAAATCTGTTAAGGGACTTTGTGCCATAAAACCCCACTCAACCAACCAACCAAAATCTGTTAAAAATTTTCAATTTTCTCAGCAACAAATTAATGAATCCTATCAAAAATATCAACATGCATCCGAATCATTTGATGACTTGCATTTAAAATAACCCACTCATGTGATCTTCATGGCGAAGGGGATAAGGCAATGGACTTGTAACTAGTAGGACTCAGGTTTGATGCTGGCTCTGGGTAAAAGCATAAATTTAGTTTATCCTCCCATAATCATAAATAAAACCAGAGATGGCAGCACTGTCGCTTTTTTTCTAGCTGTTGTTTACTGTTGTTTGAAACATGGACATACTCAAATATGAGCACATGATGTTTTATTCTTGAGTGTGTGCATGTTTTCAGAAATGAGTATGTGCATGTTTCAAACTTGAGTAATTTTGATTTGGAGCCATTTTGACTATCTAGCATACTCAGATTTGAGTATTTTTTGCTCAGTTTTGAAAATGTTGTTTTTAGAGTGAATGATTACTATTCAGAAATAGTGATACTCAAAAATTAAAAGTAATAAAATCTATAACTATGTTATTAGTTATATCAGTGAAGGAATATATGTTAAACAGATGTTTGTTTAGTCCTTGCATAGCTGTTAAACCTTCCAATTTTTGAGTACCACTATTTCCAAATTGAAATGTTTGCTTTATTTAACTACAGAAATGTGCTATTAAGGCTGTTCTCAAATCCAAAGGAGCTACTTTGTGACACATTTTTAAATTAATTTTTATTCAGAAACTGATGAAATTCACAGGTGTTCTTATTCAGAAACTATGTCATCAAAATAAGTTTTCCATTTTTTTGGTAAAGGCAGAAGATCTTTCAGAAAATACTGTCAATGTTGGCGTTTTGAACTGAATTCCCAATGCAGCAGACTGAGAAAGGGGAAAAACGTGTTGCCATGTGACATGAATTGCTTATAACTTGATAAGTAATCTATTTATCAAAAAATGGAAAACTGGTTTCAATTCCAAATCGCTTCTATAGTCAGGCCTGCCTTTGCATTTAAAAATGAGTCAGAAAGTTCTGCATCGTTGAGCAAGTCATTTAAGAACCACCTTAAATAAGACAAAAATACTATTTGAAAATAGTTATACTCTAAAATCTGAAGGTTTGGCAGTTATGACCTTGTGTGCATTAGATGACCATATTTCTCCAAAACCAAATAAACAAACATTCCATACTCTTATTAAATTAATTTCTTGCAGCTCACTAGAGTCCCAAACATACCGTAATTTCCGGTGTATAATCCGCAGATCAAACAATTCTGTTTAAACCCTGAAATTTTATTTAATAATTGAAGTCAAATATTTACAGCGATCTTGCAAGTTACATTTTATAAAATAAAATTTCTGGGTTGAAACTTGAATGTTTGATCCGCGGATTATACTCTGGAAATTACGGTACTTCTGGTAGCTTCATTTATAGCATACATTAAAAAATATTTTCCCAACTTAGTGTAGTAATGTTATATTGAAATAAAACACAGTCCAATGCAAAACATAATTTATTAACATATCTCTGTATTCACAACATATCAATTTTCAGACATTACAATTTCAATTAACTTTTACTATCTTTCTTCTGTTTTAACATACAATAAATGAATAAATATTTTTTTAAACTGATAATAAATATTGTTTTTTAATGTTCAAAAATTTTTATGTTTTTCTTTACACCTTATAGAAATTTAAGGGAGATTTTGATATTTTCTCAAAATTTTTATTTTCAAAATGAAAGATAAAATCTTAAAAAGTAAAACTTCTTTTAGTTTTAGAGTTCATATTCTTCTGGTTCAGTTATGATTTACGAAATTTGTTTTAATAAAAATACTGAATATATATACATATAGAGGCTTCATTGTCTATGATGCAAATTTCTTTTCATTGTTAATGCATTAAGTGTAATTAAATTGAATGTATACCTTTTATGTGAAATTATGATTTTTAATATTTAATGTCTGTATGTGATTTTTTTTAGCTTCCGATTTTAAGCTTCATGAAAGAATTACATTTGACATTATGTTCTTGGTAAATTTAAAATAGAGCAGCCAGCCATTATATTGCTCATTTGGATATATTGATCTTTTCTAATTCTCCCAAGAAGAAAAGTAAAAGTTGCTCCTTAAGTGTGCTGTGTCAAGGTTATGCAGGCTTAAATATATCTCGAAATGGCTATCTATCCAAATTCTGATCACATAACTAGAATACAAACAGTGCATATCCAGCTGTATGTAACTGCATATATAGATAACAGTAAGTACCTGCAATTCTGTATTAATAATGCTTCGACTACAACCCCATTGAAACACATGTTAGTTTCAATGGTTCCAACAATGTACATGACCATAGTAAAGAGGTTGTTTTGATTAAGAAAATTATAATATGCATATATAATAATATGCATTATTTTGGGACAAATATATAATATTTACTTATATGTTATATTTCTTTAAAATGTTTTTAATATCCTTGGTCATATCTTATTAGTTTAGCTGTGTCTCAACATGTGCCATATAATGAGGGGCTACTGTGTTGTTCTTTTAAACAGTTAAAGTTTCTTCTCTCCTAAATGTACAGTAATTTATAAAATCATTTATTTTTTCCTACTTGTGCGAGTCCAATTAAAAAAATGGGGGTTGAAAAGTCGAATATTTGACCTTTTGTATACATTTGAGATATTGAATTTTCGGAGACAAAAAGTGGCACATCCTACCTGTATCTTATTTATTTTTTTGCTAAACATAAAGATTGATTGAATTATGTTTTTCCTGTACAACAGTGGTTATAATTTATGAAGTAAGAAATAAGTTATTTTGATTTTTAAAGAATAAACTCTGACTTCCCTGACTAGTTAAAACCTATTCAAAGAGCCAAAAGGCACAATGTTTTAAAGATGGCCGGAGTCAGAGTGTATTCGAATGACTGTGATATTTCTATTATCTTCATCTTCATCTGCTAGTTCTCGTGCTGCTAGTGCTGCTGGTGCCTCTGTTGTTGTATTCTGAGCAGAGGCAGATTTACAATAAAACCACCATAAAGCTGTTGAACGAGGATATGGGGGAGTGCCTTCATCAACCTGAAAATAATAAAAATATTTAGGTTTTACAACAGAGAGATTTGCAGTTTGAAATAGACATCAAGCACAGTTAATTGTTAACATATATTTAATACTGAGTGTTCTCATATATTTTATTACTATTAATCTATTACGCTTCTGATATGTATCCTTAAAAAATGCCCATAAATTAAACTTATCTTTTTTATTTTTATTGAGATGTCTTTTTCTTTTATTTATACTCTAGATAATTTAATGGAATATTGCAGTATATCTGCTGAATTAAAATTCCAGTCTCATTTTTTTTCTCTCCTCTTGGGAGGTTGACACAAGGCCATCTTGATATAACAGACCGGTACAGTGTTTTTGACGCTAGTGAAATGGAGGGAAGGTTGAACTCTATATACACTATGTTACAATATGAAGTTTACATGTAAAATATTAACACTTTATATAGTTATTTACTGTCATTGATTTCATAAATAAAAATCATTTTGTTTTTCAGTACTTAATTCTTTTGTTGCAATTCTTATTAAAAAAAGAAAAAATATATATATAAATTTACTTGCTTTCACCAACAAATATGGCAAATCAACTTGCAGAAACTAGTTCACAATAAGTAAATGCAAATTTCAAAAAGAAAATATTAAATGTTATTGTATAAATTAAAAAAAAAATCACATTAATGTTTAAAAATGACCTGAATGTATAAAAACAATGGTTTATTCTAATATTTTTATCACACAACTCAAACAAAAATTTAAATCTCTATTAAAAATTCAGATTTAAATATTTCCTTTTCAATAAATTTAAAATGAAATCTAATGACAATATTCTTTCATTTATAATTTTTTGTTATTTACATATATATTTAATGTGCATCAATGGGTATCACAAATAATAGGTTATGAAGTTTAATCAATTACATAATTTTTTTTCTTGAGGTTTTGTTTGCTTGTTTGTTTCTCACACAGAGAATAAATAATTCATATAATGAATTTTGTTTTATTAAAATAACTTACTAATAAGGATAAAAGGTAGTTGTATTCGTTATACGAATTACTTATTCTCTGAATATTGTACAAATTGAATTAAAAAAATTCTTGATCATGTTTAAAGACTCGACCATTTTTGTTGATAAAGTTACATCAAAGATGGAACAGTTACAGAATATCAAATGAAGTATCAGAAATTATCAGATGAAGCTTACCAACTATCTTTCCAATTTCCAAACTATCCCAGTTATTTGAATGAAAATGTTTTCGCAAGGCATGCAACAATTGAAAGAAAAAAATAGCTGGACAAACTAAATGAAGATTTACTTGATATTTTTCTCATGATGGAAAAAATAAATTCTATTTCGGATATTGAAGAAGAATTGAAAAGAGAAAATAATAGGACTAATATACCTTCTAACTAAACTAATAGACTACTTAATCTATATAATCTATACTAGTACTTAATCTACTTAACTAATATAACTTCCTTAAGGATAATTATGTGGAACTAATATTACCTAACTAAATATTAACTAATATTACCTTGAATTGTTGGAGAAAATGAGAAAATATTTTAACTAGTGTTAAAAATTATTAAATTTTTGAATCCCATGAAAATAAAATTGATAATTATTCTAAGACTTGGAAACTGTTTTTATATGAAAATTCTAATAGTGACATATTAGATCAGCCATACTCAACCTATGGCCTGGCGACCTTTTATGCGCGACCTGAGACACATAATCATTAATCCCTATTTATAAAATTAATTGAGGCTTGTATAAAAAGTTTTTTATATATTCAGAAGTTTCATGGAAAGTTGACTATTTATTAATAAATAAAACTGATGTGTACATAATTGCCTGTATAATAGTCGCATTATTTTCTGAATTGTTTGTAAATGCCACAAGTTTGTGGGCTTTATAGGAAATACTTTATAAAAAGTTGACTATTTTTTAATTTTGTTTCAAATTAATACATTTTTCTTTTAATGATTTATTTCTAATTGTTGCAACTACTGGACAAAATTTTAAATCTGCAGATATTCTTTTTAAATGCCTTTAAGATGGCAAACAAAGTAATTTAGAATTATATAAGTAATATACAGTTGATCTAATATGTCACTATTAGAATTTTCATATAAAAACAGTTACCAAGTCTTAGAATAATTATCTATTTTATTTTCATAGGATTAAAAAATTTTATAATTTTTAACACTGGTTAAAATATTTTCTAATTTTCTCCAACAATTCAAGGTAATATTAGTTAAAAATACGTCAAAATTATGAATTATTTGCTTACCTGTAAAGACAGCTACTTGTAAATTTATATCTATTTGTACCGATTTCACAATTTTGACACATTTATCACACATATATAAGAAATGAACACATTCATCGCAATAATGAATATCTGCATAATTATCCTTAAGGAAGGTATCAATCCTATTATTTTTTTCTTTTCAATTCTTCCTCAACATCTGAAATAGAATTCATTTTTTCCATCATGAGAAAAATTCCAGTAATTCTTCACTTTAGTTTGTCCAGCTATTTTTTTTCTTTCAATTGTTGCATGCCTCGTGAAAACATTTTCATTCAAAGAATTTCAGATACTTCATTTGATATTCTGTAACTGTGCTATCTTTGATATAACTTTATCAACAAAAATGGTTGAACCTTTTAATATGCTAAAGAATTTTTTTAATTCAATTTATACAAAAATTTCATCTAACGAAAAACACATGCAGCACTTGCTCACATCATAACAATAACACAACACAAGCCAAATTTCAACTCAGGCGAGAAATCTGCGCAGGATCAAAGAAATTGAACCGTATTGAACTTTAGTATATTTTCTTTGGCAGAATGAAGATTTCAAGTCGCTCTTGCACTCCCTCCTTTGATCACGTGACTTTCCCCAGAGTGGCGAGCTGTCAAAGCCCGGTATATTGAGATAGCCCTGGTTAACACCATGCTATGCATTTTGCTGGAGTAATGGGCTACTATCAGTATTAACCCTTTCTTTATGGCATGCTGGCTTCAAGTATGTAACTCCATTGTATGGAAAAGTTAGTTATGAATTCTGGTTCCACATGGGATAGTCAGCCATGATTATACATTTTACTGTAAATAGAGAGTAATAACAGACACACCAGATGTAAATTATCATTTATAAAGAGCTATGTGTGTAATGAGATTGAATCTGTGAAATTAATATGTTATTCAGGTTATTTCAGTGTAAAATAAATAACTTTATAATTAATTTAAACTATTATTTAATCATTATAATATTTATTTAATCAGTAGACAAACTGTTGCCTAGTATCAAATGTCTAAAGCAGTGCTTTTTTAACCATGATTCCATAAAATACTGCAGTTTCCCCACACATAACTGCAAAATGACTAGGGTTCTGCAAAAAACAATTATGTATAGTAATTAAAAATTAGTATATCTGAAGTGAACAATTTTTTTTAATGCTATGAAATCAATCTTATTTAAATAACGAAAACAACCACTAGGATGCGTCACAGAAAACTCATTACTATACTCAGACAATTATAAGAGCTTGTGTCATCAAAAATTTTAGAAAATAAGATAGACAAAAGTACTGCCAGGCTCATGTCTTACCCTGTTCTGTATAAAGTGTGCTCGATATCTACAAGCATAGGAAGCTTGGCAAGGCTGTAGCCAATGAGGGGACCACAGGGTTTGATCCCACTCCAAAATTTCTGTCAGGATTACTATAAATATTCCATTAACTGTCAGTCAAGATTATCAAGATTTGAAAATCAATTACAGTCAAAATTCTATGCTAGCATATCTTTATTGTTTTATCACATTAGTATGTTAAAAAGAAGTATTTTCTAAGAAAACTTTTAAAAATCATTCGAATATTTTAGCATGGGACTCTGTAAAAGCAGAATGTCAAGATAAAATGTCTACGACAGCTTGATACAGATAGTCCGACTTGTTTAGCCCAAATTCGTGAAGAATCCAATGAAAGTCATTTAAAATATCCATAAACTTAGCTGCTCCAATCACTGAGCTCTATAATAATACGGAGAGCTACCTCCCCGATCCACTTTCTGCCGCAACCGCATCACACTTTCAGTGCACGCAAGTAATGAATCCTGCACTTTTCTTCATATTACAGGCATTTTTTTAAATTTTCCCACATACTTTTTGTCACTTTTAGTTATTTCTACAGCTTTTTCATATTTTTATGAGCAATACTTAACATATTTTTCTTTTTTTTTTTATTGAGCTTATATAAAATTTCCTTTTAAACTAATATCAAATTAAATATTGGCGATGAATTTAAATAAAACCTGTAGTTTTTACAATAGAAAATGTATATCAGTGAAAATTGTAGCAACTTCGTCATATTTTAAAAAGATAATCTAATTTGAAAATATCGACCCCATACTATTCTATGGGAGAAAATCTGTGTTTTGCCAAAGATTTTCCTCCGAAAACCTTTGGCATTGTATTCATGGGCGGACTGCTGGATACAATGTATCAGAATAGGGAGTTAGCTCTTTGTTCTATTGTGGAGCTCAGTGGCTACAATATATGCTATTGAGAAAACATTTTTGGCAATAAAACATTTGCACAAAATTTTAAACATTAATTTGGTTGAAACTAACGTCAATACATCACCGAAGAAGCATTTAAATGAGATAATAATTTTATTTGCAATGCAAAAAGGTTTAAATTTTCTTTTGTAATAATATTAAATTGAATTAGTTGAATTCACAATAAAGCTTAAAGACTCTTAAAACTTGTCTCTATTCAATTAGTAAAAAAGCAATCTAAAATAAAAAAATAATAAAATTCTGATCCCTTTTTCAAATCCTCCTCCGAAATATTTTTTTGGCTATAGTCTTGAAGCTTAGAATCAAAATTTGCAATTTCTGATCCTGCATGACCCGAATATAGTGTGTGTAATATTTCCAGGCTTTACCATACATGGAAAGCGGATTTACTTGAATGGGTACTATTCATAGTTGGTAGCTACCTCCATAAATATTTGCATGGGCTTTGGATGTTGTTTATGATTGGCTATTTCCACTGATCTATGCATGGATGCCGACTATATGTGACTGCCAGTTCCACAAATTTATGCATGAGTACTGTCTACAATCAGTGATTGTTTCTATAAAATATATGTATGGATGCCGACCGAATGCTGCAGATATATGCATTGATACTGATTATACGGGGTGCCTGAAAGGTATGGGCGCGTTGTTTGTCATTGATATTTCACAACTAATAATCATGGAAAGTATCGTATATTTTCAATTTTTGTAGTATTTTTTATGGATTTTCTTGTGCTATAGTATTTATTTATTTTCTATGTGCTTATAATTATAAAGCCCTGTGTTCATAGTTTAGCCATTTCTCAACTAGCGGCAAATAGAGAGAAGACTTCAAGTATTGCATTTTGCCTGAAAGACCCACTTCAAACTGTCCAAGATCATTAAGCAGTGAAAATCAGTAGGAAAAGTTTATGTAATAAAGAAAACTGGCTGACCATGTTCTGTCAATACCCAAAGAATTCTCAACATAATTAAGAAGAGAACTACCCGAAACGACACTGTTAACATGAATTCCATTGCAAAAAGTCTGGGTATTTCTCGTCAAAGTGTCCAGAACATTGTTAAAAACTCTCAACTCTCTCGGATTTCATAGTTATCATTTGTACTGTGGGCGACATTTATCAAGCTAAATACAAACGAGATACAAGAAGATGATCCAAGTTTTCAAAGTGTGCTACATGGAAGATGTTTTGTGGTCAGATGAGAAAACCTTTACCATCAAGAAGGCGCACTACCGCCAGAATGACTGGCAACTGATATGTCCTATGCAGAGAAACACAAGGAACACAAAAATCGCCTCACGATCGCTTTTCTGAAAGGATTAATGGTTTGGGCAGGAGTTACCGCCACGGAAAAATGTCTTTAATTTTTATTGATAAAAACATTATTAATGCTAATACCAAGACAAAGTGTTGGCTAAGATTGTAGTCCCATGGAAGCAAAATAACCCTAATGGAATCGCAAATGGGCCTGGATATTTAACAAAGGATCAATGGTCGGATCTTAACCCACTCGACTTCTCTTTGGAGCTACTTAGAAAAAAAATTAAAGAGGAAGAAAATGTCCAGTTTGGACTTTCTATGGTGCAAACTTATCAAAACTTGGGGCGATTTAGATCAGAGTTACCTGCGACACACCGTCAATTCTGTAATCCCTCGTCTGGAAACTTATGCAAAAGCGAATGGTGGACATTTTGAAAAATTTGTTTAAATATTGTTATTTGTTATGTTTTGTTAGAATAAAAAATGTTATCAGGTAGCATATATTTTTGAAAAAATGGCATTTTTGTGCGCGCCAGTACTTTTCAGCACCCTGTAGGTTGCGTTAGTAATAAAAGGGTTAAATAAGATTAGAAAAAACTCTGTAATTCAGTAGATTACTCACTTAACTCTAGAAAGCTAAACTACGTTATTTTGACTCATAGAAATAACATGTGGGGGCAGAGAAGATGAGCTTTCTAAGGTTACTAAAGGTCATGATGCTAACTCTGTCTTCTGATAACATGTTTCAATTTGAATAACTATGGTAGCATTAGTATTTTCTTTTGTTGTATATGACACCAGCAAAAAATTTCAACATCTACAAAATTCAGAATCTCGTTCTAATGTAAAATTAAATTTTAGTACCAACTCTGTAGAATCTATATACAGTAGGGGAGATTGGGGATGGATGGGATGTTCTCAATATTTCAGGGAATAAACTTTTTTTTTAGTTGCTTCCTATCCTCATTGATTTCACTACCATAGTGTGCTTCAGAACCAAAAGCAAGACTACATGGCTGTTTTCAGTTTCCTTCAAATTATCATTTCCTGAAAACTCTGTTTAAAAGTAAATTTTTTTACATTTGAAGTTACTTAAATACTTATGCAATATAAACAATTAAGATATGTTGTAGTTTTTTATTTCAAGGTTCAATATTGGTAATTAAAATGAATGAATATTAACCATTGTGACAAAATTTTTGAGACAAAATGGCTGACAATTAAATATATGCATCATGGGGATGATTGGGACATTTCAAATGGGATGAATATGATTGTCTCATTCATCCCTAGAGGATGCTGAAAAATATATTTAGCTAAATAATATTATATAGTTTGATAAATTAATAATTTATGGTAATTATTCTTTTAACATTTCATCCGCATTGTAGTTATCGTCTTCAGCCATTGAATGATTCCGTTTATGGGCCTTTTAAGGTAAAGCTGAGATGAGTCCAATATGATTGGATAACAAATAATTATGCAGATCATATTACAATTTACAATCTCTCAGCTTTTACCCAGGAGGCATTTTTTTCAGCTTTTAGTCCTTAGCATTTAATAAAGAGAGAAAAATATTTGTGTCCCATTCATCCCTGCTGTGGGGATGATTGGGACATAGAAGAATTGTTTTTTAATTTCATAATATATTTCTGTATAATAATAATCTTGAATAAATACTCTGCATAAGATGTAGTCAAACACTTAATGTATGAAATGTGATATATAATATTGATAATAACTTAAATAAAATATTTAAAGTAAACATTTTTGTAAAAATGTCCCATTCATCCCCCATCTCCCCTACTGAAAAAAGGGGGTTACATCCCCCACTATGTTCTACATCAAGTTATTGTATATAAATGATATGGCTACTAATCAATTGAGAATAATGTTTTTATTTAAGGATCGTCTGCATATTAAAATTTGAACAAACTTTTAAATTTTCAGCGGCAACGCCATATTTTGGTAACATATTTTTTTTAATTCTATGTTTAAAGTTACCCTCGGTTACAAATGTTAAGTCATTTAGACACAAATTCTTGGAAAAGTTTTGACACTCTAATGTAGGGTTGCACTACCTTTTTGCCAGAAAATCATTTGCCACCACAATGTTAAATTAATTTTGTACATTTTTATTTTTGTTTCTTCAAAGAATAAATATGACATGCTGATTTTTGTGTTTGAACCTGCTACTTAAAATCACAAATATAAGATATCTTATGATTTCCATAATTGTATGATATGAATTATGAAATTAATATTCGAAAAATTTATGGATTATAATTTATAAATATTGTAACAGAAATTGATTTCTAGAGAATTTTAATATCCATATAAAATTTTTTAGCTCATTCTGCCATGTTGTTTTTGAATTGTGTTTAAAAGTAAAACCATTAGCACTATAGTTAATAATAAGAAAGTACAGGGTGTTTAAAAAATGACCGGTATATTTGAAAAATCAATAAAATCTAAATGGGCAGCGATAGAAATACACCGTTTGCTGCAATATGCTTGGGACAACAGTAAATTTTCAGGCAGACAAACTTTCGAAATTAGTTATAATTTTCAACAACAGATGGCGCTGCAGTCTGGAAAAATCTAAACCACGATATTTTCCACATATCCACCATGCGCAGCAATAATATGGCGTAGTCTCTGAACGAAATTACTAGAAACCTTTGTAAACGTGTCAGGCGGGATGGCTTCACATGCAGAAATGTACTGCTTCAGTTGTTCAATTGTTTTTGGATTGTGGCGGTACACCTGGTCTTTCAAGTGTCCCCACGGAAAGAAGTCACAGGTTTACAAAGGTTTCTGGTAATTTCGTTCAGAGACTACGCCATATTATTTGTGGAAATATCGTGGTTTAGATTTTTCCAGACTGCAGCGCCATCTGTTGTTCAAAATTGTAACTAATTTCGAAAGTTTGTCTGCCTGAAAATTTACTGTTGTCCCAAGCATATTGCAACAAACGGTGTATTTCTATCGCTGCCCGTTTAGTTTTTATTGATTTTTCAAATATACCGGTCATTTTTGAAACACCCTGTATATATTCATTAGGAAAATGATTAAATGTAACGCGACGGTCTGAATTATTTGATGTAATATTTAATTGATCTTTTTAGGATGTTTCAAACACTAATAATATTTTCTGTTGAAAAGTATGAATAAAATTTGTATTGAATCTTAACCTTACTGTAAGCGAGAACATTTTTAAAAGTGAATAAAAAAAAAATCACTTTTGAAAACGCCTCCAGAATTAGTTCGTTTGTAAATATTGAATATTCCCAGGACCAATCGTGAAACTTAGTAAACATTTGTATTTAGGCTAATCGGAGGATGTAAAATTTTTTATAGTTGCAAATATAGTCATTATTTCGGAAAAAAAATGAAAGTTTGTGTTTGTTTTAATATGAAGATAGCTCCCTAAAAACATCTGAAAGTATACACAAAAGAAAAAAAAAAGATAAATGATGCGTCAAGCATAGATTAAGCAACACTTTCCAACATATTCAGAATACTGTAACAAAACTTCCTCGCTTAATAAGGGGGAAAATGATATTTAAAAAAACAATTTTGAAAACCCATAATACATTTAAAAACACAATTTCAGTAATTGCTGTCCATTGTCGGAAAAGTATAAAAATTCTTTTGTGAAGCCCCGTGTTATCCCAACCCAAATCTATAGATTTGTATATACAGTGTGCCCGCTAAAGTCCCTTGACACCCCAATAATCTCTGAATGGCAAAAGCTATAGTCATAAAAGTGGGGTCTAGCTCTAGGTATAGTAAAGTTGCCATGCGCTACGCAAGTTGGAGTTAGCGTTCTTATTTCAAAAACGGTACGAGATACGGGAAAAAAAGTCAATTACAAAATTGTTCCGCGTCATCGATTTGTTGAAAAAAAAAAAAAAACCCATCTTTCTCATAAAAATGTAAAGCACAAAGCGCTCATGTGTTTGATCCCGTTGTACAAAACTGCACTTCTCGGAAATGAGACTCATCTATCTGTGATACTCAAAATGGTTTTCTTCAGCAACAATACACATCTGGACACGGGATTGCACTTCCCGCTGCACATTGTACAACATGGCAGATGACACGCTGGCACAAGCATCCGTAATATGGTTTCGAAGTTCTTGCAATGTTGGTAGAGGGGTTGCATACTCTCGCTGTTTCATGTGTCCGCACCATTTATACAAAATGGAAAAAAAAAAAAACTTTTTCACGGTATGTGATATTAAGATTTATTTATGTAAAGATGAATACTGTATATCTACTGACAATTGAAACTCTGGAGTGTGACCTTTTCTCTTTTCTTCCGCATAATGTCGCGTTACAATTTTGGGAGTTTCGAACCAAATAAATATGCATTTTGCGTCTTACTTTTAACATTACTTTACAGAAGGTGTCTTCTCTTGCTAAATCGATGATGCTGAACAACTTTGTAATTCACCTTTTCCCCGTATCTCTTACCGTTTTTTAAAATAAGAACGCTAACTCAACTTTAGCCGCCAGGTGGCGCTGTAAGCGGTTTCTTTGCGTAGCGCAGGGCAACTTTACTATACCTAGACCCTACTTTTATGACTATAGCTCTTGCCTTTCAGAAATTATTCGGGTGACAACGGACTTTAGCGGGCACACTGTATACTGCATAGTATGTTAAAATTTAATTCAGTAAGGAAACGCCTAACGCAGTTGAAAATTCCGTTTCAAGAATTCCCGTCAATAAACGGAAATGTACTGAAATGTATATGATCTATACAATTTAAAAACACAAAGTAATATGCAACAAATTTGTTAACTTCAAGAAGGTATACCACAGCTGAAAACGCACTTCCAGCAATTATCGTTCATAGACAGTACTAACGGAATTATTTTGTGAATTCTTCCCTGTAAATGAACGACAAAATGCCATGCACACCCTATTCTACAGTAAGCTTCTTGTAGTTCTCCTCAGAGATGTATATCAATTTCAATACGTTTGAAATAGAGTAATATCATTAAAATACATTTCAAACGATTTTCCCCCATAGACCATATCGTAGCGGAATTCCTTTGAGTGTCCCTGTCAATGAACTATAAATGCTGCGTATTTCATTTTCAATACCGAACAAGCCATAGGTAAACCTCAATGACATGGCAATCCGAGTATATAATTCCCGTCAATAAACGGAAATGTATATGATCTATAGAATTTAAAAACACAAAGTAATATGCAACAAATATGTTAATTTCAAGAACGCATACCACAGCTGAAAACATACTTCCATACACAGTACTAACGGAATTATTTTGTGAATTCTTCCCTATAAATGAACGACAAAATGTTATGCACACCCTATTCTACAGTAAGCTTCTTGTAGTTCTCTTCAGAGATGTATATCAATTTCAATACATTTGAAATAGAGTAACATCATTAGAATATATTTCAAACGATTTTCCCCCATAGACCATATCGTAACGGAATTCTTTTGAGTGTCCCTGTAAATGAACTATAAATGCTACGTATTTCATTTTCAATACTGAACATGCACTGTAAAAAATTTGCAGCAAAGTATTCGGTCACTCGCCCGTTTTTATAGAAAACGGTAACCTAACCGTAATATAACAGTATTCTGACCATAATACGGGCAGACAGACGGCCAGACAAACCGAATTCATAAACACTTTTCAATTATAATGGAAAGTGTTAAAAAGACATTTTTCTCAATTGAATGGTATCCATTTCATTTTTCACCTATTTGTGGTGGAATTCGTTGAGGTTAATTACATTTATTTTCCACGTTCGTTATGTCTATGGAATTTATAAGTATCGTAGAAGGCAGGCAAGAGCTGAGTGAGTAGAATTACTGTAAGTTTTAATTGTTGAATTTAAAATAAAAAATTACTTACTTCAAAAGTTATATCATTGAATCGATAATATTGGTCACCCTTGAAGAAGTAAGTACGGCTATTTTCCCACTGAAATGCTGCATCTATGCCATCCTCTGGCAAGCCGCTCCAAGTTCTAATTTTCTTGGGATACTTCCTACTCACAGGTGGGTCATTGTTACTGTCATAGCGCCAGTACTCATCCCCTGAAAACACAGTTGGAACAAAAGCAAAGTGATACTATTGCTTAAAAAAATATTAATGAAATAATCTCAAATATATTTAAGAAAATTCTTATAAAGAGGAATATCCATTTTTCTTATACTTGTCCATAGCAGCCAACCTTTTACTTTTTCACCCCAAGTCAAATAAACATGTTTTGAACAAGAAAATTTGTTTAATAAAATGTGCCTTGCATTTGAATTCAAAAATGTGGTCAAATATATAATATAAATACATATATTTTATGCAAGAAAAATTACATAGGGGGGTTACTAAGGATTCTTATCACGTGTTTGTCGATTGCGTTTGCATATAAAAGGGTAAAGAATTGTTGTCATAAAAACTAACGTCTCTCTTCGATATCGATATGTAACGATAGGGTTTAGAATCAAGGCCTAAGAAAAATTCAGTATTTATTTGGTTTCATTTAAGTGAAATTTTGGTTCAAAAATATTTATTTGACTTCTGTGAATTCGTGATACAGAACATTGTTTTGAAGAATTTCTTGTTAGAATAACATTAATAATAATAATAAAAGTCCACCGTCTCCTGAAATCAATTATTACTAGCAACCCTTCACAGTATTGCGATATTTTTATCACTTTAAACCCAAAAAAATAACTTCTACAATATTTCGTGTTATCACTTTCGGTATCCTACATTTAAATGTCTGAATGGATTTACAACCCAGTCATACCACATTATTTTTGCATGAGTTGAAAATGGAAACTCCTGTTGTCAAGAGTAATTCTTGGAGAGAGGGCTTATGACCTCTTTTAAGTGGACTCTGTTCCCTTTGAACTTTTTTTTATTATTATTTGAGGATTTTATAATTTAATCAAGAGAAAATGCAATTCTAGTGGTAAAATTTTATAATTTAATTACAAAGAATTAATAAAATTTTAAAACCATATTTTTTCTACAATTTTGAACTTTGTAAAACATTTTTTTTGCAGGTTTTTTTTACAAGTGCATGTCTTTCAAATATTTATTAAATTCGTGATAAAGAACACTGTTTTGAAGAATTACTTTTTTGAATAACATAAATAATAATAATAAAAGTTCATCGTCTCCTTAAATCAATTATTACTAGGAAATCTTCACAGTATTGCTTCCTTAATTTTATGAAATGCACTTTTAAAATCGTTATAGCAAGTCAATTGAAAAATATTTGTCGAAGTTTTGTCTCTTAAAATATACTAATGTAGTAAAAACAAGTTGGAAATTGTACGTCAAACGTGACAAAATGAGGTGCGTTCGTGCTATAGCTAGTTATATAAATATTCAGATCTTGATGATTTTTAATTCTGTGAAATGAATTATATCGTCTGCAGATTAATTTCTTTACTAAAATAAGTATCTCGGTCGCTTCACGATTAAACCTCGGAAGCTCCTATAACAAGAAAGCACCGATTTTATTTTTTTAATTCAAATTTCTTATTAAATATTTTTATTAATATTTTCTAAAGTTTTGATTCGATTTTCATAAAATTTGAAAAGTCGACAAAATTCTGCAAAGATAATATATCTTAAATTTCAAACCATTCGGTTGGGTAGTTTTTGCGTTGTTATATGCGGACGGGGGAATTCAAGCGCTCGAATACGCCATCTGGTGGGAAAAAGATATAACTTCTCCCTTCAGGAAAATCCCTTGCAATCCCATTGCGTTACATGCATTTTTAATTTGTTCATAATGATTATTTTTATGCACAATTTCAGATTTCATGTGCTATTTGTGTTCTGTGTTTATAGGTCAAAGTAAAAATTATCCGAATTTGAATATCTAACACTTTTAAACACGTTTACAATAAATAATGGTTTCAATGGCACTTTAGCATTAGTTAAAGGGCCAATTTTCCTGTACCGACGGCTGCAATCAGCGCCTCTATAGGCCGTTTTAAGTCCCAATAGGTGCTACGTATTTATATAATTACAAACGCACCTAAAAAGCACAAACTGAAAGAAAATTAATTTAAAGATTGCAATTCTGATTCATTTAATGATAAATATATGCAGTAAAAATTCCTTTTCACATTTTTAAAAATTATTGGACCTTTCTTGCGCTTCGAGAACATAGCTAAATTAATTTCAGGCAAAAAGTTGAAAAATTGATATTTTCGTCAGTTTTCGCAAAATGAAGGGTACCAAATCCCCTTAAAAGGAAAAAAAATCTACAAAACGCCTTTTTCATACTTAAAAAAAAAAAAAAAAAGCTTCATTAAGAGATTTGAACTTTCTCAAAAGAAACGTGGGTCACCTAGAAATAGTAGAAGGTTGGATCCGCCCATGCCTGTTTTAATGCATTAATTTCTCATCTTCTTTTAACAGAGGAAGAAAATGATTTAAACTGTAACAAGAGATACACTCGGAAGACGTGTTAAAAGAAAGAAAGAAAAAAAAAACACCATGAATCGTGAATATACTACTGTTAGGGTCTGGTCAGTTAGATCTCAAATTCCCCTTTCTAATGTTACTCACTAATGCCTAGTAGTCCAGTCATTTAGTAGAAAATAAAGGAAAGTTTTGGTGTAGTTTTGATATTTGATTCCTTTATGTTTTTGGGGTCGCTGAACACGAATATGAGGTTTTGCAGCAAAATTTTTCCCGGGAAATATGTATTTTTTACAAAAAACATGTTAAAAAACGGACTTTTCTCCCTTTTTTCAAAATAATTCCAAAACTATGCATTTTGCGTGAAAGTCGTCAACATATGAATTAAAGAGAATAAAATTGCCTACATTTTTCGTATGACAAGTTTTTTTCTCTGATTAATGGTTTAGCCGTGAGATTGCCGCAAAAATGGGTGTAAAAAACAAAAAACGGCAATTACGACACTGTACATCAATGTAACTTGGAAACTAACCATTTTACGCAAACGTTTAACCATTAATGATACTAACGATTATATGATTGACTATATTTTATACATTTGAGGTAGAGGAAAAGTGCGGATCCGGCACCAGAAGAAGGTGGGAGCAGTGGAGCAGCTCCACCTCCTCTCAGGGATGCTCCTCTTCCGGAGAGCTCGTACACTAAGAGGAGGTAAAATTGGGAGGGGGTAAAAGACAAAAAATGGTAAAAAACGGGAATTACGGCCCTGTACGTGAATGTAACATGAAAATTATCTATTGTAAGCAAACATGTTGACTATTACTGATACTAAAAACTATGTGATTGAGTACATTTTACAATGAAGTTGCCTGTCAATAAATAGGACGACTAATTATGAATCATTATTTTGTAGACGACGAGTTGGTTCCTATTAATCGCACAACTTTGTTCCAATGAATTTCGGTTGAAAAGCATTCGGATGAAGACCTTGAGGAGTTTTTGACATACGATCAAGGCCCTTATTCCTTATCTCTATTCGACAATGGCTTAAGAAAAGGAACCGAATCTACACTCTACAAGACATTCAAAAATGCAACAAACAAGCGGTTCAGTGGCAGGATTCAATTCGTCATTGATGGTGGTTTTTTATTGCATAGGGTTGTTTGGCCTAAGAATCAGGTTTTTTCAACAATCTGTGACAAATATGTTGAGTATGTACAGTAAAAATACCAACCGCAAGCAGCAAATGTCTTTTATGGCTACCTTGATGACTTACAAGGTGGTACAAAAACTGCTGAGCGTATGAGACGAGCAAGGAAACATGCTTCAACTGACATATTATTTGACGGCACAATGATACCTACCATTTCCAAAGAAAAGTTTCTTGCTAGCACAAAAAACAAGGGTCGGTTAATATTTATGCTGATTGAGAAGTTCTCATCAGCAGATATTACATGCAAACAAGCAAAAGAAGACGCAGACACATTAATTGTAAACATTGTTTTGTCTTTGGCTAAAAAAAAATGAGACGGTGATTATAGTTGGGGAGGATGTAGACCACTTTGTCATATTGATAGGTCTCTGAAGGGCTGAAAACGTTTTCTTTTTAAAACCTGAGAAGGACATCGTTTCTTCAGCGACATTTTCTCCAACTAATGCTGTGAGTTCAACGGTTGCGGAAAACATCCTCTTCTAAATGCTATGAGCGGGTGCGATACAACGTCAGCACCGTTTATGAAAGGGAAAATGAAGTTCCTCAAAAGTCTTGTGAAAAATCCAAATGTTGCTGACGTTGTTAAAGTATTCAAAGACTCGAACGCTACTCAGGAGATGATTGCAGTTGTTGGGGAACGTTTCCTTGTCTCGCTGTATGGCTATAGTGGGACGAATGTGCCTTTGCTGAATCACTTAAAGGTATATTTCGTACCAGAAGTCAGCCTTTAAATACAGTCCTAATATTGTTACTTTATCGCCGTCTGCAGCTGCAGCACGACGGCACTCTTTAAGGGTATATCACCAGAGGCAGCAATGACTGGTTGAAAAAAATGCTGAAGAGTGGGGATGGAAGAAAACAAATACTGGCCTTGAGCCTGTATTTACTGTGCTACCCCCTGATCCCCGTGCTTTCTTGAAGCTTGTATCCTGTAAGTGCAAAACGAACTCCAACAAAATTGTGGGTGCAAGAAGGCAGGTCTTTGTTGTTCCAACATGTGCCTCAACTACGAAGGGAACTGCAACAACATCTCAGTGGTGAATCAAGACAAGGAAAACCAGTTATACCTTGAAACCGAGCTGGAGATGGATTGCCCACCCATTGAATCCATGGACCCAATAGAAGAGAAACAAGCCATGCCACAAGGTATGAAATATTTACCATTAAGAAAACATATATTCTATAATATTCGTAGTAAATAAAAAAACCCACTAATTCCATATGTCTATTTTCTATGTTGTAGATGTTGATGAACAGATGTTGATGAATCCTTCAAATAAAAGAATGCGGAAATAGGATTTTTGCTTTTTTACTTTATGGAAAATAAATATACTTACTAATGTTTATTACTAATATACATAATTATTTATAATTAAATAATGATTCATAATGAGTCGTCGTATTTATTATCAGGCAACTACATTGTAAAATGTAGTCCATCACATAGTTTTTAGTCAACGTTTGCTTAGAATGGCTAATTTTCATGTTACATCGACGTACAGGTCCGTAATTCCCGTTTTCTACAGTTTTTGTCTTTTACCCCGTCCTAATTTTATCTCCTCTTAGAATACGAGCTCTCCGGAGGCTCTAGGAGCATCCTCGAGTCATGAGAGGAGATGGAGCTAACTCCATTGCTCCCACCTTCCCCTGGCGCCGAATCCGCACTTTTACTCTACCTCAAATGCATAAAATATAGTCAATAGTATAACCTTTAACATTGTTAATGGTTAACGTTTGCGTAAAATACACTGCTCAAAACAATTAAAGGATATTTGAAGTTTTATATAAAATAAAGATATAAACGAAATTTTTTTTGCCGAAAATAGAAGAAGAGAATCACAAATGCAAATTTTTCTGGTTTTCAAACTGTGGAGTATGCAAATTTTGAGTTCGACGTCAAAAACGTCGCTTCAGCGGCAGCGAATGAAATTTGACTTTCAACTGGATAAAAGAGAATGAAGACAAGGATGATCGGCATTCAGTGATTGCTTTGTTTCGATGAGTACGATGTCTCAGCGAAGTCATTTGACAGATTCAGAAGCTTGGAGAATTGTTGATAGGTTAGAAGGGGGCCAAACTCAATCCGAAGTTGCGCAAGCCATTGGAGTGTCACAAAGTGTCATTTCCAGGATCTGGAACCGTTTTTTGGAGAGTGGATGTGCAGGCCGAAGACCAGGGCAAGGTCGTAGACGGGCAACAACGCCCAATGAAGATCGGTATTTAGCGTTAACAGCTCGGAGACACCGAAACATGAACGCTACTCTTCTGCAACAACACCTTCGCTCGGCTACAGGCACCACGATTTCAACTCATACTGTCCGAAACCGGCTCCATGCTGTAGGTCTGTATGCTCGCCGACCGATGGTATGTGTTAGATTAACATCAAGGCATCGTCGCGACCGCAGGGAGTGGGCAACCGAGCATGTCAACTGGAGGAGAAATGAATGGAGCAATATTCTTTTTTCTGACGAGTCCCGTTTTTCTGTGCATCCGGATAATAGGCGTATTTTCATCTGGAGGGACCGTGGCAGTAGGAATAATCCTGCGTTCGTGCACGAAAGTGTCAGATTTGGCGGTGGAGGAGTGTTGGTGTATGGTGGCATCTCCATTGACGGGCGCACTGACCTCTACATCATTCGAGATGGAGCTCTGACTGGTCGCCGATATAGGGATGAGATCGTCAGACCTATTGTAGTCCCTTACGCTGCAGCAATCGGAGATAACTTCATTTTAATGGACGATAACTGCAGGCCACATCGTGCAAACCTGGTGGAGGATTTCCTTTTCGAGGAAGGAATCGTTCGAATGGAATGGCCAGCGTGTTCTCCAGACATGAATCCAATCGAGCACGTTTGGGACGCTCTAGGAAGACGAGTTTCTGGCCGCCAACAACCCCCACAAACTCTCCAAGAACTGGAAAGAGCTCATCTGGAAGAGTGGGGTAGAATACCCCAACTCGTCATTAATAGTCTCATTGAGTCCATGCCTCAAAGGTGTTCAACGTTGCTGGCCGCCCGTGGAAACCATGCCCCCTACTGAAAATGATTTTCTTTGAAGAAAACACCTTTTCTCATTCTTTTTTTCTCATATGCACAAATTGTGTTTTTTTCCTTTTGTACACAAATGCGCAATAAAATGCATTTTTTTCTGCCAAACATGTGTAATTTATTCTCATATAACCTACTATGTCTGTCGACCATGTATCAATCAGCTAAAAAGTTTCCCAGATACAAAATCCACCTAAAACTGCAATATCCTTTAATTGTTTTGAGCAGTGTAGTTAGTTTCCATGTTACATCAACGTACAGTGCCGTAATTCCCATTTTACAGTTTTTTGTTTTTAATACCCATTTTTGTGGCACTTTCAACGGCTGAACCATTGTTCAGAGAAAAAAAACTTTCAATACATAAAACGTGGGAAATTTTATTCTCTTTAATTCATATACTGTCGACTTTCATGCAAAATGCATAGTTTTGGAGTAATTTTGAAAAAACAGAAAATTCCGTTTTTTTTACATGTTTTTTGTAAAAAGAAGTATTTCCCGGGAAAAATTTTGTTGGAAAACCTCAGATTCGTGTTCAGCGACCCAAAAAACATAAAGGAACCAAATATCATAACTACACCAAAACTTTCCTTTATTTGCCCTTTTTTAGCCCCTAATGCCTGGACTATGGTAGTTGAATGCATTCTTATTTTAAAAATATCTCATAAGGAAATTAATATTTTGACTTCTTTGTGTTCTTTTTTTTTAAATGTCTTTTTTTCTTCTTTTTTTTTCTTTAAGTAGTCAAAATATTTCTAAAATATATGCTTAATTTTATCTGAAGTGTTAAAAGCATATTCATAGCTCGTACGATTTTAACCCATTAACGCCCAAATTATTTTCGTCATTAAAATTAAAATTTTAGATTTCCCACCACTCTTAAATGGAGGGTATTTTTTATATTATTTTATCAAGGGATTTGTCTCGTGAAAGAAAGTATACAGTGTGATTCATAAATATCGAAACAATAGGCTATCTCATTAAATATTGCTCCTAGACACATACTTCCAATTGCAAAGTTTCATAAAAAAAGGTGCAAAATTTGATGAGATAAGTTTCAACTCCATGGGTAGTCTATTTGAGAAAATACAAAAATTAAATTTTTATACGGCCCCCGTAGGATAAAATTTCCAATTAGGAAAATTTTCCTTATCCATTCCTGAATTAAACAAAAAAAAATTCCATCTTGATATCTGCAAAACTCAGGGATATATGTCCTTTTTAATAATTCGTGAGGTTTCAAGGGATCAGACACAAATTGAAATGCGTGTAATTCAAGAAACAATGTTACTGTAAGGTGTCCGGGAAACATTTTATTTATTTATTTATAGAGTTAGAATTTTAAATTTTTTGTGATAATTAGACATATAATTTGTAAACAGAATCACATCATAAGACTTCTTACAAAATAAAAAATAATAAATTTAATAAAAAATGCAGAGTAATTTAAAATCGTTATAACTCAAAATATTATTTTCGAATTGAATTTTTTTCCTTTAATTAAACAGAAATATATATAAGTTTTAATTTTCATTCAGCATTTTGAAAAAAAAAATTAATTAAAAAAAATATCTAAAATAGCAATTTAAAAAAAAAGGATGCAACTTAATTTAAACAAATCATATTTTCAAAAGTGAATATTTTTTTTCAAATTTGCCGAATTAAAATTTAAGTAAAATATTTGAAAAAGATATTTTACAAGTTTGAACCATTTATAGAGGTTATTGACTTATATAAATTTAAAGATGAGAAATGCTGATAAAAAACGTATGATGCCGAAAAATGCATTTAAAGTTTTAAACAAAGATTGGGTCCCAATAGAACGTTTAAATGCTTTTTAAAAGCTTCCAGGTGAATAAGTAACTCCTTCCTGTAGCTTCAATTTCTAATTACGATAGTTTGGCTCTCGGGTACAGATATTAAATTTGTTTAGCACATATCCTAGTCTCTCATACAAATCTGGTATACAGCGAAATTTACAAAATTTAAGTTTATTAGAGATATAAATTTCTTTTATGCACTTTATGTTTCAGGTCGGGTTTATTGATATGATGTGAAAGAAAACCATTTTAATGGGCGATGCACTTAATTTTATTTAATTCATTATCTAGACAGGTGGCTGTGCATATTTTATTTTTCTGCACAAGCCGAAATTTGTACAAAAAATTCTCATTTATCTTAAGATACAATTAAGATTATTTTAAAGAATACTATACACATATTTATAAGAAAATTTTACAGTATATTTTAGATTACTATGTTTTCGCATGATAAAAACATAGCTACCAAAACTCCCACTAATCCTCCGTAATATGTAGATTAATTTGAACCAGTTAACCACTTTAAAACTAGAAAATTTGTTTAATGAATCTTTGACTTACTCACTTTAAATGTTTTAAGTCGAATCATTACTTCATTCAATTGAATTTCTTTAAAGAGTTTCTGGTTCGAACGTATTGAACCTGGGTCATATAAACACACTTATAACGGAAGATTGGTGGGAACTTGGCATCTATTAAAAAATACGCAATAGCAACGTTAATGATTATTTATACTATTAGACTGTTACATTCGAATAAAGATTTATTTTAAAAAACAATGTCGTTTGGAATAAATGAAAAATAGGTTTAAAAACATCATAACTTTTGAAGCTGAATAACAAAAAGTGGATTTTTGAAAAAAATTCTGTGTAATTTATAAAATATATTTCCAATGATTCCGTTAACAGAAGTTTCATTATCGCTATTACTATTTTTATAAAACTTATTGCCTTTCCAACACGTCCTAAGAACAATAAAGATACGGGCCCCGGGACCAATCTCGGCCTCATGCAGACCTCTAGCATATTTCTCAAGCAAGTTTAACGTAAAAATCTATACGCTATTATTTTATATCTAAAAGTTAAGGCATTGTCTTAGATCGACTTTTAATAATGTGTAAATTTATGGTCGATCCCTAACTTGCATTGCAAATGAACTGATATTGCGTCTCTCAGAGGTATTCGTAAATGGTGTAAGTCACGAAATTTGGATTTTAATATCTCTGTGAATTTTGCAGATATCAAGATGGAATATTTTTTGTTTAATTCAGGACTGGTTAAGGAATAATTTCCTAATTGGAAATTTTATCCTACGGGGGCCGTATAAAAATTTAATTTTTGTATTTTCTCAAATAGACCCCCCCATGGAGTTGCAACTTATCTCATCAAATTTTGTACCTATTTTTTGAAAATTTGCAATTGGAAGTATGTGCCTAGAGGCAATATTTAAGGAGATAGCCTATTGTTTCGATATTTATGAATCACACTGTATATTTATCTTCATATTTACTGGTGTGAAAGACGCTTTCTTGCCACTAAGTCTAGTGATCTAAAAATATGCCACTAGGCGTTAATGGGTTAAGACGTAAAATATTAAATTAAACACATATTTTAGAAATATTTTGCGAACTAAGAAAAAAAGACACATCTTTTAAGAAGGTCAAACAGAAAAAAAGGTGAAAAATATTAATTTCCCGAGATGTTTTAAAAATAAGAATGCTTTCCACTCTCATATAGGTTTAATACTAGTAAATCTACAGATCAGAGGCCTCAACGTCAGCTCTACAAATCATTGTTCATTAATCTCACTAATTTTTAATATAATTTGCATAATATTTGATGTCCTAAAATTAGATTTTTTTAATGTTATTTACACATTTATAAGAATATAAGATTTATTGAAAGTTCCGAAAATTTTAGAAGTATCACATTAAACAAAATTTGATGTCAGATAAATGATAGGATAAACTACTTATTATTGTATTTTTTCAGAATAAGATTAAATTCCTTCAGAGGGGCGCAGCAGGGGGTTCCTGACGACAGCAGGTTCCTGGCGACAGGGGGTTCCTGACGACAGCAGGTTCCTGAAGACAACAGGTTCTTGAAGACAGCAGGGGGCTCAGGGGGGCTCCCTGCTGTCACTTTAATTTTATATTACCAATTTCCAATAATTATGCTATTTCATTATTCGAATATATGTATGAATGCATACTATTGTTAGATTAATCATCTCTTTGTACAGGAGATTTTATCCTATCCTTAAAAGAATAGTTATTTTTCAACCACCAAACATCATATGTTGCTGAAATTGAATAAAATTTTGTCTATTAAATATACTTATACAAGTGTAAATTCCTCTTATGAGACTTATATTCAATTTACACATTCAACTTTTTTATATTTTTCGTTTGGAAAGCCGATTTGGTCATCTTTCTTTAGTAGTTAAAATAAATTCTCATCTATTTCATTAGAAAAAGCATATTAAAAACTTAAATCACCGGAAAATTAACTATTTTGTTAATGAAATTTCGCGTCATAATAATGCGATTAACTTGAATTTACTTTTGTTACTATTCTTTGAAATTTAGTTGCTTGGCAACCATTTAATGAAAGAGAAAGAAAAAAAAAAATTCATTGGAAGTTTTTGTAAAAAATGAGAAATTAAAATATTTCATACCTTTCAAATTAATGCGTAAAATTTCACAATAATTTGTATAATTAATTTCGAAATTCTGATAAATATATTGGCAAATTTTCAAAGCGATCGAATTAAATTAAGATCTCCATTTCGTAAATTTAGAATCTATAATTTAGCATTTACAATTATCCCAATGCGTGATTTTCTTTTCGGTAAAAGTTAAAATTAAAAAATCGTCTGACTTCCCATTGAAAACCATTATGACTTAAAACAAAATGTTCTATATTTTTCGAACGAATAAACCAAATGTAACTAAAAACTATACAGCTAATTCCGGGTACCTCATCAACATACCTACCAAAAATCAACCTAATCGGATCATTTTTGCGGCAGTTACCGTGGAACAGACGGAAACCAAAAAAATTTCGTGTTTCCACAGTGAGCCACAACTGACGTTTCGGCAATTAGCAAGGATAATTTGAGATCTGACAGACCAAACCCATTAAATACTAGTAAATCTACAGATCAGGAGCCTCAACGTCAGCTATATGAAAGTCAATGTTTTTTAATCTCATTTCTCATAATATTTAACATCTTATAATACGCAAATTAAATTTTTTAAATTATTACATGTATATTTATACGCATATAAAATAATTCGAAGGTTTCAGAAATTAGGAACATTAAATTAAACACGGTTTATGCAATAATATTCTGACATTCTTATGAACTTCTTATTTTATTTTTTAGGTAAAAAAATACATTTCTTCAGGGGGCTCTGCCCCCCTGAACCCCCCGTAATCTTATTAAATTTATATTCGTGGTTTCCTATTGTTTGTGTGAATGATTCTAGTACATATTGGATTTCGTTCTACACATTGGTTTTATTATGAAAAGCAAAAATTTCGAAAATAATTTCATGTAATACCTAAATAGCAATATTTACTTACCTTCCAACCACGAAGCACTCGCATCTGATAGATAAGTTGAATAATATCTCGTGTACAAAATCAACTTATGGAAATGTAAACTGAATCTACTATATATTCACTTATCTATTTCAGAAATCTAGTATTATTACAATTTTTGTTTCGGAAAAACAGTTTTGATGGCCATTGTACAATATTTATTTGACCTTAGTACATCCTGATTTAATTCGATGGCAATAGCATACTAAAATCTCCCCAAAATAGGCTTATTTGGAAACTTTTAAACCTGAAAACTTTTATTGTGTAATCCTTCATAATCGTGCCCACTGCCAATTCACTAAATAGCAATCTTGATTTGGCGCTATAAAGTATTTTTTGTGATAACTTTTTATGATCTCAGTTACCAATAATTGTGCTATTTCAGGCTGTATGGATTCGTTTTACTACGCTAATTTCTTTAGATTAACTACCTCGTTGTATGAGATATTACATTATATTTTTAAAATAATACTAATTTTCAACCACGAAAAATCCGCATCTCTTCCAGAAAATTAATAATATCTCATATAAAAATGTTTCGGCTATCATTCTATAGTAGTTAAAAGATAACTTGTACCAAAATAAATTCTCATTTATTTCAATAAAATATAAAATCACCCAATAATATTTTATTTTGCGAATAAAATATTGTAGCAAAATCGTCTGAGTTACTTGAATTTTATCATTTTGATATTCTTTAAACATGGTTGCTAGGTTACGGTTAAATTGAAAAGGAAAATAAAAATGAATGCATTTTAATATTTGCAAAAAATGATAAAATAAAAGTATTATATTATTAGAACAGATGTATAAAATTGCACCAAAAATTATACACCTAATTTAAAAAATCTGACGAATGTATAAACAAAATTTCAAATTAATTTGAATAATTTAACACCTGACTTGATAAATTTTAGCCTTCATAACTTACCGTTTAAATACATTAATCAAATGCGACATTTTATTTTCAACGACTGAAAAATTTCAAAATCGTCTGAAATCCTATAGGAAAGCATTATGATCAAAAAAGAAATGTTCTATATTTTCCGAACGAATGAACCAAATGTAACTAAAAACTATACAGCTAATTCCGGGTATCTCACCAATATACCTACCAAAAATCAAACTAATCGGATCATTTTTACGGCAGTTATCGCGGAACAGACAGACAGACAGACAGACAGACAGAAACCAAAAACTTTTCGGGTCTCCACAGTGAGCCTCAACTGACGTTTCGGCAATTAAAAAAATTTGAATTCTCGAGGAACGTGTATACAAAAGAGCAAGAGTTTCTGAGCATTTTAAAACAAGACGCATAAAAAATTTTCGATAGTTAAATTATTTATGACTAGAATGATATCAGGTTTTCCCTATGTTTAAAAGAAGACTTTAAAATCATTTATTTCAAAATGTTAAAAATGTACTTTTTAAAAAATTTCTTTGTGGTAAATTAAAATAACCTAGTATAAGTGAATGACAGAGATTATTTTCCAAAAAGTGGTAGGAATAGAATAAAAAACACTGGAACTTATATGTCCCGTCTCGCAGTCAAAAGGTTAAAGTAGATGTTATTGAAATGTTCAATGTTCTAGTATACTTGCATTGAGTTATTTTTGTGTCAATAATAAATGTATACTTTATGAAACATATTCTTAAATTTAAAAAAAAAGAAAATGAAATTCCATAGATATTCTCATATGAAATATTGCTGACCGGTGACTTTCTAAGAAAACAATAGAAGTTCCGCTCTCTTCTTTGAATATTAGGAACTTAGATAGGTATTCGAGTTTCACCTATCAGTAAAATTGTCCCAATATATGGATTTAATATAAAATTTGCTACAAGTCAAATAAAATGTGGTCAAATATATGATATAAATACATATATTTTATGTCAAAAACTTAAAAAAATTTTATGCAAGAAAAATTACATAAGGGGGTACTAAGGATTCAAATCACGCGTTTGTCGATTGCATTTGCTTATAAAAGGGTAAAGAATTGTCATGGAAACTAACGTTTCTCTTCGATATCGATATGTAACGATAGGGTTTAGAGTCAAGGCCTAAGAAAAATTCAGTTGAGTATTTGTATTTTGAGAGACACAAGTGCGCGTGGCAGTGACTGAGAATACCTAATATATTTTTAGTCATAACTAGCGTAATTTTAGGAAGTTTTTTATTCGGTTTGTTTTAAAATTTGCAGAAATTAGTGCTTTTTTACATACACGTTCCTCGTAATATCGATTTTTTTGAAGATTTAAGAGTAGTATGCCCCCTTAAGGCTGTTTCTCAAATATAAACCGTCCTTACATTCTGACACATTCTTGAGTTCATATTTATTCTTTAAGGCGAATAATTTACAGGTGTTCTTATTCAGGCACTATTAAATCAAATATGTTTTTCACTTTTAGATAAAGGCAAAGGATCTTTTAGAAAATAATGTCAAAGTTGACTATTTGAACCGAATTTCCGTACACAACAGCTGCGAAAATGTCGTCATGAGACAGCAATCGCTTATAAGTCAAATTGTAATACATTTATCGAAAAATTAAAAACGCTCTTAAATTACAAATCACTCCAATAGTCAAGCCTGCAAGCGCCAGGCTTTTACGTTTAAAAATTAGTCCATGAATGTGTCTAAGTTTCGTTTTAATGAGCAGGGAAAAATATTTTCTAGAAGCGCCTTGAGAGACAAATGGGACAGAATTTCCCAAGCTATCGTCAACCTTCATCAGTCTTGTGCTTAATGAATGCCAAATATGCATGTGTCCAAAGAAGTCACAGTATGACCCGAACCCGAAATTTCTGCTAAAAACAAACCCGAACATGTTAAAAAAAATTTCGCGATCTAAACCCGATACATTTCAACCCGAACTCATTGAAATATGCAACACATGGAAATATTCAAATCCGAGCCCGAACTGACAGAAAATTAATGCATATTTTAATACAATTAAGGAAAATAGTCTACAATTATATCTCTCATATCAATTTTATCTTTTTTGTATAAAATTGAACACATATACACTCTTTAATATTCAAATAGTATAATAGTTTTTTTGTTTTTGTTTTCATTTGAAAAATATTCAAGAAAAATCGGAGCAACCCGACACCGACCCGAAAAAGTCAAAACCTAACCTGAAACCGACCCGAAACATTTAAAGTCAACCCGAACCGCAACGAAAAAATTAGCATCAAATCGACTCAACCCGCGGGTCGGCACATTTCAACCCAAACCTGAACAGGCAGAACAGTAATCCATATATTAATACAATTATGGAAAAACAGTCTACATATATCTCTAATATCAATTTTATCTTTTATGTTGAAAAAAAATATATATATACAGGGTGCAAAATGTTATCTATCGCCGACCTTTAATTTCTCAACCGTTGGTTTTAGACATATAGTTCAAATTACAAAAGCGTTTATAATGAGGTAAATATTCATGTTGTGGCGTTAATTAAAGTAAAGAATTAATTTTATAAAAATTACGAAATCTAACTTTTTATACGGTCTTCTGGTCCCTATAGTTATATTCAGTAAGTGTTTGCACATATCATAACAAATACAACACAAAAAGTTTGACTTCTGTACGATAAAAATTGACACTGTTATTAAATTTCAAAGTTTGAGATTTTTTCACATGATTTTGTCTTTCATTCAGGGATCAGTTAAAAAATGAATTAGAGTAATTCCAGATCGAAATCAGGGTTCAATGTCCTTTTTACGGCAAAACTACCTTTAGCCGGTATCGCTAAATCGGTGTATCACCAAAGAGGGTTATTTCATATAAAAATTTGTGCTGACTTTGAGGGGTTGTATACAAAACGAAGAATGAAATATTGAAATTAAACAGAAAAATAAATATCAATTTATTATCATATTAGAAAACAGTCTACTATAAAAAACGAATACATCAAATACCGGAATCTACTAGAGATACTGCTCAAAGTGTTCTCCATTGGTGGTAATGCACAATTGCATGCGTGACAGTACTGAGTCCTGGACATGTTGGAGCATAGCAGGCGAAACCACCTTAACCGGTATCGCTAAAACCGGGTATCACCAAAGAGGTTTTTTTCATCTAAAAATTTAAGCTAACTTTTAGGGGTCAAACAACATTCAAAAGTCAAA
Source organism: Maratus michaelseni (assembly GCA_963931845.1). NCBI lineage: Eukaryota > Metazoa > Arthropoda > Arachnida > Araneae > Salticidae > Maratus > Maratus michaelseni. Next base: position 136,476,518 of record OZ007586.1, on the reverse strand, counting down.
TTAGGCAGTGTTGAATTCAGGGGGTGGCTCGGGAGGGATATGCACCCCTTCACTCCGGAGCAATGAAATGTCCCTCCCGGAAAATGTGAGATTGTGTGTTTTCAATGGTCAAAAAGTGCAATTTCTCCCCGGAAATCTATAATGTCCCCCCGCTGGAGAAAAGTGTCTGAATTCAACACTGAAAGTAGGTATTGTTTGTTATCGGAAAATAAAACCTTCCGCTCTTTTGCGAATGCGTCCAGTCTATTTTGATTTTATCAAAATAGAGTTGAGTCGAGTTTGTTTAGCTGCGTTTGGCTGAGTGCCAATTTTAGTGACCGCCTACAAGAGAACGCAAACTAGAACTTCGGAAAATACTCATATCAGCATAACTCCCCTTTCGATTGTAGAATCGTCACAGAGTGCTAGGCGCGGTTTTCAAAAGGAAACAATAGAATCGAGATCAGTAAAATAAAATATATTCACTAAAAACTTGATAAATGGCAGCGGAATGCAAACGACTAACCGAAATATAACGAGCATGAAAATCAAGATTATGCAAATTACAACAGTACCGCAGCACAACGCGTTCGGGATAAAACACGAGCCACTAGCAGTGGACATGCTAGTCAGCGCAGAGATTGTGATGGCAGGCTATAAGTATACGCAATATACCGAAATGATACTTATTTATAGTGAATGTCAAAGGAATGCCAGGGCGGCTGAGAGGGTTTATTCAGAGTGTTTTCTTTGAGATTGACATCCAACGCATGAAACAATAACTGATGCATTGCACCGTCTTAGAGAGACCGGCTTTGTTGCACCACGACCCAGAAGAAGTAGACGCGCAAGGTGTAATGTTCGAGTGACACCGGAGGAAGTGCTAGCATTCGCCCTTTTAAATCCACAAATGAGAACGGCGAAAATAAGCGAGGCATGTGGATTCACGCGTCATCGTGTCTGGCAGTTATTACATGCACATGGTGCGCATCCATACCATCCAACACTGGTGCAAGCATTGATGTTGGGTGACCACGAAAGACGGTTTGATTATTGTAATTTCATGCTTAACACTATAGAGAAAAATCCATAGTTCCTTTGTGACATTCTGTGGACAGATGAGGCAACGTTTACACGGAGTGGCATTGTGAACGTGCAAAATGTGCATTACTGGTCTCTGAAAAATCCTCACATCGCCCGAACAGTACGACACCAGGTACGCTGGTCAACGAACGTGTGGTGCGGTATATGGGGAACTCAGATTGTTGGACCCATCTACGATGGAAGCCTAACGGGCGAACTTTACTTGCACCTACTACAAAACACGGTACATGACTGGTATGAAGAGCTGCCTCTCCGAAATGCATGCCGGGTGTGGTTTCAACATGATGGGCTCCCTCCGCATAAAGCACTAAACGTCCGTGCGTATCTGGCCAATGAATTCGGTCAACAGATCATTGAATATGATGGTCCGGTAGAGTGGCCACCGCGTTCACAGGACTTAACTCCCATGGACACCGGGGGGGACACCTCTGGGGATACATCAAGGCACAGGTGTATGTGACTGAGCCTACGTCTCTGGTTGATCTGAAGCAGAGCATCATCCTTGCTTGTTGCACAGTTACACCTGCTATGCTCCAACGTGTCCAGGACTCAATACTGTCACGCATTCAATTGTGCATTGCCACCAATGGAGAACACTTTAATCAGTATCTCTAGTAGATTCCGGTATTTGATGTATTTATTTTTTATAGTAGACTGTTTTCTAATATGATAATAAATTGATATTTATTTTTCTGTTTAATTTCAATATTTCATTCTTCGTTTTGTATACGACCCCTCAAAGTCAGCTCAAATTTTTATATGAAATAACCCTCTTTGGTGATACACCGATTTAGCGATACCGGCTAAAGGTAGTTTTTCCGTAAAAAAGACATTGCACCCTGATTTCGATCTTGAATTACTCTAATTCATTTTTTAACTGATCCCTGAATGAAAGACAAAATCATGTGAAAAAATCTCAAACTTTGAAATTTAATAACTGTGTCAATTTTTGTCGTACAGAAGTCAAACTTTTTGTGTTGTATTTGTTATGATATGTGCAAACATTTACTAAATATAATTATAGGGACCGGGGGACTGTATAAAAGTTAGATTTCGTAATTTTTATAAAATTGATTTTTTACTTTAATTAACGCCACAACATGAATATTTACCTCATTATAAACGCTTTTGTATTTGGAACTATATGCCTACAACCAACGGTTGAGAAATTAAAGGTCGGCGATAGATAACATTTTGCACACTGTATATATATATACTCATTAATGTTGAAATATACAGTTTTCATACGAAAAAAATATTCCAGACTTTTTGGAAAATCGGTTCAACTCGAACCCGACTCACTGCATAATTCTACCAACTGTGATTTACACATACACAGTGTCCTAAAATGAACTGAACAATGTTAAAATTCAATACAAAGTAAACGATGGCAAATATTAAAATTACACTTACAGGAGAGTAATGTGTGAAGTCAAGAATTTCTTTACTATATGCTCCCTTGTTTTAGTTGACAGTTTCGCCGATAGATGGCGTTGCGTTGTCTCAAACTGTAACACTGCTGAAAATAACCTTACAATTTTAAAACGCATTTTTTTTTCTCGTTCCAACAGACAAAGTTATGAAAGTTTTGCCAACCTCTACTAAGGATTTCACCCTATTCACCAAGTCAAATATCCCTAGATTTAGCTGAAATGCCTCTGAAATCAGTAGCACAGCCGCGGCGCTATTGTCGATATATGGTAAATAAAGAATCGGGGGATGTTATAACCTATATAACATGAATAACTTCCTATCCCTGGCAGACAGTTTGCCTTTATAAAATGATAAATGAGGACTAAAAATTAAAAACGCTAAAAGTACCAAAAAATTGAAAATCTTTTTTTTTAAAAATGAATAAATGTCTTAAGTGCCAAGCTTAACAAACTGGAGAACGCTTGGACTGCCAACCCTAGTATTAATAGTTCAAAAAAGAGTAGAAAGATGTCGTTGGTTGAATGTGCCACACGAAGTGAAATGAAGAACGCTGAAAGTGCCAGTGATAAAACGCGCGGCGACTTTGTTTTGACTTTGTTCTTTTTTTATTTTTCCCTATCTTAAAATTTTATATCAATGGGATATTTTTAAGCAAGTAGAAAAATATTAAAAAAATAAATAAAATAAATGTTTACAAATAATAATATTACATATTTAAACACTAAACGAATGGAAGCTAGGTACCTACATTTTAAAGTGTTGACTAACAGCCCCAAAAAAGTGAAATGGAAAACGCTGTAAGTACCACAAGTAGGGGTTTTTCTTTTTTTCGCTCTCTTGAAAAATTTCCTCTTTTGGACTTCCAGAGTTTTCTATTTTTAGTCTTCAAATATGAAAATAAGATTTTTTTCTTTTTACTTTAGGAGAAAATTTATTAAAAATAAAATGAAAAATATAACTATTTCTATCTAAGAGTGGAATTTTATCCCTCTCCCCTATAAAATCCCTTAAAAAATTAGCCCTTAAACATATCTCGTAGCCGAAAATCTCCCCCCATAAATGTAGGGAACCCCCCCCCCCCCCAAGTTGGAAAAACTGACTGAAGGTTAAAAGCCGGATGAACTTTGATCCATTTTTATACGTTAGTTTGACAATTCTAACAGTTTGAGATAGCGCAGCGCCATCTATCGGAGATAATTGGAACTAAAACAAGGAAGCGAAGTAAAGAAATTCCCGTCTCCACACAATTCTTGAATTTAAAAACTTTAAGGTCATTTCAGGACACCGTTTAAGAGGATGGCGTTTCTTATTCATATTTAATGCCATTCATTTAAAACAGAACTTATTTATTTTCATTGAAATTTTGAAGACAAAAAATGTATACCTTTGAAAAAATATGTTTTGCCATTTCCACTCCAGACGAGAGCTGCATCTAACATATCAGGTATGCCTTCGAATCCTACTGATAACAATTTTGGATAGCCAGTATCCATTTGTTTATTTGTGAAACGCCAGTAACGTCCTCCCTTAAAAAAGTATATATATCATGTAAAATATGTAGACATTTACATAAAACATATTATCACATCATATCATATTAAACAGTTAGTACATTAGTATACAGTAATCGTTGTTTAAGTAAATCAAATTTATGCACCGGTATTTGATTAAATAAAGTGGATGATTTCAGAATTTGAAAATAACGTTCAAAAAAGTATCTGTTTGAATTAGCCAGTGATTCACATAAGCACTGGCTAAATATCGTACGGATGAGAAAAATTCCTTTTTATCGATTTATTTTATTTTAGGGAGAATGGCAATAGTTATCTTTTTATGTTTCCTTATTTATACCATATATATTACCATGGTATAGTTTGGTATATCAGCATTTTACGAGAGATTTTCAAAGTGTTAAAATATGTCTTTCAGTAACATAAAAAAACAATACTTTATTTTTCCTAATGATAAAATATTGCATAAAAGTAATATTTACTTCCGAATCCATTCCTTCTTCTTTTTAAATATTCATATTTCTTTCCAGCGTTTTCCCCTCCACCCTAAATGTTATTCTCCACCTTAAAATTATTGGTAGATGACTGATAGGCTATGAAACAAGTAACATTTACATGTTGTGATACTTTCATGGTCGCATTAGAGTTTTCTTTGCAAGACAGTTACGACCTCGGAGTAAGAACAATATTTATGAGTAATGGAGGCCTCGGAGTATCTGTCCTTACTTTGAGGTACAGATGGGCGTTATTTCACATAACATGATACAATTACTGATTTGGAAACGTCACTGAAAAGTCCCTAATTCAATGACCTTTGGTACCAAACAAAATAAACAAATAAATAAATAAATATGTATAGCACAGTATAGGTAGTACAAGAAAAACCAGAACTTTACAGCATGTCACGCGCGTATAAACATTACAATCCGCAGCAAGAGAGCTGCATATGTGTCGTCTAGTTGTAAAACTGGCCAACTCCTCAAAATTTGAAAATGTGTTTTTTCAGCTTTTTATGTTCTAAGTAAACGTTTCTACCATCTGGAAACAATAAACAAGCCACAGCTGGCCAAATCCCTGTGTTATATGCGTTTGAAAATCACGATGTGCTGCAAAACCAGCCAAATCCATCAACCGGTGAGATTCAAAAGCGGCCATTTCCATATTCGCTAGATGTTGCTTCAGCTTGTCCCCACAATAACCTCTTACTTGTTGATTAGATTAAAGTTATAGTGTTTTCTCTCGCCTGTGACTGCTCCTCCAGGTGCAGACAAAGTTTCTAATAATTTAGTTTTGTGTTTTCTCCGACTATGGAAAAGTTTGTGGAAAGTGTATTTCCTTATCAATCAAGGAAGAGTAAAAGTGAGCCTACGACGTGGAAAAGGAACAAAGATAATGAACACCTTGTGATAACCGGGGTCGGATTAACATGTTTTTATACTCTAGACCAAAATACTTTTCTTTTCATTCTCTGATAAATTTAAGAATTTTTTAATCTATTTAATTTTTTAATAAAATAATCTTCCATATAATTTTTTTTTATAAATTTTAGTGTTTTGAGGATTGTAGATGGGGAATGAACGGGCTTTTGTAACAGTTAAAATCTGAGAGAATACATTTGTGATTACATTTTGATAATTTCTGGCATTATTGTTTTCAGGTACTGCCCTACTGGTAATCCAAGAAATCCAAGCTGTGGGCACTTTTCAAAAGCTTACCAATGCTCCTCAAGCATTTTTGCGTATTTGCTACCCCTAAAAACCCAATGTCACAATAAATTTAGCAAAAATTAATTTCTGGTTTGTTGCAAAACCGGCCAACTCCAAAGTAAGTTGCAAAGGTGGACAAATCCAAAACAAAGACTTAAATAACTCCCTCATTTTAAGTGCCCCTGCCACCTTATTTCGTGTTTTCGAATATACTGTCCTAATGACTATAAAACTAAAGAGTTTTGGTTCCAATCTTATTTTGGCTAAGTTTGGCAAAAAATCAGCTTTTCCCAAAATTTTTATTTTTTGGAAATGGCGGGTTGTGCAACTAAACGACACATATAAGCCAACTTCAAAATTTTTGCTAAACGGTCATGTCATGTCACCATAACCAATTTCGTCCAGATAAAGAGAAAGAGGAAAAGAGAGGTGGATAAGAGAAATGTCATCAAGATCATTACATGTCAATCTGATTGTGTATTTAGTAATCAATATTTTTATGTCTGATATCACAATCTTTAATGCACTTAACCCCTTCGCTTCCAGATGGGTGGGAGCGAAGAGGATAAAAGTTCTTATGCTAAAGCAACCACAAGGATAATGAAAGAAATATTTTGCTGCAATTTGCCACCCTTTTAATAATTGCAAAGAAATGTTCTAAATCTGTTTTTATTTCAGTTTAAATTATTATATACATATTTTTGAAAAATCACAATATTCAAATAATAATGAAAAGTATTTAAAGTTATGTGTTATAAATGCATGCGCAGAGAATTGTTCAGATGTAATAAGTAATTTTTAGTCTGAAATAATCAAGTATTTTGTGCCCGGTCGCAAATAAAAAGCTAGAAGAAAATGACGCTATCCAGTGAAAACCTGGAGAGTTGACAATCTTAGTCGCTTGCGTCCCAGGGCTGTAATACATATGATTTAACATTTATTATAATTTTTAGTTCATATGCCATCCTAATAATTTATTGCACGGCGTGGTAATAATACTTAAATATTGCCGCGTTTTACATTCAGTGCTGAACTAATGCATTCCACACTGCTTGACAAATGTTAAAGAACAACGAATTTGTGAAAAATTGCGCTTTATTTAGCCGCTGAAAAAACAAAACAAAACAAATAACGGTATCACAGAAAAAAAACTACGGTAGAAGACGTTGTATAGCAATGTCTCTTGTCTGTTATTAATGGCAGTGCATCCACGTGGTTTTCTTCTTTGAAATTGCAAGTAGTAACATTTGAGGGGGAAGTCATACTGTCGGTTTCTGAAGATAGAGCTGTAAATTTTCTTTTTGAACGATAGATATTGACTGTTAAATGCTTAAATGCTTGTAAGGCATCATTTGATTGCTTACGATCAGGGTTGAGCAGTTGGATGTCTCAAGGTGGGTAAAAGTGTCACTCAAGTTAACAAAACAATATAAGTGTCAAAGAGTGTAATCTTGCGGTTCAAAAAGACTTCTGGATGTGGAAGTGCTCAGAGAAGGCATTTTGGAGGCCGTGGTAGGAACATCGCACCTCAAGAGCATCGATGTGTCTGCCTAATGGCCAAGAAGAACATAATGATACTCCAGGTCAGATAGCCCCAGACCTTTCTAACGCAGCTGGTACTTGATTATCTGCAAGAACCACTTATCGGTGATTAAATAATGTTGGCTTAGATACACAGAAGCCTGTTAGATACATTCCACTATGAGCACATCATTGTGGGGAAAGTTTATTTGGGTGAAAGGAGCATATTCATTGGAGTCAGAAACAGTGGTCCAGAATCAAGTTCTCTAATGAATCTCGCTTCACCATAAACAGTGATTCTGGGTACGAGATAGTGTGGAAAGAGATAGGAATTCATTCCCATCACCAGAATGTCCAGGAAACTGATAACTACGGCCAAGGAGTGATTGTGTTAGCAGGTATCAGACATAATGACACGATTCTGCTTCAGATATTTGAAAAAGGTATAGTGACATCACAGTGTTATTGCACAGGTGTTCTGCAGGGTTATGTCCATCTTTACCATAGTGCAGTTTGTCAAGAATTTCTGTTCAAGGATAACAGTGCCCTCTCACTTAAGACAGGGGAAGTGTCCCTCACACTTGCAGGAGACGATATTGAGCGTATGACATGCCTTGCTTATTCTCCGGAAAAAAATCCTATAGAGCACGCCTGGGATGCACTCGGAAGACAAATTGCTCAAATACAGAACTCTCCTCGAATCGTGCAGGAACTGAAAATCGCCCTGTGAAACGAATGGGACAGAATTCCCCAAGTTCTCTTCAGCTGTTCAGTGAAAAGCAAGCACAAACGATGCAAAATGTGCATCAGTATCTTAGGAGGTCATATGCATCGACTCATATGTGTTCATTTTTTCGGTAAGAACAAGCATTTTTTTTTAACTGTTGAAAAATATTGTAAGAAGTATATTTTGTTCTTTTGCGCATCTTTCTCTGCTATGTGATAATATCTGTATCTTTTGCATAATAAAGATACATAAGGACCTCTATTAAATATGTACTAAAGTAAGTTTCATTTTTTTAGACGGTGTCTATCATTAGTTAGGACGAAATATGTCTCTGTTCCTTTGCAATTGTCAAGCAGTTACATACTTCTTATATATCCATATGTATTGGTAATAAAAACTTATTGAGCGACTCAGTGATTAAAAAAAATCTGAATGACAAGATCAACATATATTCACTTTATCTATTTTGCGTAACACTTACTACGAGACATTTAATTATTCATATTGTTCAAAAGTTAAACCTGCTTGTACAACGAACCACAGATTAAATAAATATATATAATTAATCAGTTACTCTGTGCAATGAACGTAGGTGAAATTTTCACTTCATTGTCATTACAATTTGATTTCGTATCGTGAACAGCTACTAATCATTCTATAGAACGAGACAGTTTTAATTGTTTTATAGACAGTTTTTCACAATTACTGATGTAAAATGGATGAATGTATTTTCTCCTGACGTTGCAATGCTTTTAAATTTTTTCTGCAGTGTTAAATCCTGACTGATTCCTTCTCGCCGAAAAACTCGGGTAAAATTTAACTAAAGGAAAGTTATGACTACAATTATGACATTGAATTGTTATAAAATATCTGGAGATGTGTCAGTAAGGTGGATGAGTTTTGTTCAGTGTTGAGTTAAGACATTTTTCTTTAGAGGGGATTTCTGTGGCTCCGGGGGGGGGGGGGAATTGCAATTTTTGACCATTAAAAGCATAAAATCTCAAATCTTCCGGGGGAATATTCCCCCCCCCCCCCTCGTCAACCCCCGGAATTCAACACTGGTTTTGTTGCGTTGCATTCACTTGATATTGGAAAGACTCAAGTACGATTTCTGGTAGAGGTGTTATTTGCAATTGACGTGGAAATGAGAAAGTAATTTCGTGTTTTCAGGGGACACCTGATGCCACTGTTAGCGCATTTTGCTTGTTTCTTTTCATTCTCGCGTAATCATATGGTGATAATTCAAATTTCATATTTTTTGCGATTACTTTTCTATTCTTCTTTTTCTTCTTTTTTTTTTTTTTTTAGGACAGTTACTGAATTTTGAAACTATTTTAACTAATTTCGAAACGTATTAAAATACGACATAAAACACGAAATTTTGCGGTAAATAAGAATGTTAAAATTGAAAATCATGATTATTTTTATACTCTATTCTAATAATTTTCAAAGGTGAATATTTTGATTAATAAACTTCTCCATCCTTTTAAAACCAAGCGCATTGAAAAGATTTTATATGTCAACATTGACTCATTTTTAGTAAAATTTGTTTATGCATTCCATAAGGTTATTAAAAATATTTTGTTAGCATTGTTAACGATTTAAACACACACAGAATGCCACATTTAGCGAGTGGTAAATTTATTATGATTGTGAATTTATGTTAGTGCTAAATTTACCTGAAAGTATGCATTTTCATTGTAAATAATTGACTATATTCTACAGGCGGTGTAATATCTGTACTTGTGATTGTGGCATATTGATTCATAAGGAGTTTTAAATGTCAGAACAGTGAAGGAAAGGAAACTTTTGTGAATTTCTCTGCCTATATTTTCAGATATAACTATGGTGAGCATGTTCTTAATTTTGTGGTGAGTTAGTAAAAGAATGGGATGTGGGGATATTAGGGTAGAAGATGCGTGCGTCAATGTACACAAGTTTCTGTCTTAGAAGGTATAATTACATGGTATTCCTTTTGCCAGAACTATGAAATATTTCCGGTTAAGGCAGGATTCCCTTATAGATAATTTCCGTTTTCGCAGGTTTTACTGTATTTAGAGAAACGCTATTAGCTCTATGAAAATTCGCAACATACATTTTCTATTTTTAAAGAACTAAAATTATTTCATAACAAGAACGAAAAATCATGCGTCAAGCATAGATTATGTAACACTTTCTAACGCTTCCAAAATAATTTTACAAATCATTACCGTTTAATAAGCTGAAAGATAACGTGTAAGTAAACAATTTGGAAAACGCATAATATATTTAAAAACGTAATTTCAGGAATTCCCAACATATACAATATTCGGAAAAATATCCGAATACTTTTATTCAGCCCTGTATAGGATCTATAGATTTGTATATATACTACATAGGATGATAAATTTTAGTTTAGTTAGGAAACTCGTAGCACAGTTTAAAATTCTCCTTCTGGAGTTTCTGTCAATAAACGGAAATGTGTTCGCGAACTTTTGTGCTGCCCTGTATATAAAATACAGAATTTATACACACCCAGTAATAGACAAAAAGTGAGTTCAATTTAAAATCGCGTTCAGCAACTTAAAACGCACTTCCAGGAATTATTGTTAACAGACAGTAGAGAATTCCTTTGTGTGTCCCTGTAAATGAACGATGACTGCTATACACACACTATTCTGTAGTAAGCCTCTTGTAATGCACCTTAGTTATATATATATATAAATTTCAATGCGTTTAAAATAGTGAAACATTATTTAAATAAACCGCAGACGATTTTTCTCCATAGACGTCATGTAACGGAATTCTTTTGACTGTCCCTGTAAAGTAACTATAAGTGCTATGCACACCCTATTCCATATTAAGCTTCTTCTAATGCACCTTAGTGATATATAAATTTCAATGCGTTTCAAATAGTGAAACATTATTTAAATAAACCGCAAATGATTTTTCTCCATAGACCGCAATGTAACGGAATTCTTTTGAGTGTCCCTGTAAAAAAACTATAAGTGCTACACACTTCAGTTGAAATAGGGAACATGCTATAGATAACGACAATAACATATAAAAATTGCAGAGCAATCCGAGCATATTTACGGGAGTTAGAGCACGGACAGACGGCCATACGGCAGACAAACCGAAGTCATAAACACTTTTCAACTAGGTTGGAAAGTGTTAAAAAGGAAGTCTAATGGTAATAAAATAGTTATGACACAGTAAAACCTGTGAAAACAAAATGGCTAGGGAATAAAAAAAAATCCATTTTAGACATGTTTCTATCTTAGCTGGTATAATTTTATAGAATTCCTTTTTTTGGGACCATGAAATTTTTATATACTTGAGACAGGATTTCTTTATAGGCAGGTTCCATTTTACAGATTTTACTCTATAAATATCACTAAAATTGTTTTGCAAGTTAAGATTATCTTAATGCTCGCTTTGAAATATTTGGCAAAAACTATTAGCTGTACAAAAATCCCCAGCATTATTTTTCAGTTTTTAAAAGAACTAAAAGTATTTCATCATGAGGTATTCGAATTGTAATAAAATACAATAAAACTTTCTAAGACGGAATCGCTAGAAATTAAAGAAAAATTCCGTTTTAACCAGATTTTCGTCTTAACAGGTATAACTGTACGATTATTCCTTCCAACATGTGAAAGCGGAGCCTGTTTTTAACGGAATCCTCTCTTAAACGGAAACACTTTACGGTCCTGACGAAAGGAATACCATAGCAAACTACCAATTAAGACTGAAACCTGTCAAAAACGGATTTTTCCCGGCCCCCAGCGATTTTGCTTTCACTGATTTACTGTACTTCTATTTGTAAATCATTAAAATACACATAGTATTGTTAGTGTTATATTAACTAAACAATTAAGAGTAAACTACAAATTATAGTAAAACCTGTGAAAACGGATCAGCTACGAGCTGTAAAAAATTGTTTTATGCATACAGGTTTCCGTTTCAGAAGATAGATTTGTATAGTATATTTTCCGCCAAGACTATAAAGTTTTTCATTTAAGATAGAACTCCAGTATAGACAGGTTCCGTTCTTAGAGGTTTTACTGTAGAATTAATTAACAGGAATTATGACTTATAAATAATTGTAAATATTAACTCACTATATTGTTTTACGTAAAGTAAAATTTGTTAAAACGGAATCGATAGGGATTAAAATAAAATTCCGTTTTAGACAGGTTTTGGTTTTAGTAGGTATACTTGTATGGTATTTATTCCGTCGGAACCATGAAATTTTTCCGTTACAGACAGGTTCTGGTTTCAAAGAATTTACTATACTACACAGTGCCCATTATGTGTAACTATGTAACACCCTCCCCCCCCCCCCCCAAAAAAAAAAGGACGCTCTGGATCCGCCCCTGTGCTCAGCCCCATACAGCTCGCATATATCTGAAATGTCTTTGTGCTGTTTCAATTCTTCCGAGACTTCCAGATCTTTTGGATAGGTTCCTCCAAGAATGGATGCCGTAGAATATCTCAGATCCGGAACAACAATTAAAAAATTATCGTACACTGAACTTAGGAATGTGTCATACTTTGTCTCGTCACATGCATCGCAGCCAGGAGGTGGGGGGCACAAATTACTAATTGTAAAATATAAGATGTATTTGTGAACCGTTAAATTGGCCAATGACCTTGAAATTACAATGATTTTATTATCGATGTACAGTAACCCCCGACCCCCTCCCCCTCGCCCCACCCTGAAAAAATCCGAATGATGGTCATTACTGTAATTCTTAAAGTCGCAGAATAAATCTGTTTGCACTAAAGCTTCTTGTTTACCTATCTTCTACAACACTCTTATAGTGAAATTTTCTAGAGGGGTCGTCTACATATTGAAATTGTATCAAACTTTAAAAATTTTAATACTAACACCTAATTTTGCCATTATATTTGGATTTTCCGGTAAATTTTATTTTCTTATACAAACAAGTCATACGATCAAGTAGTTTAGAAATTATGCAGATTTAAAGTTTGGAACTCTTAATGGTAAATTCATTTTTAATCGTTGAAGAACAGATTGCAATGCGGCAAAGCATAACTAAAGAACTATTGGGTGGAATGAGCTGTAATTTTGGATTCGCACATTTAAAGCGTCTAGAAATTGATTTCTGTTTAAAAAAAATTATAGGTTACAATACATATTTTTTTCGGAAATTAAATTCGAAATATATATTTTTTCGAAATCCAAAAGTATGAATCCAAATATACGATATTAAAATCAGGTGTTAATATTGAAAATTTTCAATTTGGTATTTTTTCTATATGTAGACGATTTTTAAAAGAAAATTTAAGCAGAGCATTTATTAGTAGATTCTCTTTCTTTTTTTTCCACAACTGTACAATCCAATTTGTTATTATTTATGTGCTTATCAAAAACAGAAAAATTAAAGAAAGACAGAAACTCCTTTTGAAACTTAGAATGTAGAATTCATTTAAGTGCCACGTCAAAATTTCTTTGACTTTGAAAAAAATATACAAAAAAAATATTCACACGAAAAAAATATCCACATGAAAACATTTCAAATAAAAACAATTTTTAGACGATGCATTTTTTTAGTCTGATGAAGGGATTTATATTATTGCACATAATAATAGTATAGTACATAATTACCACCAAACCTATATTATGGTTTCTATGTTTAATAAAAACAAATTTCAATAATAAATCCAACAGTAATAATTTCAACAATTTTTAATAATTACATTTATGAAGGGATTTATATTATTGCACATAATAATAGTATAGTACATAATTACCACCAAACCTATATTATGGTTTCTATGTTTAATGAAAACAAATTTCAATAATAAATCCAACAGTAATAATTTCAACAATTTTTAATAATTAAATTTATAAATTTGATTATATAAATTTATAATTATTTTTCAGTACAAAAAATGTTTCAAAATCAGTTTTTATAATATGATAAATTGGCAATATTATTAACAAGATTATTAATTACTAGACATAGAATAAATTTCTGGTTTCTAAATTTACAATTTTTTATATAGTCAGTTTCATCAATAAAAATTCCAGTCATTAGTTTAACATATATTTTTTCTATATCTGTAGAGCACGCAGCCAACGAAAGAGACAGGCATACATCCACCCCTCTTGACTGTCACGTGATCAAGATAGGCTGTTTTTCCCCAATCGTTGAACCGCTATATGATCAAGGCATGTTAAAAAAAAAAAAAAAAAAAAAAAAAAAAAAGCTGAGATCAGTTGAGTACTGCGGCCCATCTCTTTCATTGGTTGCGTGTAGAGCACTTTGATTTTCAAGTCTTTATTAATGCTTTAGATATAGCATGTTTTTGTGCAGTAAATTCCTGGTGTCACCTAAAACTTTGAAACAAGCAGGTGGAATTCTGCTTACAATCTTAGCTTGAATTAATCATTGAGGATTTTCGGAACCTTCATTTTAGAAATACATTATTTTTATTTTTGTGGGTCATTCTTCTAGAAACGTACATTTTTAGGGCTAAATAATAATAATAAAAAAAATTTCAAATTAAGGGTAAAAAAAGTTTTTATATTGCTTTGGATTTTTCTATCTTTTTTGTCTAATGAAGGGATTTGTTTCATTTAACATAATAATATTATTTACAAACCTATGTTATTATCACCAAGCTTAATATTATTGTTTCTATGTTTAATAGAAACAAATTTGTACCAATTTTTAATAATTAAATTTATAAATTAAATTATATAAATTAATAATTTTTTTTCAGTACAAAAAATGCTTCAAAATCAATTTTTGTAGTATGATAAATTGGTAATATTATTAACAAAATTATTAATTACTATAGATAGAATAAATTTCCAGTTTTTTATATAGTCAGTTTCATCAACAAAAATTCCAGTCATTAATTTAATATATATATATATATATATATATATATATATATATCTGTAGAGCACGCAGACAACGAAAGAGACAGGCATACATCCATCCCTCTTGACTGTCACGTGATCAAGATAGGCTGTTTTTCACCAATTGTCGAACCGCTATATAATCAAGGTAGGTTACAAAAAACAACAACAACAACAACAAAAAAAACAGCTGAGATCGGTTGAGTACCGCGGCCTATCTCTTTCATTGGCTGCGTGTAGAGCACTTTTGAAGTCTTTATTAAAGCTTTAGATATAGCGTGTTTTTGTGCAGTAAATCCCTGGTGTCACCTAAAACTTTGAAACAAGCAGGTGAAATTCTGATTTCAATCTTAACTTGAACTAATCATTGAGGATTTTCGGAACCTTCATTTTAGAAATACATTATTTTTATTTTAGTGGGTCATTCTTCTTGAAACGTACATTTTTAGGGCTAAAATTAAAAAAAATTCAAATTAAGGGTAAAAAAAGATTTCATATTGCTTTAAATCTTTTTAACACCATTTTCCGAGATTGTAAGAAATATTTTATTAAAATTGAGTTTTACATTATGCAGATGCTATGTTCGCCACATGTCCACAAGCCTAAAATTTCTGCTGATATAAGTTTTGTGTAATTAATATTACATGTTATTCTATTTATAATCTTTATTTGTTTTTATATTGGCCACGGATCTGATGCTGTGATGTTTACGTTTATGATTTTTTTTTACAGTTATTAAATATATATGTACATACATACATACATACATACATATATGTATATATATATATATATATATATATATATATATATATATTGCGCATATAACACTTACAACGCATTTCTAGGAGGTTCGAAGTGATTAACAAGTTTCTTTCCCATACTTTTTTTTTTTTTTTTTTTTTGCGCTATTTAGCAGTTATTAACTTCCTGTTCTAGGACATGCTCAATTTCTTGTGACAGTTTATTTACTAAATAATGCTATAAATAAACAAGATTATCTTTGAAATTGAATCTGAAATTAGTTTTCAAATGCACCGAATTAAAAATAAATAATTTATCATAAAAAAGTTTCTAATTAACTTTATAGACCCAGTAAGTGGTACAAATTAGGGCTGTCACAGTCCACAGACATGATTTGTAAGGCTCTGTGGACACATTATTTTCATGAAAAAAGTTATATTTTTCATTATTTAATTATTTACATGTATTGTAAGGACGTACCGCATTTATATTATAACATATTTTCAGTTGCAATTACTTTTCTAATAAATATTCTGTGACATCGTTTTGTACATTTGTACAGGGCTCTCATGTGTCTTTGAATTTGAGTACCCTATTTCCGAATAGTAATCTTCTCTTTATTTAATCACATAATTTTTATCATTGAATAAGGCGAAAATTAATATACGGGAATAGCGTTAATTCAAGGACCCGTGGGAAGACCGTTCTTGGAGAATGACCCTTTTACATTTTCTTATTACTAAGAAAATATAGAGTCCAATAAAAGTTGTTTTATAATCGTAATTGTGAAAAAATATATACACTCATCAAATAAAGTTGAAGGTTCTAGAAAGCTTCAGTTAGAAGGAATTACAAGGTACAAAAAATGAGTTTGTTTTTTGCGTAAATAATTTAACAATGAAAGTTGACAAAAGTGAAAGAAAAAGGATAATCATTTAAAGGAACGTAATATATGAGAATCTATCTTAAAAATAACTTTAAGTGACATTAGAATAATATAATAAACTGAAATTTAAAATAAATAAAGTCAAACAATCTAAAATCATTTCAAAATCTCATTTATAAAAAGAGAGAGAGTGAAAGAAAAGTGACAGATGCGTCATGAAATGATGTGTCAAGCAGCAATGTAACATTTGAAATACATAGTTGAATCTTTGCTATAACCAGAAAACAAATTATCAGAATCGACAATCCATATTTTTTCTTTCCAATATTGGCCATTATCTGATAGACTTTTTAAAATGAAAACATTTTGCAAATAAAATTCAAGTAATCCAGTTGATCAGAAAGTCTTATATAGTAGTTACTGTAAAAATTACTGTTTCAGTTCAGTTTAAGACGCCTTCTGCAAAAACTGGGGTGTAGGATACACATCAGTAATATTTTAAAGTCACATTCCGGCTATTCCGGACCAGTAATATATAAGGGTCGCTCAAATGAAAGTGGCATTGCTGTAATAATTCCGCCATTTGAAGAGAAAGATGACTGCGCATGCTCCTATAGATGGCACAGAGTGCTAGGAATGTATGCAATATCGTCAGATCCCGCCAGATGTGTGTGTCATAGCGTGGGAACACGTTAAAAGGTATCGTTCGCATCAGGGATGCCTCCAAATGGTGTCAACACGCGGTCGTGCAATTTTTAACAGCGGAAAACGTGAGTGCTAGTGAAATCTATCGTCGAATGCAAAATGTGTATGGCACGAAGTGTATGTCACGTAGATCGGTATTCCGATGGTGTAGGGATTTTCGTAGTGGAAGAAGCAGTACTGGCGACAGGTCACGACCTGGTCAAGTGCATGTAGTTATCACCAATGACTTACAAGGGGACTTTGTCTAGCCTATCTGTTTCGTCTGTATAACTTCTTTCTTTTGTATACTAATTTATATTATACCATTAAACCATTTCTCAAATCGACTGTAGTGCCACTTTCATTTGGGCGACCCATATATAAGTGTAGGCCAAAAATTCTTGACGCATTTTGTAATTTAATCAAAAATCAAGTAATTGATGTACGAGAGTGCGGTTTGAACGAAAACGCTTCTGATGATCTAAAGTTTTGTTTAAGAAAAACGTTTGTTCAAACAATTGCCAACAGATAGTGCTATACCTTCAAAGATGCTCAAAAGCATAAAAAACTCAAGCAGTTACAGTTAATTATTTTTGGAACGATCCACTACAATATTTTAACATGTGGGCTCTTTGTAGCTCGAACCACACCTCACACGGCTTTAGACTCATTTAACACGTTGAAATGTGGTTGTAAATTGTACCAAAAAAAAAAAAAAAAAAACTGTAACTGCGTATCAAGTTTTTGATGTTACTTGCTGATTTGAAAGCATAACGCCATCTATGGAGAATTTCTGCAACTAATTTGTTTTATTAGGTAAAATAAATTTTTCGATTATGTGAAGCAAGTGCATCCAAACTCTCGTACGCCAGTTATATGTTTTTTTAATTGAATTTTACAATGTGTCAAGGACTTTTGGCCAACCCTGTATTCTAATGTTTCATACACTGTACAAAATTTCTGAAAAGCTTACAAAATTGTAATGTAACCTCGTGAAACTTTGGAGTTACACATGATTCCAGATATTTTTCCATAGAAGTAGAATTAATCAGAAATCATTAAGTTTTTGATATAAATGAACCTGAGAGGGGAAAAGGGTCGGTGTCTGTATAATATTCGGAAAATTACTGTCAGGAAAGGGACTCCTTTATTTTTAAAACTTTTCCATAAATCTCAAAAATCTATTAGTTTTTGGGATTTCTGATTGGTTTTTCTGCTATGGTTTCTGAAAATGAATGAAAAGTTTTGTTTCCGGAATCGTGGGTAACTGTGTTGCATAGACCTTTCACAAACATTTTTCAGTTTTTTGCAGTGTTACAAAGTCATTTTTATATAAAATTTTCTTAAAACTATTTGCAAGATCAAACAAGAAGCCCGACCCAAGAAATTTAATTCAATATCGCAATATAATGATGTACTTTACGATTAAAGTGATATATTTCAGGATACAGGAGGCGTTAGAAAGGCATAAAAGAGTTGAAATCGTGGTATTTTGTTGCAGTAGAATTTTAAAGAAATTAAAACAAGACCCTTACAACGATGGAAAAAACTATAATGACTGTGATGACAACAGTAATATCTAGTCATAGCCATTATTTAAGTAATATGTGAGTGAAAAAAAATAGTAACTAGATTTTTATTTTATTTTTATACTTTTGACTGATGACACAAGACATAAAGTATTTCAATGCCACATTTTACTGAATCTTCCATTAACTGTTTGGAATATTTTCCATTGACGATTTCTAATTTCTATTAAACATGTGGAGCCAAATATTATTATAAAGTTTTCAATTTTAATTATGAACCAAATCAATTAAATCGAAAATGTAAGTAAAACAAATATCTTGTTCTCTATATTTATAATTTTATTATATTATTTTATTTACGTATTTAAATCTTACCTTAAAGAAAAATGTTTTGCCATTAGACCAAGTAAAAGAAGCGTCTAAGTTTCCTTCTAAGCCATCCCAGTCTTCGGAAATTTTTCTTGGATATCCATCAGCTATGCCATTAGAAAGGATTTTCCAATAGAAGTCTCCTGTGGTAAAACTAACATTACATTCATTTTGAAGTTTTAATTAATAAGTATTCACACTATGAACCATTATTCAATGAATAAAATTAAAGATATAATAAAAATGTAGTGTCGACTTGATGAGGCAGCCAAGCTAAAGGCTGTTGCCAGGTTTATGGCTAAAATTGCGTAACTAAGAGGTTCCCCTCAATTTTGATCATTACAAAAGAAAAGAATCTTCTGACACAGTAACTCTCTCCGGCCTAGAATTTCCATACCACGGATTTTGCGTGCATATATATGACATGTATACGATAGTGTTTCAACGGCTAAGTATGGAACTGAAGTGCTTCGGATACAAGCTCGACACTCTAATCATTTGGCTACTGCGAGCCTCGTATAAAAATTCAAATCACAAATTGTTTTGTGGGAAAGAAAAAAAATATTTTTTATTTTGGCTACAAAAAGTGTATCTTAATAGAAAAACTGAATTACATGCCATTAAAATGGGGATTTTTAAAATCATGAGGATTAAAAATATATAATCATAATCCTTAATTTCAATCTTAACCCCTTAAGAGCCTACGGTAGTAACGCGAAGACACTCGCTAGCTAATGTTAAAACAATGGCAGCGTATTTTAAATTTTCTCGTTTGCGTTTAAATATTTTGAAAGATTTTTTTTTACATAGGATATCTGAGGGCGATGTTTAACCGGGTATTTTTGTACTTTTTCGATTTTTGTTCGAGTTTTTTTTTTTCTGAAGACACTTTCAGTATCGGAACCGGTTCCAAAGTTGAAAGCCTACTATGACTAAGGTTGTCTACTTACTTTTTTAAACTAACTTTCTGTAGCATAAGAATTATGAAAAACCAAGAACTATAATGTGCATAGTCATAGTATATCATCACTGACTACGACTTTCGGTAAACTAGCTAGTCCTCTTATTCGAAAACATTTACATTCTTATGTTTGTGGTACCATAATCACGCAGGTAAAATATGTGATAGACATACTGATATGATGTGATAGACACACTATGACTGGTCGTAACATTTAAAATTGATCATAAGACCATAGAATTTTAATCCCCGGTAGAGTTTAAGTCAGACTTATTTATAGAAATTAGTAGTTAAATGCATCCCCTACATTAGGAATTCTTAAACTTCTTTATTCCACGGACCTCTTTGCTTACCAAAAGAAAACCACGGACCCCCAATTTAGAACAGAGAACCTTCTACGCGAATTAATAAAATTTGTTTGGATTCTAAGCTGCTTTTAAGCAATTTTTTACCCCCTTTTACGAACATATTTTAAAATAAGATTTTCTTGTTATATGATTTTGAAATTGAAATTTGAGCTATTATATGTATGCCCAACAAGTGACGTTGCTTCATCAAGGTACGTTTGGACGGTTTTGTGGAGGCGATTTTTCAGATATGCAAGGATTTTAATGCATTAAAATATAATATGACATTTCTATTCTTGATAACAAATGCAATTAATATTACTCTTATTTATAGCAGACAATGCAAAAAGAGAAAATGTACAATTTAACTAAATCTCACTTAAAATAGTCATAATGAGCTAATTTCTCTCATTCAAGCCTACGGGCATTCAGAAATCTCTCTAAGGACCCCAAAGGAGTATGTCTATCACACTTTGAAACCCCTGTTCTTGATGAAAACACAAGAACATAATCTTAAAAGATATTTCAATAAAACTCAATGTTACCTTTGAATACATATGTACTACCATTCTGTGTCCTTGTTACTGTGTCTAATGTAGCCTCTTGACAAAGATCTGGAGCATCACTTGTATCCGGCGGTGGTCCTAAATCTTCGACATCATCATCAGCAGGAGGTGCTGGTTGGTCTCCTGAACCTGTTCAAAAACAAATATTTTAATAAACTTCTTATTAAAAATAACTATGTGATGTGGCGGTGCTTTTACTAGGTAATTTATGTTACTCTTAGTGGACTCTGGGGATAGGTAGTTATATAGAAGAAGAACGTTTACATGTTATTTTTTGTGTAGAGGTAGGAGCGTTTTTTGATGGATAATAAAAATAAACTGATAAAGGTTTTAAATGATGAAAACTGGGTGTGCAAATTGGCGTATGTGGCCGAAATATTTAGCAAAATTAACGAAATAAATCTATCATTGTAAGGAAAAACTGTCATAGTTTTTGATACAAAAATTGAAGAGTCTTCTTTTAAGAGGAAATTTAGGTATTAGTTAGAGTGTGTATGAAAGGGAGATATAAATTGCTTTTCTCTTGCAACAAGAATCTGGAGTGAAATTAACATTTAATTTCAAGAAAATAGACAGAAAAATATTTAGGGCATTTCGATGTTTTAAAAGACTTGTTTGAACACTAATTACCAACAGCTCAAGAAACAAACAACAGTTGGACGACTTTATAAGGGTACTGAATGTATTTAGCGTCAACAGAAAAACACCCTGCTTAAAATGAGTGGAATACGAGTATAGAGGAGAATTTTGATGTAGTGGTTGTAAATAAAAACAGGAATTCAGCTTATTAGATTTTTTCATAAAACAGTAGCATAAGGGACTGTGAAACGATGGAGAGTACAATAAGATGCGTTGTGATAAGCAAAAACTCAGTATTCTTATCCTGAAGATGTTAAAATCAATGTAACATAGAAGCATAGACAAATCCATGGAAAGTTTTTATTGCACGCGGTTTACGAAGAAGCGAAGGGGTGGCCTCCGTAGCTTAACTTAATAATTAGATCCTTTTAGCTTGGAAGTCAGAGATGATCTGATGTTTTTTTCATTAAGTTACAATGCCAACATAAAAATGCTGAATCAAGCCAATGGAGCGAAGTTATTCACAACCGTTTGATAGACCGCAATGCTAATTTCGAACAGTAGACATGCCAAGGGAACCCATAATTGGAAGGCTAGGAAAAATAAGTGAAAAGGCACGGCAACCCAGTCACCATCTGAAAAATGCATGGGAACTGCGGTTTTGATAGGAGCAAACTGTATATACAATTATTATTAAGTCCAGAAACAGCAGATGGAAATTTAGATAGATATTCATTTGTTATATTCTGAACAAAGCATAAAGGATAATTGAAATATCTGCTTCCAGATGTAAAACCACAAAGAGCAGATTACAAGCTTATAAACTGAATAAAATAAGATAACTTAAATGGGTATGAAATTACATTATGATGAAAGGAAAGCTTTTTGAATAAAGTATTTAATGCGCAGATGAAGAATTAATTTAGAAAATAATTTAGCCCATAATATTTTAATATTTAAGAAGGGAAAAAATTAAATTTTGAATAAAATAATCCTAAGAATATATGAGCAACGCCATAACGAGGTCCTCATTGATTTGACACTTAACAGCGAACAAAAAATTGCATCAAAGTAATTCAAAATATTGTCTCACTCTATATTAAAAAATTGCTGTCCTTCTCAATGACCTTTGAAGCAATATTCTCTACTTACACAGCCAAAAAACAAAATACAGAACCAGACATTCTCCTGCAATTATCAGCAATTCCACCGGATATCAAAAACTGGGAAAAAATGCTACCACAGTTTCATGTTAAAGGTTTATATGCACTAACAATGAAAAATCTACTGTAAGGTAAATGTTTCAATTTATTGAATTTTTATGAATGGTAAATTTTGTTCTGACAATATCATGCAGATTGAGGATATATTTGAATAGTGTTAAAAAATTTCTAAATATGATTTCACTGAAAGAATGATGTGCAATTGTTTAGACATCATCAGCTACCCCCTCTTTCTCTGCTTAATAGCAATGCATCTAAATACAATTAATTTGTAACACATAGCTACGGAAGACTTAAGGGACTCTGTCATAGAAATTCACGCTAAAAAGGGCTCTAAGAGTCAATGAGGTTGGGAAACAATGAAAGAATTAAAATCGACAAAACCTTTAAAAAAATTTAAAAAAAAAACTTACCATATAATGATTGAATCGCTTCAATGTCATCAGAATGAAGCTGGAATCCTGGCTTATATCCTCTATAATATGGGGCCATTAAAGCCTTCTGTTCATCTGAATGAGATAAACCTAAAGAATGGCCAAACTCATGTGCTGCGACTTGAAACAAATTTGTGCCTAAAAGTTTAGAATAAAAATTATCAATATACATATTCGAATACTTAAAATCAGTTTAACCAAATACTTCAATATGATAAAAGTTACCATTTTTTGATCTTGAAATGAATTTTACATCTAAAATGTTGATATTTTTATGACTGGACAAAAGTTACAACGTAATTTTGGCCAAATATGTCATTTATTAAAATTTTCAACGCTAGCAATAATAGCAACAACAACCACAACAATAAAATTCATATTTATGCTGCAAAAAGGAGTGCATTTATATAAGGGTGTGATTGTTATACAGTCGTTTTATAAATAGGAGTGCAGAGCATATATTATGTTAACAACTATAATACAGGGTGTTTTTTTTAAACGGACTCTATTCAGATCCGCCGGTAGCTCGTTCTAATAACTGGATTGACACAAAATTTTATAAATGGACTAAGAAAACCATGGGAAAAAAGATTCCAACAAAAAAAATAGTTCCAATCACCGTCGATAGGGGAAAATTTGGCGCTGTACATTGACAGAAAACATCAGAAACAGACAAAATTAATAATATGGATAAAATGCCATGTTTTATTCATCATATACACTTTTCCGACGAGGAATTTGACCCCATTCAATGTGACCACCGTTCTCTTGCACCACACCTTGCATTCTTTGTACATTGTCGACGGCCGAGCGTAACATGTCACATGGAATAGTCCTTACTGTATGTATTATGTTGTCTTTTAAGATGCTCAGATTTGTTACTCCCCAAGATAGATTTTCGATTTCAAATAACCCCAGAGCCAAAAATTGCATGGAGTTAAATCTGGAGACCGGGGCGGACAGACATATTGAAAACAACGACTGATAACTCTTTGGTAAATGAAGTGATGGCGCAACAGCTGTTGTACTTTTACACAAATATGTGGCGGTGCACCAAACTGCATAAAAATTATCTGATCCAGACATTGTCTCTGTTGAAGTTGTGGAATGACAAAACTAGTCTGCATATTATGATATCTTTCTGCGTTAACGGTACACGTCACTGGTCCTGTCGCAGTAATGTTCTAAAAAAAGAATGGTCCAAGGATGAATTCAGCTGGAAAGCCACACCAAACAGTGAGCTTTGGTGAATGTAACGGAGTTTCTAGAACTGTATGAGGTTGTTCAGTGGCCCAAATTCTACAGTTATGAGTATTAACAGACCCATTCAGATGAAAATGGACCTCATCTCCCCATCAAATTCTCCACGGGAAAGCATCATCGACTTCCATTCTTGCAAGAAATGTCAGAGCAAATGTCAGTCGTTTATCGTAATCATTGGGTTAAAGTTGTTGCAAGCAGTTGATCTTGTATGGATAGTAGCGGAGAATTTGCCGCAAGACTTTCCATACTGTCTAAACATTTAAATACAGTTCTCACGCAACACCTCGTGCGCTGCTACTACAAATAGCAGAGGTACTCTGTGACCTATCGCTTATCGCAGTTGCAACATCCATTATCACTTTTTCTGTCACCGGTTTACGTCCTCTGCCTGGCCGAACTGCTAGCGAGCCTGTTTTTTCGAATTTCAGAATCATTGCTTTCAATGCATTAACGGATAAAACTATCCTACGCCGTCAGACGCCCACGGGGGTCGCCGACGCGCGTAAACGACCATCGCACCCAAGCCTCTGAAGGGCTTATAACGCACCAGGGCTTTGTCTCGCCCGGCGCTGCGATCGGCCTGAGGCCGCTCCCCAACTGCGGACCCCCAGGTCATTTTACCAAGGTTGGTGACATAGGTCGTCACGGCAGTAACCGCATTAACGGATAAAGGTCCTTTGCGCAGTTTATGGCGTGTTCTAAGTAAACGAAGAGTGGCTGGTGCATTGCATTGGCTACAATAATAGAACTTCACAAGTAACGCGCGCTGCGGTAACGTGAGATTCATTTTCAACCTGAGCTGAAATTGTTTCTCGGAGTTTTTCGCATGCATTTATAACTTAAACTATGGGCGCTACTGTCACTTGCGTAAGCAAAAATTTGCATTTTCATTTATTGCCCGTATTTTATGCTAATTCTCAGTTGCATAAATTACCACAGCGCCACATTTCCCCCTATCGGCGGTGATTGGAACATTTTTTTTGTTAGAATCTTTTTTCCCATGGTTTTCTTAGTCCATTTATAAAATTTTGTCTCAATTCAGTTATTAGAACGAGCTACCGGCGGCTCTGAATAGCGTCAGTTAAAAAAAAAAAACACCCTGTACATTGCAAGCGTAATATACACGAACTGAACTATTTTTTGAAGGAAAACCAACCAATTAACCCCCACTTTTATAAAAAAAAATATTAAAGGGCACTCATGTTATTGACTAAATATTTTGAATTGTTTGAATTCTTCTAAAGCTAATATGTTCAAAAGTGTACAATTTTTAGAAAATCGTTTTAAAGAAAAATATTTATTATATGACATTTATCAAATAGGAACTCTAACAAGTCAATATTGGCCATATCTTGGCTCAATCTTGGACCAACATTGCATTAATTGGCATGATATATTTCTCCAGTATAGGACTGTTGACAGTTTGTCAATATTAAGAAGAAATATTTATCTAATATAAAACCATTAAAACCAATATTGGCGCAACATTGGCGTTGCATTGGAAATATTTTCAATGTAAAGCAGATGTTTAGCCAATCCATATTGCCATTACATTGTAGATATTTCCAAGTAAATGCCAATATTGATTTTAGTAGCTTTACATAGACTAAATATTTTTTGACACTATTGGCGCAATATTTACAAAATATGAACACCTCAGTATTGGGGTGAAGTTTCATGCAAATGAATGCCATATTAGACCAATACTAGACCAAGTTACTGCCAATATTGGTTTTCTACTAAAGAGCTTAAAATACTAGATGTCTATATTCCCTTTTGTATGCAAGTTATTCATAAGCAAAACGTTTAATTCAGAATAAGTGTTCTCGCAATTAGTCATTGCCCAACTCAGAAAACTGTGGAAGTTTAGAAACTAAGTTCCTAAGCGTGAACATAATGCAATAGAAGGTTAATACGAACGAAAAATCATGCATCACCCATAGATTATGAAAAACTTTCCAACACTAATAGAATATTTTTACGAAATTTCATTTTTTCCATGTAGTGAAATGAGACATTTAAATAAGCAATTTCAATAAAATGCACCACAAACGATTTTTCCCACTGGAGCATAATGTAACGTAATTCTTTTACGTGTCCCTGCAAACGAACTACACTGACCTCCAAAAGTTAAGGTACAACCAGTCTTTTGTGTCTAATTTGAAAACAAATGAACATAAAAACATGAAATTTAGAAGAATTGTGCTTTAAACAGTTATTTATCGATTTTTACTTAATTTTAACATCAAGTATGATTTACAAATAAAAATTCCATTTTTTGCAAAAGTTCACTGTTTGATAAAAGAATAAATAAATAAATGGCAGTATTTTGTAGAAAAAAAAACGGATTTTAATAAGGCATGTGTCTGGCCCTACTTGTAATGCATTTGTGGCATCGATTTTCCGTACTGTTAATTAAGTTGTCGGGCACTGAAATGGGAAACAACGCCCATACATGGAGCAACGCTTGTTCCAGCTCATTTAACGACTTCGTAGGAAGACTTACGGCAGCCACCTATCTGCTCAGGTAGTCCCAAAGATGCTCTATCGGATTAAGGCCAGAAGATTGAGCTGGCCGTTACATTCGCTCCAAACCTTGATCCTCAAGATATTAATCAACGACTCTAGATCAATACGATCGGGCATTATCATCCATTAAGATTAATTCATCACCAATAGCACCACCATATGGTGTGACAAACGGAGCAAGGATCTCGTACCGATATTTTACAGCAGTTAGATTTCCTCCATGACACACATGTAGGTTACTGTGACCACCAGAGAGATTCCAGCCCAAATCATGATTCCATCTCCTCTATAACTGTGTCTTTCAACAATGTTACTTAGGTAGAATCTAATGTCTCTATAGATCAGCACACGAACTGTATCACTTCAAAGCAAACCGGGACTCGTCTGCGAACAGTACAGAAACTTATTGTTGTCTGTTCCAGGTAACGTGCACTCTTGGTTAACATAAACGGGCACGTGTTGTCGATTAAGAACGAAACATACAACGGGTCGTTTTGAATAGAGTTCTTAATTGCGAAAACGTCCGTGCAACGTAGTAGCAAATATTGTCATCCCTGCTACGTTACGATGATCTGAAAGGAGCTGAACTACAATAGGTCTCTCCTCCTTTGGGCCAAAAGTACTATGAAGAGATCTTGTGAAGGGGTTATAACCCGTGAGTGGTCTGGAACACGTCTTCTTGACACTGAATTTTTGGATTCAAATTGGTCACAGAGTCTTTGGGCCACACTATGAGACACATTACGACGTCTAGCAGCACCAGCTTGTGATAACTTCATTCCCATCCACCCGATTACCCGCCATCTTACCGAATAAAGTAAACGACAACCCCTAGATATGGACAACACTATTTTAGCACCAACAATTCAAGATCAACGAGCATAAAAAATTCCACACAAATTACAAAATTGGGATATTTGCAGTTTCTCTTTGAGTGCCATATAAATATCCAATTCTTTAAAAAATAGAGATGGTTACAAATATTTCACAAGATGTTATTGAAGTTGCTAATGATCATTTACATAAACCATATTTTTTACCTTTATTATCATTATTTTAATAGTGAACGTCATGACTAGTTGTACCTTAAATTTTGGAGGCCAGTGTATAAATGCTACATACTTTATTTTCAACAGCTAACATTTTATAGTGAACCTCATTAACATATAAAAATTACATGTCAATCTGAGTATATTTACGCGAGATATAGCACGGAAAAAACAGACAAACCGAATTCATAAACACTTTTCAACTGTGTTGGAAAGTGTTAAAAATTTTCATCTAATTGTATGCTAGTCAAAAGCTCTTAATATACACCAAACGAGCCGTAAATAGAGAAATTTCAAATAATATAAACTGACTTACATATGAACTCTTTTCATTAAAATAGTTTATGTAAGTTTAATGAATATGTTAATAAAATTGGGTTAGAAAATATATGATACAGTTTTGCAGTAAATACTTAATCTAAATTAAGGGTGTTCGCAAAAAAAAAATATATTTCCTCGCTCAACAACGTGAAATTTTATGACATATTTACGGACGCATTGTTAAACGTATAAGTATGACACTTGCAAGCATGATTATTGAAGTGATTTGTAAACGAACAGTTCTTTTGATTCTTCGATAAATGAATCAAATCTTGATTTATAAGCAATTTTGACTCACGGAGGCACTTTTCTCTTTTGCCGCGCTATCGCGCCCGGAATTTCTGTTCAAATAGTCAACATTGGCAGAATTTTCTGAAAGATCTTCTTTTATAGATGAATAGAAAAACTTGTTCGATTCCATAGTTTCTTAATAGGAGCATCTGCCAATGTCATACGTTTGCGAACAAAAATGAGTTCAGAAATGTGTCAGTAAGTAGCCAAGTTTGAATTTGAGAACAACCTTAAATAGAATACATACATTTCATAGGTTGCAACATAAATTTTGATTAAAAAAACAAACAAAAAAAAACCTTTTTAAAGTTCCTATTTCAAAACCGCTGCCTGTAAAGTTTAAGTGCTGTGCGGAAACGTAAACAAATGCGGTTGGAATGAATAGCATAAAATAAATATTTCTTTCTGAATACGTTTAAAATAGAAATATGAGATCAAGTTGTTAATTTAAATTCAGAAGTCTTTAGAATTCACAAAAATGGAGATTTTCAAGATTTTAAAACTAAAATTAAAAGACAAGCCACTTCCCAACATTTCCAGTCCATTAAATACAAGAGTGCTTGCGCATGCCTTATATTTTACGGCTAAAGTGAGTTATCGCCATTTATATGCATAAAGTATTTTATCGTGAACAATTCACTGCCATTACTGTGGTTATGGGTCACAATCAAACTGCTTCACGACGAGCGTCGAGTATAGGGTGCGTAAAATCATTAATTTTTTCTACCACTATTTTCGAATAGTAATTTTTGTCTTATTTAATCGCATAATTTCTGCGAATAAATTAGGCAAATTTTCTATTTGGAAATACTGGTGCTAAAAGATTAAAAATCTTTCGCTCGTCTTGATATCACTCGTTCCGAAAGGATTCAATTCGTATTCTTCGCCCAACAATCTGTATTAGCAGGCTTCTTGCCAGAATTAGTCCAGTTATTCATAAAGAGAAAACAACCAGTTTTCTCTTGCTAAAAACACAGATAACTCATAAAGTTTCAAGATTGTTTCATAGAAACATACATTAGTGAACTAAGTGCATTGTTTTGGAATGCGGACTTACCAATTCTTTCATTTATTGTCCATTTTTCGTCATTGTCGAAATGAGCATCTCCGCCGTACTGTGGAAAGAAGGCATGAGCTAAAGTCTTTCCAGGGCCATCGAAAGGATCTCCATCTCCATGTTCCCCGACTTCAAACCGAATATCAATATTCACTCGTCCTCTCGGCTTTTCTTTAAAGTTTAATGTCGTAACGTCACTCCATATCTGGAAAAAAAAAGTATAGTAAAACATGCGCGGTATAGTAAATTCAACAAAGTCAAGTTAAATATGTTGTGCAATTATTAATGGAACCACATTCCTAAGGTTTTTCCCTTTCATAGGTTGGTTGGTTGGTTGGCTGCGCTATGGTCAAAAGTTAAGCACGCAACAATAGTCTATTAGGCATAACTAGAAGGTTATGTCTTGATTAATTCAAGATTTAATATGACGGTATCTTGGTTACTTAGTCATGCTAAAAAATGAAGTACATTTAGGAAAGCTTTTAAAACACTTGAGAATTTAGGGCCCATTTTTTATATTAAGAAAATCGAAATCGAAGCATACAAACTGAACCAAAATTAATAAAAGGTATGGCTAGAATTGATTCTTTTACAGTGTCAGCAGTGATATTCCATGCTTTCAGTTAATTGTTTAATAACACCAAAAGGGAAGAACTGTTATTGAAGTAACAAAGCTGTTCCTAGTTCTTTGAGTGCAAGCTTGAGACCAAAAGAATATACTAAAGCAAGTATACTCAAATATTACTTTAACTTTCAAGATCCATGACATTTTCTTGTCAGCAGTGATATTCCATGCTTTCAGTTAATTGTTTAATAACACCAAAAGGGAAGAACTGTTATTGAAGTAACAAAGCTGTTCCTAGTTCTTTGAGTGCAAGCTTGAGACCAAAAGAATATACTAAGGCAAGTATACTCAAATATTACTTTAACTTTCAAGATCCATGACATTTTCTTTATATAGACATGCATTAACATGCATTTCCATGCATTAACATTCATAAACACTAACTTTGGATCAACTGCTGCAGCGTCCAGTCTCACAATGCGTTCAAGTACTTGATAAATTTTAATCGTCTCAGTATTTCTTCTGTACATCTGCAGATTGGAATGATGCGAAGGTCTACACTAGACGTCATCAACCTTTCTATCATCATGGGTGCATTTGAATTTTTTGACAATTTTCTGAGCATTCCCCGATCGTATATTTGTTTATATGTGCGCGTGTTGGTTGCACATTACTTAAATATACACATGCTACAAATGTGTTGATATAGATGTGGATAAAAACATTTATCATGCTTCTTTACAACTACTAAGAATGAAAGACTATCTCAAAAATCTTGTTGTTTTTTTCCCTTTAATTGTGAATCAGTTGTTCCATATTTTGTCCAAAGCAAATATCATAAGAAAACACTAGATGCAATTATTTTTCTCTCAATCAAAATCAACATTTACTGTGAGCAAGAGCTATCATGAGCGCAAAATATGTAGTTATATGTGCAAACTTAAAGAAGCTTCGTGGATGCCGGAAAAAATGATCGCAGTCGCAAGTGCGCCTGCGTTCGCATAGTTGAAGATTCATTGTCGCACCTTTGTATTGCCATTATTAAGTAAATGATGTAGAAATTGTCTCGCATTTATATTTATTACTACTATTTATTATTATTTTATTACTTATTATTATTTGATTATTTAATTATTTATTATTGTTTGATTACTTATTGTTATTTATTATTATTTGATTATTTATTATTTATTATTGTTTGATTACTTATTGTTACTTATTGTTATTTAATTATTTATTATTGTTTGATTACTTATTATTATTATTATTTGATTATTATTATTCGATTATTTATTATTTGATTATTATTATTTATTATTATTCAATTACTTATTATTTATTATCATTTGATTACTTATTATTATTTATTATTATTCAATTACTTATTACTTATTATTATTTGATTACTTATTATTTGATTATTATTCACATTATTATTTACCTTATTATTTGATTACTTATTATTATTTATTATTTATTATTATTTGATTACTTATTATTTAAATATTTATTATTATTATGTTATTTATTATTATTTGAATATTTATTATTATTCGATTATTTATTATTTTTTGATTATTTATTATTGTTTGATTACTTATTATTATTTATTATTATTCAATTACTTATTACTTATTGTTATTTGATTACTTATTATTTGGTTATTATTTACATTATTATTTACCTTATTATTTGATTACTTGGAAAAATTTGGATTCATCCATGGATATTACATTATTTTTGAGCTTGCATGTTGGCAATATCCTTTCAATCGCATAGCCTTGGTTTTGACAATTAAAGAAACATACATTTTATGTACCGAGACATACAACCCTTTAATATGTAGAGGTAGATAATTACATTCCAATCGATGTAAGAACCATTAATTTTAAATACTTTTACGTGTCACTTGACAACTACTCATTCGTTTAAAGTTATTTCAATACAACTCCAAAGAACAAGATGTCATGTGTAATGATACAACGTTCTACATGTAAGCGTTGAAAATGTTTCAGTCATGCCCTTTGAGTCTTAATTAACCTTAATAATCTAAAAATAAATTACATGGATTTTGAGAAACTTTGCATCAATATTTGAAATTTTATCAAGTCAAAGACTTCAGAATGGTAACATCTCGAACCAGCGTATAGATGTCCATTTTCGTGATGAATAAATCATGGTGTATAATGTTTTCCTATTTCTTCAAACCATCTTCATGAATGTCATCTGATGAAATTCAAGCACAATTTTTTTCAAAGCTTCATCGCATTCTTTACTCTTGGAAGGTATTGTAGAACTAACTGTACATATAATTCCACCAAATACAATTTGACGTAAAATATAGAAGCATTTGTTAAAACAGAATTGGTAAAACTTATGGTCAAATACAAAAATGTTTACCTCAAAAGCACGGTGAATTTCATCCTTAACTAGTGCCTTATCTTTGATCCTGGATGGATATTTACTTATGCGATATGTGAGTTTCTGTACTCGCCATTTGCTTCCTGGGGGTAAAAAAAATGAAAGTGAATACAATCAAATTTGAACAATGTAAAGTTATATTATTAAGAAAAATATTGTTTGACTTAAATTTGGCTATTTTAAGAAAAGTATTTCTAGAACAGATTTTGAATAAATATAATGGCATTTAAATACTCTAACAACTAAGACATAAGACATAACAGTCATAACAAAACGTTACAACCTTCCTTCAAAATATCTCTGATATTCAACATAAAAAGTCATTATGTTCTTAAAACAGGGTAAATACAATATACATATATATACATATATATGGGAATGTACACTTTATACTTACCTATCATTAAAAACATTGGAGATTTGTTCAGTTTTGTTGTTAGAATGTTTTTGTATTTTGAATTTAAAGGTTTATATATATATATATATATATATTTATCGGGTGATCGCAAAATAACTGACAAAATTTTAAAGGGTGGTACAGGGAACCTAAACAAGCATTTTTCGTCAAAAAATGTGTGTCCGAAAATTACACGTTTAAGCGCTGGTGACGAAGAAAAATGTGAAAGGCGCAATGAAAGACACTGATAAGCGTCAATAGACTGCGCTTATACGCGCCATTTCTGGATAAATATTCTATGACAAAAAATGCTTATTTTGGTCCCCTCTATACTACCCTTTAAAAAGTTTCCACATAGTTTCCATGGTTAATTTATTAAAAGAGAGAGAGGGTTATTGATTCATCATGCATCCATTCGTTACTTGTTATTCTTTAGTTGATTCCGTACGCTTCTTTTTTTTTTTTTAACAGAATTCATTTCATATCATCTACTTTCTGAAGTATTTTATTTATTAATACAGTAAAACCCCGGTTATCCGAAAAGCATGGGACCAAAGGAATTTCGGTTAACCGGCGTTTCATAGGAATTTTCGGATAACTGGGAGGCTTCCTAATTTTATTCTACCAGATGACACTACTCACCCTTCTCACTTCCCCACAGTCAGGTAAAGTGTTAGTGCTTACAGGTGCTGCAAGAGTCCGTATTCTATTCGATTTCCAATTCCTGTTTACACGTGTTTTAACTTCCTCCAAACGTTATTTACGATTTTAAAATACAAACGGGGTTTTATAAGCATGAAGAGCTCAACGAATTGAAAAGGTTGATATTGGCACCTCAATATATTGAAGTGCAGGAAGATGCAACAGGATCAGATCTGTTGTTGTTTAAAAGGTGGCGTGATAAGGCAGCATTGAAGCAATGCGAAGTTGGAAAAAAAATCAGAACATATTTTGTAAAGAAATGAAGTGTTGTATGTGGCTATGCAATAAAATGCCTGCATTTACGCAATAGTCCAAATAAGTAAGTGGACGCTGTTTATTTATTTCATAAACAGCATGCTTGTTTAAAAATAAAATTTTTCACAATTGAATCCATTTGGACACTACACTGTTAACTAGTATTTTAAAAACACAAATTGCACAAATTGTGCTTATTAGTTGCTAAAATCAGTGTAAAAATTGTTTTAAACTCATAAAAGAGCTAAAATCCTACATGTTTCGGCTTTAAACTTAAAGCCATCATCGGGGAAGAGGAACAACACAAACGACTACTGATCTTTTAATTTTCGACACGAGAAAATTGAAATCAACAGTATGGAAAAATTTAAATAAAATAAGCGGGCGCTCTCTGTTGCCAAAGAGCGAAAAACAAAACAATGAATTAACAAGGGGTTAAAAATGTATCCCATAAACTAGGTATGTTGAAAGAAAAGTTATCATTACAAATACAATCTTTTCTAATTTTAATTTCCAATGATTCCCTAATGGCGGCTTTAAATGGGTTATTGAACCTATGGATAATTCTTGCTTTATCGAAATTAATTACAGTATTATTATTTTTAGCGTAAAACCGGGAGAGTGCAGTGGATAACCTTCCAAATTTTATGTCGTTTTTATGCTCTTTTAACCTTTCCAAAAATTTTCTTTTAGTCATACCAATGTAAAAAATTATACTATTATTATTTAAGCTAATGGGGATTTCATAAACACCTGCGAATTGATCAGGGGGAATAGGATCTAATTTACATGAAACTAAGTCAACCAATTTTCTGGGAGGGACAGCAATAAGATGGATATTGTATTTACGGAGGGCCCTTTTAATCCTTTCAAATATAATAGGTATATATTGGAATTTCCGATAGTTTGGTTTATTATTGCTAGGGACAGGATGCTGAATTAAATGGCCATTGAATTTTTCTATTATTTTCTGTACGTGATGAGCGGGGAAACCATGGTCAATGGCGATATCTCTGATATAATTAAGTTCATCTTGGATGAATTCACTTGAACAAACCAGAAAAGCACGCTTGATGAATGAGTTGAAGGCAGCAATCTTATAAGTGAAAGTTGTAGAGGCATTAAATGGGATTATTGTGTTACTTCTCATCGGTTTACGATAGACTTTACGTTTTAGGTTGTTGTCATCTTTAATTAATTGAATATCCAGGAACGGCAGTGATGAATTTTCTTCAATTTCCAACGTAAACTTAATATTTTCATCTATTTCGTTTATTTTTGAGAGGAAAGATAGGAGTTCCTGCTTTCCATGATTCCATGTGAGAAAGATATCGTCCACGTATCTTAGCCAAACTTCTGGTGTTAAATTCAAACTTTTAAAAATAAATTCCTCCATCGGTCTAAGTTTAAATTCAGCCAACAGACCGGAAATAGGAGATCCCATAGGTGCTCCTTTATTTTGTCTGTAAAATGTCTATAAAATTTTGTCTGTTTTGTCTGAAGAAAATTCATCACTGCCGTTCCTGGATATTCAATTAATTAAAGATGACAACAACCTAAAACGTAAAGTCTATCGTAAACCGATGAGAAGTAACACAATAATCCCATTTAATGCCTCTACAACTTTCACTTATAAGATTGCTGCCTTCAACTCATTCATCAAGCGTGCTTTTCTGGTTTGTTCAAGTGAATTCATCCAAGATGAACTTAATTATATCAGAGATATCGCCATTGACCATGGTTTCCCCGCTCATCACGTACAGAAAATAATAGAAAAATTCAATGGCCATTTAATTCAGCATCCTGTCCCTAGCAATAATAAACCAAACTATCGGAAATTCCAATATATACCTATTATATTTGAAAGGATTAAAAGGGCCCTCCGTAAATACAATATCCATCTTATTGCTGTCCCTCCCAGAAAATTGGTTGACTTAGTTTCATGTAAATTAGATCCTATTCCCCCTGATCAATTCGCAGGTGTTTATGAAATCCCCATTAGCTTAAATAATAATAGTATAATTTTTTACATTGGTATGACTAAAAGAAAATTTTTGGAAAGGTTAAAAGAGCATAAAAACGACATAAAATTTGGAAGGTTATCCACTGCACTCTCCCGGTTTTACGCTAAAAATAATAATACTGTAATTAATTTCGATAAAGCAAGAATTATCCATAGGTTCAATAACCCATTTAAAGCCGCCATTAGGGAATCATTGGAAATTAAAATTAGAAAAGATTGTATTTGTAATGATAACTTTTCTTTCAACATACCTAGTTTATGGGATACATTTTTAACCCCTTGTTAATTCATTGTTTTGTTTTTCGCTCTTTGGCAACAGAGAGCGCCCGCTTATTTTATTTAAATTTTTCCATACTGTTGATTTCAATTTTCTCGTGTCGAAAATTAAAAGATCAGTAGTCGTTTGTGTTGTTCCTCTTCCCCGATGATGGCTTTAAGTTTAAAGCCGAAACATGTAGGATTTTAGCTCTTTTATGAGTTTAAAACAATTTTTACACTGATTTTAGCAACTAATAAGCACAATTTGTGCAATTTGTGTTTTTAAAATAAAATTTTTCATATTTAAAAAAAAAAGAGTTTTAAAGTCTTTCGGTTAAGTCGATTTTCGGATAACCGGGATTAGGATAATCGGGGTTCTACTGTATTTAATTAACTTCTTTGAGTTGTGTGGGACAATGTCATATCTAAATTACTTCATCAATCATCTACCTTAATATAACTATATTTGTCTTATTTAATTGTTTCCTTCACCCCATTAATTGTTATTATTGTTATTTGAAATATATATAATATTATTCTGCAATGTCATAGAATTAATTCACTTATTTGATTTTCGTTTATTATATTTTATACATGATAAATACACATTGTATTAGTCATTCATTTAATTAATGTATTCTCATACCTCTCAAATTTTCATTCATTATATACTCGTACATTAATTTTCTTAATTTGTTAACTTAATTTTGGTACTTAATGTAGGTACATAATTTAAATTGTAAGATTTATCCATGTGTAATGAATAATTCTGATTTTCCATTTTTTGTACTGCCACTAGATGGCAGTACTGTTCCTTATTTCTGATTTTATCAATATATTTAAGCACCTGTGATGACTTGGTTTAACGCATGGAGCTTGAATATTTATGAGTCATTCATTTCACATTTAATTCATCTACTGAATTTGTAAATACGTTTTGGCAACATGTGCAGGTTTGTAAAACATGCATGTTTTTTTATGAGATTTTTATGACGAAATCTTCCTCAATTCAAACTTTCACTTTTTTATTTTCATTCATATAATGTACGATATACCAAATCTTGTATTATTTTAGCTTATTATTAGTAGCTTGTACAAGAATGAAATCATACATTTTTTGTGGAATCTGCAGTAATTTGGGCCCGTCGATACTACTACAGTTCCACAAATATTTCATTAATTCAATCTTTTTTTAAAATTTGATTTATCTTATCTTGATCGTATATTTTATTTTTTCTTCTTCATTTTCTAGAAATTATTCAAACAGGAATGTGTTTATATTTCAATTTTTGGTTTTAACTCCCCCATTTCTGTATGATGTTTATGTGTCCTCTTTTAAAGGTTATTTATATATACACTCACACAAGTAAAACTGCCTATTAATAAAAATACTAGATACAAAGATATGTGAAGTACACTTACTCAAATTAGTTCTAGTGGAATAATTTAAAGGGGATGAATTGATTTAATTTAATTTGATAAAGTAATGCGCAATCTAATTCGACTTGATTAATTTATGCCAAGAAAATCCCTTACTGCTTTTCATATCAATATTGATGTCACTTTAATAGATGAAAGTGCCGTAGATCAAGGAAACAGTGAAGAGGGAAAAGTGAATAACTTCTGGCAAATTCTCTGGTAAAGACTGAAAGAGTCATTTATACAGTTGAGCTAATGTGATTACAACTAACTACCTCTCAAATCTTGCTGTTTAATATTTATAATTTGTCGACCGACCTATCGAGTAGAGAAAAATAACAGCTAGACGACGCGACGCGTCGGACTTACAGTCGTACTCTGGCGAAATCCGCCAAGACACTGGCAAAATATTAAAAATAACAGTTGCATTCATTTTGAGCACATATGCACGTTATTGTAGACCAATGTCCTTAAAATATGGATAGCACTTCCGTATTTCGTTGATTATATGCAAAATGGCTTAATTTAACTTATACTTTCATGATGCTGAATGTTTAGAAAATTAACAATTTTCCCTTGTTACAAAAAAAAAAAAAAAAAAAAAAAAAAAAAAATTGATTTTTTGCATTTATTTTTGGTGTTTTATAATGAAATGCATTTCAGGAAGGATATATCGGTCTGTTTGTGAATGTAAACATAATAATGATTTCAAGAACAGCCAACACATAATGAATAATTTCATATTTATCTCTCCAGAAAAAACTTGATAGTCTACCGTATTCCGTAAAAATAATTAATGCAAGAAACACATTGTAACATTACCTCTACAAAATGAATAATTTTAATTGCTTTCATGTCCTTTTACTTAATGAAAATCTGTTTTATTATTTAATTGTTTTACTGGATAAATGTACAAAATGACTTGAATTTTGCAATGCAGTTCACAAAATTACATTATGTGTTACTACATTTCACAAAATATAGATTCTTCGGTTATCCTATTTGCTCGTGTATCGGGTGAGCCATAAATTCATCAAAACTTAAAAAATAAACATTAAAAAGGAACAAATGATGTTAAAAAATTGCGGTTTGCACGAATGGGATAAGAGGGAGATCGGATTTTGTTTGATTAAAAAAAATGGTTCAAAAAATTATCGAAAGATGGCTCTGGTATGCATAAAATGAAGCAGATTTATGCTAATCAGGCTGTCAATAAAACACTCGATGCACATGGATTCTTCATTCGATGCCAGCAGTATGTTATCGTTATCAGATCAAGCGTTGTTGGTTAAGCTCTTTTACAATAACGGGGATTCGGCAACCGGCACATTGTGAAAATTCTGCACGGCAAAAGGATTCAAGACTATAAAAGGGCCCGTTTCATGTGCTGGGATACTGCAATTTGTCAGACGCTTTGAAAAAACGGGTCTTTTACCATAAGCCTAATTTGCATATATTTGCTCCAGCGCCATCTATCGTTAATTTTTTAACCACAACTTTTTTTGTAATTAAAAAAATCCGAATTCCTTCTAATCCCATCGTGCAAACCGCAATTTTCTTAGTATCATTTGTTCCTTTGTAATGGATTTTTAAAGTTTGAACGAATTTATAGCGCACCAGGTATAACGCACCCCCCCCCCTCAAATTTTAGGGTTAAAAATTGGAGTGTGCCACACGGGATATTCTCGACAACTGTATGAAACCATTTATGCTTTCACTAAGTCACCGAATAGTACACATAGATATTGGGATACAATTGTGCGAATATAGAAATAGTAACTAAAAAGAAGCAAAGTAATTGCACTTTTACATGATGTAGTTTATTGATTACGAGTAACTAACACAATAAGTACTCACTTCAGCGTTTTCTGCTTAGATGACCAGAATAAATCAACGATTAATAATTTTGGTAAGTTAACTGAAAAATAAAGTTAGAACTTACCAAATTGAATAACATCATACATATTTATTAGATTAGCGTTGAAAAACTAAAGCAGTAGGAAAAAAAAATACGCGTACTTTCAAAAATCCCTACATGTAGTTTACAATTAACCAAAGCTGTTACAAGCACATCAATCATAGTCACTGTTTCTACTCTTGATGGATCGTCACTAGCATATAGTCTATATCTTTATATAGAGTGTCCACAAAGTCTCTTTACAATTTCAAGCTTTTATTACAAACAGAAATGAGCAGATACGTGTATAGATAGTAGTACAATATTAGGAGAATATTGAATTTTTTTTTGCATAAATTAATAAACCTCTATATGTGCACCATTAGTTGCACGAAGCACGTCGAGGCGATAATCGTCGACGTTTTCCTCTGATAATTCGTTTTCGTCCACTTCTTGCTTTATCAAATACTGAGCT
This sequence comes from Maratus michaelseni, assembly GCA_963931845.1. Classification (NCBI taxonomy): domain Eukaryota; kingdom Metazoa; phylum Arthropoda; class Arachnida; order Araneae; family Salticidae; genus Maratus; species Maratus michaelseni. The sequence continues at coordinate 136,436,415 of OZ007586.1, read as the reverse complement.
GGTATCCAGGAATTTCTTGTGCCCACGTCCATCAAGACGTGAATGGCACAAAAAATTGACGGAGACTGGCTCAGTAATGGAGGAAGCAACACTACCTACATATATGCTGTTGGATGAAGCAAGGAGTGGACGAAAAAGAGTATCAGAAGAAAACGTCGATGATTATCGCCTTCACATGCTTCGTGCAACTAATGGTGCACATGTAGAGGTTTATTAATTGATGCAAAAAGTAAACCTTTAACATATACTCCTAATATTGTACTACTTTCCTTACATGTATCTGCTCATTTGTGTTTGTAATAAAAGCTTGAAATTACAAGGAGACTTTGTGGACACCCTGTGTATCGTATTTTCTTCACTCCCATAACACCATATTTGACATTCCTGTTCTTGTCACTGTAAAACTTTGAACGGCATCTTTACAGAGAGGGGTTTTTTTTTAGTCAGAATTTTTACAGAATTTTTTTTTTCAAATTCCCCGATTTTTTAACATTAAAATGCTGTGACCTGCATTATACATGAGACATATTTTTTCCCACATCAAAAATTATACAAGAATGTCCATTATAAGTGAGTAAGTGCGGTACTTAATAATGCAATTAACTTTTTTGACTCTCAGCTTGTTCTCGAAGAAAATTCAGAAACGATTCGAGTTTTGTCCAATATTTCGGGAAAATTCGCATCTATGCATGATGATTCGCAAAAAATTACTAACTGTCATTTAGGAGAAAAATAAATCAAGTGTTTCAAAATATTGAAACAAACTATATTTAAGAAAAAAATAGGTACTCTGATTTGCACTTTGTGTAAATCCAGGAACTGGTAGCGTTTTACACCATGCAACTCTAAATTATCGATATATCCATAAACCTCAATTTTGAATCTGTTATCGTCAAGAAACTTTCCTTGAAAATTTTGGGTAATTATCTGTATATTATATTCCAGGAATTGGAATTTTGTTTACAATGTTAATATGGAAAAACTTACAATTCGTAATATTTTATATTCAATAAGTAATATGTTTTCGAGATTTAAAGAAGCAATTATAAAAGCAAAAAATCTTTTTGCTGCCACTGATTTTCGGAAACGTTTCCGAGTAATTTTTATAGCGTATTGATCGTTTTTCTCAAACTGGAATATCGATTTTTAGAATGCTGTCCTTTCTCAATTAAACGTTTTCAGTGAATTTATACATGGAAGAATAACAAAATAACAAAAATTTTAATTTTAATGTTAATGTATAATGTTTGTCTGTAAAACATGTTTGTTGGATAAGAAAATGTTTAAGAACTAAAAGATCTTCTTAAAACACCATCAAAAACTTTTAAATGCGCTAGGCCTTTCGAAAGATCTGAGTATTTCTTCGTCAGGCGCAAAAAAAAAAAAAAAAAGTGTTTCTACTATGAAAGCAGCAGCAAGACTGAAGTGAGAGATAACAGAAAGGAAACAAGCTGAAGAAGCAGAAAAATAGGAAAGTAGAAATCAACAGCCAGTAGGAAAACAGAAGACAACAGCCTATCACAGAAGAGTATAATCAAAACAATAGAACACAAAGTAGAAGGGGAATAAGGAAGAATTTTTAAAAAAATGAAAAAAAATAAATAAATAAAAATAAAATAAAAATAAAATAAAATAAATAAATAAATAAATAATATTATTTATTTATTTATTTATTTATTTTATTTTTATTTTATTTTTCATTTTTTCTTAAATTTTCTTCCTTATTCCTCTTCTACTTTGTGTTCTATTGTTTCGATTATTCTCTTCTGTGATTGGCTGTTGTCTTCTGTTTTCCAACTGGCTGTTGATTTCTACTTTCCTATTGGCTGCTTCTTCAGCTTGTTCCCTTTCCCTTATCTCTCACTTCAGTCTTGCTGCAGCTTTCATAGTAGAAGCACGTCTTTTTTGCGCCTGACGAAGAAAGACTCAGATCTTTCGAAAGGCCTAGCGCATTTAAAAGTTTTTGATGGTGTTTTAAGAAGATCTTTCAGTTCTTATTGATTCACAACAGTTTCAACTTATTTTCTATGAAAATGTTTAGTTGAGAATGGAAATCACCCGAAAAACCTATATTCAGGGTTGAGAGAACTTATTAACACACTATAAAAACGACTCGGAAACGTCTCCGAAAATCAATAGCAGCAAAGGAAAGTTTGTTTTTATAAATGCTTCTTTAAATCTCGAAAATATATTGTTTCCGAGGTTTTTAAAGATAAAGAACGATTATCGGATTCGTGCTTAGCTCGGAATAGGTTAATGTATACAGGTGTCCCAAAAACATTGACATCGGTTTTTATTCCTTAAAAATTGATCATATACATATATTATAAATTACAAAGTTACTTAAAAAAGTTACAGAATTTTATGAAATCAATTAAAAATTTCAGAGGATTAAATTTGAAGAAATATAAGATTTAAATTTTTATATAGCCCCGTACAAAAGAATTCCCAATAAGTAAAATGGGCCCCATACACTAATAAGGTCATGTAAAAAATTTCAGCATTTTATCATAGAAAGTCATAGAGATATGAAAATACATAAATGCTGACTTAAACTTCGATTTTTTCGAACAAAGGGATATAAGTTCACAAAGGGTGACGTCAGATTTAAATCACGTCGGATGATCGCGTTTCGTCGGATGATAGCCGTACACAAATTACGAAAGAAAACATTGATTACATAAATAAATAATAATTGTGCTATTTATTTTACAAAAGTATCTAAACTGTGTAGAAATAATAACTTTACGCAAAGAATGGCCATTATGGGCCTCCTAGAGATCAGATGGTCCTAGCTGTTAGGGGCAGACACCGATGGCCTATCACTTCTGTCCTGGCACGGTGAGCCGGCAGCGGCGCTGTGTTGACGTGGGCAAGTGTGGTCGGGGACTCTGAATGATGACAACAAGTAGGCTTGTCATCTCAGGGAGGCGAACAGTAGACAGACGGTGCCAAATGTGGGTGGTGGGAATCTTTGTAAACTGTAAAGGGCAGTAGTAAATGGAAGTAGTTTGCTGTTAAGGATTGGCTCTGTTCTCAAAGTTTTTGGTAATCTGTAAAAGGCAGAAGTAAATGTTGACAGAATGCCAAGGTATGGCTCTGTTTTAAAGTTGGATTGGCTCTTAACAAGATGAAGAGTTGCGAAGTTGTAGTGCAGTGTAATGGTTGATGATGTGCAGAAATTAAATCGGACACTTGATATACAAAAATGTTAGATTTGTAAGATGTTGAAGTGAAATTTATGGCAATCCGCGAAAGGTGGAAGTAAATGTTAACAGAAGCTAAGGTTTGGCTCTGTTTTAAAAGCTTGGATTGGCTCTTAACTAGTTGTAGAGAAACAAGTAGAAGTGCAGTAAAATAGTAGATGTTGATATACACTTTCAATTCGGACACTTGATAAATATATAAGTGTTAGATGTGTTGATTTTTGATGTGTTAGTTGTTTGATGTGAAAGATGTTGATGAATGTAGTAAAGTGAAATATTGTGATTGTGAAGTGATGTGAGGTGTAAATATTTGTGAAGTAACGAAGCAAAATGAAATTATATATTGTGATGCTGTGATGCAAGAGTTATAGTTGAATTGGGCACCGCCCCGTAGTGGTTGAGTATTTACAAGGTCACAGGCTCATGGAGGGAATTGGGGTACACACAGTCGGGCGGCCTGAAACACCAACTGGGCTGTGTGTACCTTGATGGTCTTGTTGAGGCTGAAGGAGTAGTTGCATTAATGGTGAGTTTGTCAGGAGAAATAAACTCCTTAAGGTTGGATATGAAGAACATTACAAAAACGTAGCCTTACCACAGGAGGGGTGGTAACCTCCTCAATTGGCGATGTTGAACAAGGGCAGATTGCCAGGCCGAGGGAGGGGCGATGGTCGGCATGCCGACCACAGAGGATAGGCGAAAATGTACCTAATGGCAGATATCAATGCGGTGATAGACCAAGTGTCCAGGTAGCACATTACTGGCATCAAGTAAAACTTGAGAAGTCCCATGATGGATAAAATCAGTAACAATAGTTTTTACGCAAAGATTACAAAGCTTGTTCAAAATGTTTACATTACGTTTACATTTCTGTCAAACATTTCTAAACTATTTTAATGTTCATTGACTGTGCCATTTTCAAGTTTTATTCTGTAATTCATCATGTAAAAATTTAAGGTATTTTTCAGGAAGCATAGTTTTGTTAATTAGTAAAAAAAAACAACTAAATATTAGAGCCATATTATATTTGCGTATTATGCATTTCTCCGTCGCATCATCTGCACTCTAGCTGTTAACATTTACATTTTAATTTATGGTTAACCCCTCACCAATATTGTTTAAACATATCTCTGCGACTTTTTATGATAAAATACTGAAATTTTTTTGCATGACCTTAATTTTACTCTGGGAAATTTTTTGTACGAGGGCCGTATAAAATTTAAATTTTGTATTTCTTCAAATCTTACCCCTGAAAATTTTAATCGATTTCATAAAATTCTGTACCTTCTTTTTTTACTCAACTTTGTAATTTATAATATATGTCTATGATCATTATTTAAGGAATAAAAGCCGAGGTCAGTGTTTTTGGGACACCTTTTATATTGTTTGTGTTTATATTATATTTTCTTAGATTAAGAATCATTTGTCTTTTTTTTTTTTTTACAGTGTTATTTCTGATTATAATGTCAAAGTTTATAAGATTTTTTTCCCAGGTCAAGGACATAAAAAGAACAAATTTGATTATGCCACAAAAATATAAAAAGGAACTAAACGTTTCGTATACTAAAGGAAATATTTATCTATTCATACGAAACACCTATTTTATTTACTTAGAAATATTTCTTCAGAATAGAATGAAAAATGCGGAAGTTACGTTTACAAAGAGGAAAATAGCATTTTACATCCTGTTGTATATTTGATATCGATTGCAGATTATATGACAGTCAACTCTCATCCATATGATGAAAATATTTTTTGCTTCGAATAAAATACTCGATAATATCAGAAGAATTTAATTTAATATACTACATATTTCCGATCATTTTCTTTTAGTATTTTGTCTAACCGTTATATAACAATTACGCGTATAAGACTGCTTTTAAAATATCAGAAAGCTTTTAGCTATTTACATTTTAAAATATTTTTTAAAACTTCTATTTATATTTTATTAAACATTAAAACAATCTTCTGTCAATATAATTTTTTGTTTTAACGAGAAAAAGTAGATAGAAATTAAGTAATATTTCAGTAAGAGAAAACAAATAGAGATTTGAAATATGAATAATAACAATTACTATTTCAAAATTTTCACATTTATATTTAATATTTCTTTCAGTAGTTAATATTACGATTTTTCTATTGTCTAAAAAACTTTAAACAAAAATTTTAATGGCATATAACAGCTTACTATATATGTAAATTAATACGAAAATTAGAAACAGAAAGATTCTTTTTTTTTTCTACAAGGAAGCCACTGAACAAAATAACGTAAATTATTTACTCTGTATCTTTACCAAGATTTCCTTTCACTGACAATAAAACGTGATGCTTCAAAATGTGTAAATCCAATTAAATAATTAATTTAATTTTGCTTATTATTTTTTTCTTATTATACAATGGAAACCTCGTATAACGAGTTGAAGGGAGCATGGAAAATATTCGTTATATACAGACTTCGTTTAAACCAATTTCCTTATAACACGTGATTTGCAAGAAATTTAAAAATTATATTTCGATTTTACTGGTTTCAGTGTTGCCTCTCCACTACTTTTTAAGGTTCTGTACTTAAAAAGTAAAAACGAAACCATTATAAGATCACTCCTATGTCTGTCTGTCCGTCTGTCAGAGTCATTTTTCTCGTAAATTATAGTTCCGAATCTACTGAAACTAAAATTATGACAAAATTAGGGGTAGTAGAAGTTCAGTTAAACCTTGCAGGAAAACTATAGAGATTTTCCTAGGTAACGCAGTTTTTGAGACAAACGCATTTTCTGTTACACACAAACTTTCCTTTTCGGGCGGTCAGCGGGGGAGTTGACGGGCGCTCGAGATAGCTATCGGCGCAGAATCATCCAAGGATATTTGATACTGATTTTAGCAAAAAATGTCGGTAATTAGCCGAGATATTAATTAAGTTACTTCAAAAAAATATTTTCTTTTTTATATAACTTATCGGACCCAGAAACCTAATAAAAATTTAAAAAATGCAAATGTTTGAAAATTAATGGCAAGACTATTTCATCAACATAATCTTAATTCCTACCTTATTTTGAAAACTATTTCAATTTATTTATCTCCAATAGTTAAAAAATTAAATCGAGTTTGAATCTCTTTGGTACACCCTGTAAAATACGACGGCGAATTAAAAAACATAAAATAGTAGTTTATACCTTAATAGCTTATTGAAATTTCGTTGCGATTGGCCAACTTTTAGAAAGTAACATCCTAGAAATAGAAAGGCGGAAAAGAAAAGGCAAGAAAACGGACAAGCAGACAAACATGCGATGTTACCAAATCCGGTGGTGATAATTCGGAATTTCTCCATAAAAAAAATTCAGAAATTCCGAATTAACACCAGAAAGTTTGAATAGTTAATTTTGCTTTTTTACATTGATAGACATTATTCCGTGAATAAAATAAAAATAAAATACTATTCAAAATTTTGTGGTATGAATTCGGGCATATAAAAACATATAAATGGCCTCCTCTGTTAGAAATCAGTTAGGAATCTGTTTCATCTCACTTTTTTTTAAATCATGAATTTTAGGAAAGGAAATTTAATTCATATTTGAAATTTTCTCTTACATTTAAAGATAATTGTTTTATCTGACTTTATTGAAAGAAATTAAAAGTTTTATCTGTATGGTTGAATATCTACAATCTGTAAAAGTGAGCAAAACTTTACGGGGTGATAAAACGCAGCTATACGAGGCAAATATCATCATAGAATGTATGGTCGGAGCGCAAGCGGTGAGAAATTAAAATGTAGTTTTCCACTATCGCAGTTAAAGAATTAACACAAGAATGAGAGGAGTTATTTCAGGAAAAAAGTTATTAACAGCAATGTAATTATTGTACATGCTCAAAGAAATTGCTCGAAAGATCTTCCGCCAGCTGTAATGCACGCTTCACACCTGCGGGATAGGGACAGACGCACATTTGTTAAGACACCAGGCATTTCCCGAATATCCTCGTCAACAACAGCAATCTTGGCGACTAGATCCATATCGGTTTCAATGGGACACTCGTAGATGTAGATTAGGCTTTTCATACCCCACCCCCCTCCCCCAGGAAAAAGTCTAAACACGAGAGATCTGGAGAGCTTGGTGGCCAAGCTATTTGATCACCTCGACCAATCCATCACCCTTGGAACGTTGCATCTAAAGTGTTCCGCACATCTAAGTGTGCAGGCGCACCGTCGTGTTGAAACCACATTCTCGACCTCATGGGGGTTGGAACCGGACGCAGCAGCTCCGGCAACACCTCTCGTAGAAATGTGTTATACCATTTACATCACCGCCTAGCGGCTCGCGCGGCCATACATTCTATGACGAAATATGCTCGTATAGCTGTGTTCTATCACTCCGTAAAGTTTTGCCCACTTTTTCAGATACACCCTGTATAAGCCAACAATTAAACATTCTTCAATAGTACTGGTTTCATTATTATTTTATTTAAGATATGTTATAGGGTTTTTTTTTTCACAAATTGTTACTTAGCATTCGAATTTGTTGTAATTGGATTGATATTTGTTCATAAAGTTTATCGAGTGGAGCCATTATTTAAATTTTATAAAGAATTTTTTCACTGAAAGTCTTAAAATACAGTAATATGTGGTAAAATATTTGGAGAGTGCGCTGAATCAGTTCAAAGCTGTGCGTTAATTTAAAATTCACTTCAGGCAAATACTTTCTTCTTTTATTGTAATTAAAAACAGTTCTGACGTCTTTAACAGAATATAAAATTTAACCATTACAGCTGAGGTGATAGCTGAAGAGAATTAGAACTGGGGATTATTAGGAGACTATAATGCGGGGCGTGGTCTCTTTTACACGTAGGCCGTATTCTCTTCTTCTTCCTTAGGATTTCATTTTAACCATTATTACGCAATAAATGCTAAAACACAGTTTACATTCAAGTACAATTTTTTCAAAATATAAGCAGTTTATTTATACATAATTACAGGATACTTACAACGCAGTAAGTTTTTATTATGTACAAAAATATGTTAGGTTGGAGAAATTTATTTTGTTTTATTTTTTAAATAGCTGACCCGCCCGGCGTTGCCCGGGTCAGTGATAATAAATTTAAACAAACCACATGTTTGTATGATTTCATATCTTTAACTCGATTTTGTATAAAATTATATTTCTAAAGGAAAAATTCGCGAAAAAATATTGATATTTAGTGATAAAAGCGCTTGTAAGAAAGCATTTCTTGATTTTTCACGCAGGGTTGTTTCATAGTTTAAGTTCTTTTTGTCCGAACTCTTTGAAAATTTTATCGGTTATAAATATAACGGTTTTACAGTCCGTGTAAAAATTTCGTGAAAAAATATTTTTATCTAGTTGTAAAATAAATATGTTTTCTGCTAGCCTTTTTTTTTGTTGTTGTTGTTGTTTGTTTTCACGTCGCCTTCTTTAAGATAACAATTAAAAAAAAAGTTCTCATCTACCGAACTCTCTGAAATTTTAATCGAATATAAATATAACTGTATCCAAGTTTTTTTTTAAATTTCGTGAAAAAATATGCATATTTAGTAGGGAAAACATGAATCAAAGCAGAGCGAAGCCAACCCGAAACACCCCATTTTTTCACGTTTTTTTTTTTCAAAACATTTCTCAGATTTATTTTATTTTATTACTTCTACACGTCCGAATGTATCGAAAATTTTGTAGACGATGTAAACATAGTTTACCAAGATGCTCTAAAACGACTGTGTCGAAATACGGACGTTTAGTTATTTTTAGCGTAGAAAAAATATCGTCTCCGTGAGACGCGAAATGACCTACGTTCGCAGGTGTTTTTAAAAGAGTTAACATTCATATAAAAAAAATTATTACACTTTAGATTAGAAGAAGGGTTTAGCTTTAAGAGCATATTTTTGGTTTGTCGGAAGCTTTAAAAGTGTGCCCTGGAGAGGCGTTGCCATAAGGGGAAAAACGTCCTTAGGGAAAACGACCCTTTTTGCTTTTTTTTTTCAAAAAGTTAATATATTATATAACGTAAAATATTTTTCCAATTTGATAGCGTCATTTGAGACGTAAGAGTACGACCTTTTTGAGCGCGTTTTCCAATTTTAACTGTACGAAATGGTTTGGCCAATTTAGGTCGATTTAAAACTACGAAATAACACAACAAAACTGCCGTTCGGTTCTTCACTTCCTCGCGATGCGTAAATCGGGTTCAGTGCATGGGCAAAAGATTTAGCCGACTCGCAAAGAAAGAGCTGAGTTTTTAATTAATATATCGGCTAATTATCAGAATATTAAAAATCTGAGTCTCAGGTGCATCAGGATATGCCTTGGACTATCTAAATCCAAATTTTCAGACCTGTGCCAGTTTTAGATTTCGCTAGCTATCGCCAACGGACAGACGCACACACAGAGCGAAACTTTCTTTTATTAATATAGATAATAATATGTTATAATTTTTTTTTTCTTTTAGTTATTACACAAATTAAAAGTATGCATGATTTTACTCAAACTTAAATATTATTTTATAATTAAATTTGGTTACATCTGATAAGAAGTATAATTTGCCAGAGCTGAACACAAATTAAATTATAGGTAACGCTCTCTTCAGTTTGCGACTACAAACATGCTTTAGGGCGTGCAAATCGAAATTTTTCTTTTGTAAAATACTTTTGAATGTTTTTGAATAAATAAGAAGTTGAGGTGAAACATAAACACGTATATATTTGTGAAATGATTTATAAATCGTCGATTATGAAATTAACGAAAGCATTTTTCATTTAACTATTTTAAGATGCAAAATTAACTTATTGAAAAACAAATTCTAAAAAGTTCTATTTAGGAAAATTTTTGTTGTTTCCATTACGTATTGTTAAAAACAAGCATAAATGTAATATTAAAAATTATTAATAATTACATAATAATGATATAATTAATAATAATAATGTATTATAAGAATATCAACTTATGGATATTAATTAAAATTTACAATGAAAATATTGTCCCCATTTTGTTTATAAAATTAAGTTAAAATCTGTATATGGCGCAAATCAGTATGGTGCAAACTAAACAACAACAACAATAACAAAAAAAACAGGAATTAATATCAAACTTAAATCCACCTTCTGAAAAGAAAAAAAAAAACAGTTGAGTTCACGCTCAAATTCAAAATTTATAAAACGAATCTGCTCAATTACAATTAATTTCAAATTAAAATTCATTAAAAAAAGCGAAACTCACTAAGTATTCCTATAAAAAAATTAAATTAACAAGGAAAATAAAATGAGAAAAAAAGAAAAAAAATTATCTTGCTTTAATTTTATGAACTCACTTTACTGATGTCAAAATCCCGTTAATTAATTTAGTATTGGAATAAGACTTAAAAATATTACGATGTAATTGAAGTATTATAATTAATATAATTAATTTTTGTCAAATAATCTTAAATTCTGAAATTACTTGAGTGGTTTTTAGAGTTAAATTCTTAGAGTAATTTCTCTGAAATTTGACTTACGATTAAGAACGTTAAAGAAGTTTATTTATTTATTTATTTTTTCTATTTAGTATATTACCTTTCTAATTTTCAGATTAATGAAATTACAAATCATCCACAATAAAGGAGCTTGTTAAATAGTTTTAAGAAATTATAAGAAAATATGTATGCTCTACAGTTTCGCTAGTTTGTGGGAGCTGGTATTTAAAGGAAGAAAACACGTTTTTAATATCGAGAAAAATTTTCAGGAAAATGTGAAAAAAATTGAATGAGTTTGAGTTGTAATTTTGCTCAGACTCACGGATTATTTTTAGTCTAACTCAATTCATGCTCGCTTTTCAAATGGTGAATCAAACTACAACTCAAAACTTACAGAGAAGGATCACTCACTCCTGCACAAAACTAATAATAATTAAGTTTACTGAGATCAAAATTATTTATGAAATAGCTTTGGCCTATTACACTTGGAGCCCGTGGAATACCACCATTTTTAAATAGTACTTTTCGTCTTATTTATCGCAGGTTTTCTGCGATTATCCTTCAGCATAAATATTTTAAATAACAACATAAGCGAGATAACTTAATAATTATAATTTCTTCTCGTGATATGAGACATACATTGCAGCGAATTTTTTGTTGTTCAATTTATAAATATAGTAAGTTATACGGCTTACCTTGAAGAGCGTACCGTTTCTTCCTAGCAGATTCAGAATGTCCAATTTTATCTTTCAGACCACATCGTGGTACATTCATCATTGCGATCGTTTCATTGTTCAGATCACCTAGAACATAACAAAAAAAAAATCAGCCTACTGTTAAAATAATACACAATAAAAGAATTTTGTTTTTGAAATTTCCAAGAAATACATTTTTATGAAGAAAGAAAAATAATAGAGAGAGAGAGAGAAGAGAAATTTTAGTCAACAGTTTTGAGGATTAATTCAAGCTTATTTTTCATTGAATAAATCTTTCATTTTCTTTCACTTGAGAAAGTCGTTTTGAGAGAGCTTTTTACAATCAAGAAGTAATTTCAATTTTAAAATGCATACATTTTAAGATATTCTAAATACATTTTAACAGGAAGGTATTATTAGATCTGACGATTTTTGGCGCTATTATGAAAAGGAATGCCTTCAAGGAGCCCTTTTGAAAGGGAAATACCCCAAACAACGCCTTTTGTGCAAGAAATTCCATAAAACATTTAAAACCTAATAAATTTTAAGCTGCGTGAAGCCCGCGAAAATTGGCTTCAGGCTCCTCAAATTTGTGGCTAATGTTAATCAGTGTTTAGTGGGTCCTAATAACATTTTTAAATATATGAAATGCTTTTTAAATTTTTGTACAGTTAAGATTACTTAATAAAAATTTAAATTACTTAATTAAGGTTGCTTTTAAATTCAATCTTTTTGGTGTAGAGTAAAAAAAAAACCCGAAATATTATGCATTAGGCATAGATTACGAAACACTTTCCAACAGTAACAGGATATTATTAAGATGATGCATTTTTTTCATACAACGAAATGATATATCTAAATAAATAATAATAATAATACAAACACATAACTTAGTAAAAATCAGTTTCAGCAATTGCTGTCCATATCCGGTAATGTGTGCGAATTCTTTCGTGCAGCCCTGTAAATACTCATTGTGTAGCTACAGAATTTATACACACCACATAATACACTAAAAATTAGATAAGTTTAAACATGTATACCACAGTGGAAAACGCACTTCCAGCAATTATCGATCATAGTCAGTCCTGTAACCAGATTCTTTTGTGAGTCTCTGTAAATGAGTGATAAATGTTGCTCCCTCTATAATCTACCGAAAACATGCCGTAGTACACCTCAGTAATCCTTTTTAATTCCATTATGTTTGAAATGACGTAACATCAATAAAATGCACCGGGAATGAATTTTCCACATAGACCATAATGCAACGGAATTCTTTTGTGTGTCACTGTATATGAAATATATTTCATTTTCAATACCGAACATTCCATATTAGACCTGAATAACATATAAAAATTGCATGGCAATCTGAGTATATTTACGAGAGTTAGAGTACGGCCAGGCCAGGCGGCCAGACAGACAAACCGAATTCCTAAACGCTTTTCTGAAAACTATGTTGGAAAGTGTTAAAAATAGGGCTTTGAAACTTTCATAATGTTGTTTAGAAGACGAAATTTGATAAAGAAGTAAATATTCAACTTATTCAGAATGTGATTTAACATATGTGAAACTTTTATGTATGTTTAGACGAAAAATATTTTGTGATTGTGGCTGAAAGTAACGTGTTTTGCCTTAAAAATAGACTAATACGGTAATGTGTTTTAATAATTTATTGTACTAAAAGTCTTTCATTTGAAAAATAATGTATTAATAATTCCCCCATCAGGTTGTTTATAAGTTATTGTGATATTGTTCAGCTGTATATATAAAATATTAAATAACTTTGCTAAGAAAAATAATTCATTTGGAAAAACTTCATTGGCGGTATATTCAAGCAGCTTTCTGTATTTCTACCAGGGCCGCAGAGTGTACAGTACAGGCGGTAAAATTTATCGGGACCCGGCTCTTTTTAAAAACCCGTCATGAGTCATATTTTTTAAATGAAATAGCAAAAAGTAGACTAGAGTGTTTTTACACAAAATTTTCAAGTTAAAATAACCATTAAGTGCAAATTTAAAATTTCAGAACTTGAGTCGTATAAGTTGCGCACATTAATGTTATTACACAGTGTCGAGAAAAACAATAAAAATTAAAATTTCCATCTACTAATAAATCACCAGAATTTTTGCAACAATGGAGGCCTAACTGACAAAATGACAGACAGAAGCCTCCAGCTTTAGAGAACTCCGCTGAAGCTGAAAATGTGTGCGACAGCGGAACTTTAAGCAACAAAGACTTTTTTTTTTTCATACTTTTATAATACAGTAATGTTTAAATCTTTAAAAAATAGTATTACATTATTAAAACATAATCATTCAACAAGTATATTATCTAATATTACCATACATAAGGGCCCGTATTCGAATCCCTAACGGAATCAGCATACACTTTCTGAGGCCCCGATTTCTACTTTTAAATATTCATTGTATTAAAATAATTGAAATGGTATATTTCATCATACATTAAAAATGAAAGAGATATATTTTCTGTATTTTTTTCCCAGAATCCCACGGAAGCTGAAAATGTGTACGACAGCGGGACTTCAGACACAGACGCTAACTTTTTCTATACTTTTATAATACAATAATATATACATATATATATTAAATGAGTATTACATTTTAAAAACATAACTGAATCAGTCATTCTAGAAAGGGCACTAGTCTTATTGGTTTATTATAGGAATACTTTACAATAAGTGCCCTTTCTAAGATGGCTAATCTGGAGGCACGGCAGTGCCTCCGCCAAGTCGAGAGAGGACAGCCGTAAGCATACTTTTCTGGAAGCAACTCAGGGCACTTTTGACCCCCCCATATCTCCGCGCTGGAGTATCCCAAAAATTTTAAACTTCAATTATAGAGAGTATTTGGCCCACAGGACCAAAATTTAAAATTACAACTTTCTGTCTTTTCTAGTTCAGGCGATATATGAACTCAAACATTCGATTTTTTGTCACTTCTTACTCACTCGTTCACGCGTCATCAAAAAGATTGGGTAGATCCCGTAGCCCCAGAAACTTGACATTTGGAAAAAAGGTAGTGTTTAGGATACAAAGAAAGAAAAAATTATAAAATCCAGAAAATTCGAAAAAAAAAACATTCGAAAATTCAACAAATTCCATCAAAATTGAAAATTGAAAATAATACGATCTTGTAGTCTTGGAAACTTAAGATTTGGTGTGAAGGTAGTGTTTAACATCCAGAAAAAGAAAACATCAAAAACACCAAAAAAATCGAAAGCAAAATTGAAAAAATCGAAGAAATTGAAAAAAACCGAAAATTTGAAGACAATCCGATTTTGTTGCGCTAGAAAATTCAAATTAGGAATAAAGGTAGTATTTAAGATACAGAAAAAGGAAAATTAAAAAAATCCAGAAAATTCGAAAAAAAAATAAAAAAATTCGAAAAAAATTGAAAAAATGAAAATAATTTGATACGATAACGCTTGTATTTATAAATTAATTTGGATGAAACTAATTGTGTGTATTAAGCTCACCAATGCCTCGACCGAGTTCGTTGGCCAGCTTGGTCCGCCATCTTGTTTCAAGATGGTGGCCACGGAAAATTTTAAAACTAAAATAAATATACAAAAAGTTAAAAAATCAAGTTTATTTTTTAATTAGGTGTTAGGACTTGATACAAGGATTCCAGAGCATTTTTTGTTTTATCTCTATCTTAAAAATTGGCTGAGATAGAGCAGTTTGAAATTCTAGGGTGGCTGACATTTTGAAACAAAACAGCACATTACAAAAAACCAACGATAAATTTATGGTCAATAATGGTCAAGCAGGTGCAATCCCGAATGAATACTCAGTGTTATTATAACTGTAACTTTGACTTCGAAATGTTGATACGTTGCATTTTCTATTTGTTGATATTTTTGAACTATGATTTACGCTAAGTGAAATGTTGTTGTTGAAGAGGGATTTTCCATGTAAATCCGAAACGTCCAATTTTAATATGTTTTTAATGTTTTATGAAAGTGTATTGTAATGTCTGTAATTTTAATGATTTTAATATAAATTTATAAGTTTTAGTGAACGCGATTTCTCGCAAATTATTTTCTTTCATTGTTGTAATCATTTTCCCAATCATACGCATAAAACTATGTATTCATATCCATTAGCGCCAAATTCTCGCCAAACTTGGCGACAATTGGCGAAATCTCGCCAAATTTGGCGACAAAAATAAGTCTTCATAAATGAAGCCAACTTGGCTATAGCTCAATAATTTGGCGAATTTCTTATTCAAATTCAGTGTAAACGAATCTTTTGTAAACGGTTTCTTTGCATTTTAACTTTCTGTTTTCGAGTAACATTAGCTAAAATTTTAAAACGAAAATATAGGAAAGCTACCTTTTCCTGCCGGTACAGGCCGGAGGACTTTTTTATGAGTTGTCGGATGCAATCTATGTTTTGCATTAAATAAAGTAAAACATTGAAAAACAAATCCCACAGGATGGGGATAGTTTGTTTTAGATCTGGAGGCACGGCAGTGCCTCCGCCAAGTCGAGAGAGGGCAGCCGTAAGCATACTTTTCTGGAAGCAACTCAGGGCACTTTTGACCCCCTCATATCTCTGCGCTGGAGTATCCCAAAAATTTGAAACTTCGTTTTCTAGAGTATTTGGCACATAGGACCGACCAAAATTTAAAATTAAAACTTGCTATCTTTTCTAGTTCAGACGATATATGAACTCAAACATTCGATTTTTTGTCACTCACTCACTCACTCGTTCAGGCGTCATCAAAAAAGATTAGGTAGATCCCGTAGCCCTAGAAACTTGACATTTGGAAAAAAGGTAGTGTCTAGGATACAAAGAAAGGAAAAATTATAAAATCCGGAAAATTCGAAAAAAAAAACATTCGAAAATTCAACAAATTCCATCAAAATTGAAAATTGAAAATAATACGATCTTGTAGTCTTAGGAACTTAAGATTCGGTGTGAAGGTAGTGTTTATCATCCAGAAAAAGAAAACATCAAAAACACCAAAAAAAAATCGAGAGCAAAATTGAAAAAATCGAAAATCGAAGAAAGTCGAAAAATTTCAAATAATCCGATTTTGTTGAGCTAGAAACTTGGAATTCGGAATAAAGGTAGTATTTAGGATGCAAAATAAGGAAAAATTAAAAATTCCGGAAAATTCGAAAAAAAAAAATTCAAAAATTCGAAAAATTCGAAAAAAATTGAAAAATTTAAAATAATTTGATCTTTTAGCCTTAGAAACTTAAAATTCGCAGTAAAGATAGTGTTTAGGATTCAGAATAAGTTAAAATAAAAAACCAAATAAAATTCGAAAATAAAACAAAAAAATCGAAAAAATCGGAAAAATCGAAAAATAAGGAAAATTTGAAAATAATTCGATTTCATAGCGCTAGAAACTTGAAATTTGGAATAAAGGTAATATTAGATACTAAACAAGGAAAAATTAAAAAATATGGATAATTCAAAAATACCCATAAATTAGTGCAGACGATATATGAACTCAAAGTTTCGATTTTTTGTCACTCACACACTCACTCACTCTCGCGTCATCAAAAAGATTGGGTATATCCCACAGCCACAGAAACTGAAAATTTGGAATAAAGCTAGCATTTCGGATACAAAGAAAGGAAAAAATATAAAATCCGGAAAATTAAAAAAAAAAAAAAAAAAAACATTCGAAAATTCAAAAAAATCGAACAAAATTGAAATTTGAAAATAACACGATCTTGTAGTCTTAAAAACTTAAAATTTGGTGTGAAGGTAGTGTTTAGAATTCAGAAAAAGAAAACATCAAAAACACACAAAAAAAAATTGAAAATAAAATCGAAAAATCGAAAAATTTCAAATAATCCAATTTTGTTGCGCTAGAAACTTGGAATTCGGAATAAAGGTAGTATTTAGGATGCAAAATAAGGAAAAATTAAAAAATCCAGAAAACTCGAAAAAAAATCAAAAATTCGTAAAATTCGAAAAAATTTGAAAAAAATTTAAATAATTTGATCTTTTGGCCTTAGAAACTTAAAATTCGCGGTAAAGATAGTGTTTAGGATTCAGAATAAGTTAAAATAAAAACGCAATAAAATTCGAAAATAAAATAAAAAGATCGGAAAATTTAAAATAATTCGATTTTGTAGCTCTGGAAACTTAAAATTTGTAATAAAGGATACAAAATAAGAAAAAATTATAAAATCCAGAAAATTATAAAAAAAAAAAAAAAATGCGAAAAAATCAAAAATTGAAAATATTTTTATCTTGTAGTCTTAGAAACTTAAAACTTGGTGTAAAGGTAGTATTTACTATTCAATAAAAGGAACAATTAAAAAATTCGAAAATAAAATCGAAAAATCGAAATATGTTTAAGAAATCGAAAATTCGAAAACAATTTAATTTTGTACTGCTAGAAACATTAGTTATAAGATAATTGTCCTATTAGCTAGTACAACGCCCCTAATTGTTTTATGTTATTTCCCCCGGATTATAGTTTTCTTTTCTTTCGTTTACGAATTTCGTTATAGAAAAGTTCCGCTATAGACTGGCTACGATATAGGCGATTTCTTTATAGACAGGTTTGTTTTCTTTCACATGTTGTACTCTATTTACTTCACATATGAAGTATGGATTGTTAAATGATGTTAGCCCCACAAAAATTTTCACAGCTCCCCCTACCCTCCCGACATTACTGGCTGGTTATGGCTTGATAGTCCTTTCTAAATAAAATCATGGTGACTCTAAGATTCACTTGATTTATCTCTAAATTGAACCTAAATGATCCTAAGAAGACGGATCAAAGAATTACTATATTGGCATGACAATCAGGTAACTTAGAATTAAAATCGAAAAATCAATAAATTCATAAAAAGTCGAAAATTTGAAAATAATTCGATTTTGTAGTCCTAGAAGATTGACATTTGGCAGAAAGGCAGGGTTTTGTACACAAAGTAAGGAAAAATTAAAAAATCCGTAAATAATAAAAAAAAGTCTAAAAAAAAAACGAAAAAAAACCATCGAAAAAAGGAATATAGTTTGATTTATTGGAAATTTCCGGAAATTTTAATTTTGGCTTTCTTTTTATACTAAATCTTTTATGTTAAATATCCAGTATCTAGGGCTGCGAGTTATATCTCAGATGCATAGCGCCTATCCTGGAAGCAATTGAGAGTACTTTTGGCACTCCCCCTCCTATAATTTAGTGCTTGCCTAGGAACCTGAAATCTCTTTTTATCTACAGTACTTTGCAAACGAAACTAAAGCTTCAATTTTTTGATACCTGTAAATAATAGGGACAGAGTGTGGGCTTAGCGAAAATCAGTGGATGATCTCCAAAAAGAACCCAAAATCAAGAAAAGGAGGGTTACTTACAAAAAGAAGTGAAATCTCATCAAAAAGTCACCTGTAAAAAATGCAGCCAAGTCTCGTAACTCATTTACCGTAAAAAGTACTGAGATCGTATAAAGCCAAGCTTAACTATCTTATTAACTCTGAAATTTTCATTCACAAAATCACTCCTAGTCTCTACATCTTTAGTTAATTATTATTTTGTGACTTGGCAATTACGCAGCACAGGGAAGTTATTACACCTTACTATGTTATGGGATGGGATGGGATAATTTAACTAAAGCAAATTATATACGCACAGGGAAGTTATTACACCTTAATATGTTATAGTATTATTTGATTAAGACTAACTATATACATCACATTCTCGTGCTAAGTAATTGCCAAGTCACAAAATAATAATTAACTAAAGATGTAGAGACTAGGAGTGATTTTGTGAATGAAAATTTCAGAGTTAATAAGATAGTTAAACTTGGCTTTATACGATCTCAATACTTTTTACGGTAAATGAGTTACGAGACTTGGCTGCATTTTTTACAGGTGACTTTTTGATGAGATTCAATTATTCAACAAATATATTTTCTAATATCATACATAAGGACACACATTAAAATCACTACCGGGCCTCGCAGACTCTCTGCTCACCAAATTTCAACTTTTAAAAATTCATTGTATTAAAATAATTCAAATGCATGGAATATTTCATCATAAAATAAAAATGAAAGAAGTATTTTCTGCATTTTTTTCTTTAGTGCTACGTAATACTATTTCGTTAAAGAAATTGAATAATAACTCCGCAATACATTCATTCAACAACTTTGCTCTGATTTCAATTAAAAAAAAAAGTTTTGGAGACGATGTTATCTCAGTGAAAGAAACTTTATTTTTTTCTGTTTATTTACATTTGTTGCTGTACACGTAATACTGAAATGAAATTTAATCACTTCACAAGCGACATAAAGCATAAAAAATAAAAATGCAATTCAACGCAAAGTATTTTAACATCACCACTTTTTTAAATCACAAAAAGAACAACCTTTTTATTTTTTTTATTTTTCATGAGCTACATTTTTCCTGAAATATTTATTTTATGCAATAAACGAGCTGCGGAGCACGTTCAAATAGCACAGCACGTTCTTCATTTTTATTTTTAGCATTTTTCTGAATTCCACAGTTTATTTATCTCTTGCTCTCAACAAAATAAACGTTGTAACTTATTATATAAACATGTTATTTGTATATGTCTGCATTAACATCATGTCCTCCTTTTTATAAATATCTCTGTTTCGTTGAACATGAGCGTGCATATATGAGCATACCTATGAGGATGTGTGGTTGCCGCCGTTTCAGTTAACCATGTTTGTCCACCAGAACTTGATTCGATAAGTATCTTATTCCAATACATGGCAAAAATAATCTCACGATTTTCGTTTTTATTTTCAATAGTTTGATTCACAAAATTGGCTGATTCGATTAACAAATAATTAATAAAATGTCACTGTTTGATTATAATTCTGCCCGTTTGTTTAAGGGGACAACCCATGCGAAATCCTACAGAAAACAGCTTATACTGAAAGATCTTCTTCTCGGGAACTACTGAAGCGAGTTAAATATATTTTTTTTTGCCAAGAAGTAATTAATTCTCCTGAAAAACAAAATGATCGATATCTAGCTAATTAAGATATAGGGGAAGGTGGCCTAAAATGATCCTAACGGGCAAAACGATCCACTTATGTTTTCTTCCAGACAGGTCCGGCTATCTACAGGGTAACACATAACATAAACTAGTTGTGATAAGTAAAGCAGAAGCAAAAGCGGTATTCAAGCGATCGCAGTATTACGCGTCTGAATGGAATTCTTTGAAAAATTGTTTTTTTATAACATCTTTCATAAGGTAGGCACTAACTTTCATATTTATTTAGATTACAGTCTTTCATGTACAGAAATATGACTTGGTTTACTTAATGGAGTATGTTTTTAGATGTGAATTACACGTATGTATTGTCATAATGACTTTTATATCCTTTATTTTGCCAATAAAAACAATTTACAATTATTTTTGAATGAAGGATCATTTTGCCCTTTGGTGAGGGTAAAAGAATCCTTTGGACACTTTTTAAAAAATCTATTTTTTTCATTACTCAATTTGGGTTTGAAATATTACTAAAATATGTTTATAATGCGAAATATAGTGTAAAACATACTAGCAAAGGGCCAAAGTTTTATTTAAACAGTTATGTTATTTTACACGAGTTTTTCTCTTAAGGGGATCATTTTAGGCCACCTTTCCCTTATATATATAAATTGAAATCATTTCAGCAGTGTCCGAGAAAATGTACATTATCAGCTGTTTTCCATAGGATTTCATGACTGTTGTTGCTCCCTTAATTTTCAGTATCGATATGTGTGGAAAATCTCTTTAATCCTTATTTTTCTGTTCTAATGCAGGCACATAATTTTTGTGCTGAAATTCCATACTTATGTTGGTTCTGTAAGTGGGATTTTTTGTTGTCTCATCCAAAATATTACGTGTTTTGCATCTTCGATCATGATTGAATTGGTCGACTTGAGATATTCCTTTTATTATTTTTCCATACAAGAATTTTTTGCTAAATTAAATTTAGCTATCGTTATTTGTTGCGTATTAAACGCAGTGTATCTCTTCTTGTTTGTGCGTTTGTCAATCTACCTATCTATCTATCTATCTATTTATCTATCTATCTATCTATTTATCTATCTATCTATCTATCTTTCTTTCTTTCATCACCAACAACTGTTTTAAATCCACTGCTGGATGTAGGTACACTGTAAAAAAAAAAAATGGGTCGATCTACTAAAAAAAGTTTAGTTTTTCTAACTGATCTTTGGAAATTACTAAAAATTTTTTAGTATATTTGTATTCCACAGATTTTTTTAGTAACCGGTACTAAAAATCGGAATCATTGCTAGCTGTTTTCTAGTAATGTTGCTAGCTGTTTTCTAGTAATTCTTACAGATTTTATAGTTACTAAGTACGAATACAAAATTTTTTTTTAGTCTTTTAGTACCGATTTTTAGTACCGGTTACGAAAAAAATCTGTGGAATACAAATATACTAAACAATTTTTAGTAACCTGGGATTTTTTTTTACAGTGTATCCACCAGATTTTCCCATTTTTTCCTGTCTAGTGCTTTGGTCATCCAATTAACTCCAGCCACTTTCCTAATTTTGTCGCTCCATCTTATTCAAGATCGTCTTTAGGTGTACAAAAAAGTTCTACCCGTTTTCGTTTAATTGCGTTATCTGATAGAAAATTACGCTTACAGCTATTCGTACTCTACAAACATATTACAAGCGCAATATATTAAGTTTGAATAAAAAAAAACAAAAAACAAAAAAAAAAACAGTGTTCTGTATTTGGCGGAACAAAGGTGAAGGGAGTAATTCGTGGCCTGCGAAACCATAAACGATCTGCAATGGAAATTTTATCATATCCGGCGCACTCACCAGGGCTTGCGATTAACAACTTTTTAGTTTTTTACAAAACATCTTAGCAAAGTACTGAACCCTTTGAGCGCGAAATATACTCGCCCTTGATCGATTATTTGAGAAATATGATAACATAACAAGAAGTGCTGAAAATTTTACGATTTTATGCATAAAGTATGACTTTTGAAATACGATTTGGTGTATTATAAAAAATAGTAATTTTATTTTCATTATTGATAAAATAAAAATAAAATGAAATAAATATTTTTACTCTGAATAAACTCGTGTTTTTTTAATATTAATTTTACTTTAAGTTTTTTTACATAAATATGTTTAATGTCTATCATCAAATCTTAAAAAATTAGTATTTGAAGGTACAAATAATAATTATAATTATAATTACAATATAGTATAAAAGCATGCTTTCCTTAAAAAAAAATAAAAGGTTGAGGACTTATACTATATTTATTCGCAGGGAATTCCCATTTGCAGAAAAAAATAATAGGGTATTTCTCCAGTAATTTCCCGCAAGAAAAAATACCTTAATAGTTGCAGGTTTAAATGTAAAAAAAAAAACAAAAAAAAACTGATATATACTTCATTTATTCAAAAGGCAAGAGTCAAAAGGCAAGCTTTTTCCTTTGTTCCCAACCACGAAAGGACAGTTGTTAAAATATAGAAACTTTCTTTTTTTCTTTTTTTTTTTTGATTAGAAACTTATCAAGATACAAATAATCGCGGTGAACATACAATGACGTCAATGGGGATCATATTTGTCAGGGTCACAATGATGACCGATATTAGCTCATGATAGTGGATTGTATAGTACCCTCAGGTGATTTTTAATGTTTGGCATTTCCTTCGCTAAGTTCTTCCTTGTCTAGTAGGTGTTTCGACTTTTCATGTTGGGTGGAGTAAGATTACTCTGTGAGATATAGTTTTTGAAGTAATTTCTAAATGAAGTTTAGGTTTAATTTATTTAAGAGATAGATTTGAAATGACGATTTTTTTTTTTATTATTATTATTTGTACTTTTATAACGTTTGAGTCTTTAGGAATGTCGCATAGTTGGTACCATAGGAAAATCCCTAAAATTACGGTCGTACGGGCTATAAACGTTGAGCTGAACAGGTCGGCGATACCTGCGAAGGCAAAACTTTAAACTTAATGTTCTCAAAGCACTGTTTTTTAGCGGTTTTTCCAAGATGACTTTTGTACAATTTAACGGATTTATCTGTTTCTTTTTCTTCTTCTTCTTCTTCTTCTTTTTTTTTTTTAATAAAACAAATCAAATTATCAAAAAACTATGCCTGAAGAACAAACAAACAAACAAAAAAAATTGTTTCAAGTTATAACAAAAAATATGATACATTTTTATGAATTTTGAATATTTTATTATATATTTTTTAAATGTTTTACAATTTTGTTTTTGTTTCAAATGTAATCAAAACAACGTAATAAGTAGTATAAAGGAGAAATGGCGACTAAAAAATATGAAATCTGAATTTCAAAATCGTGGAAAAACTATTTTTGCAAGATTAATTTTGTCGTACAGTTTTAAAACTTTTGTTACTGTTTTTTACAATTTAATAAATATACTTGTATTTTTATGAAACTTAAATAAATAAACGCAAACAGAAATATTAATGTAAATTAATGACAAGATTCCTAATCTACGATCAAACTTCAGTGAATTTTCGTCATTTTGAACCTTTATGGTCACTTTAAGGCTAAAATTGCATTCAAGTAGGAATTGGTGCAGAAAATTATGCAACAGAAACCAGAATTTCTGTTTAATAATATAATGTCGAAAAAGAGCATATAATTCTCCCATGCATGAATTATTTTAAAATAGATTAAAAAAAACATGCTCTGCACTTAAAATGGATTTAAAATATATTATTTAGAGTAACTAACGTTAAATATATAAAAATCTTTGTACATTTATTGCAAAATTACAGAACAAATATCATATGAGGTTTACAAGCGTTTAAATATTATTATTAATATGTATTTGAGATGTCTTTATGATAATTTAAACTTTGGATACATTAACGCAAAGTAGAAAGTAAAACAAAAACTTTTTTTGGTTGTGTTCGTGTTTAGATTTAAGAGGGGGCAACCAAGGGAATTATGCCAAGGAAATTTCGTGTTTTTTTTTTAATTTCTCCTTTCCCGTATGCCACAGATTATCACACTAGAGTGATACTTTCCACTCTGTTGTGATATCATATTTTTGCAACTATTAATTTAGAGCTAATTTTATGTAAAAAAAAGGTATATGCAGTCTATTACCTACTGATATAAATATTTAAAAACGATAAGATTTTTTGTCATTTTACTTAAAGTTGTTGCAATTAAAGACAAAAAATTAAAAATATGCCTAATACTACTTAGAAAAATATTTTTTGATGAACTTTATTATGCTGATTGCAAATAATGCTTACCTAATTTTTCACATTTATTACATGTGATGTCAGAACGTGTTACTTCACCTCCTCTCGCTGCCACACCATGACACACTTATTAGACCATCCTCCCTCCTCTTGAAGTGTGACGTAATAGATGATTCTACACCAGAAACTCTTTGAGAAAATCTTCACTCACATAAAACAGATACACATTTGTCAAAAGCGGATTTTTCAAATTTCCTGACTCTTTGAAAAGAAAATGGTTCTGGTATCTTTGCTGCGTCTTACAAAAATTGTTGAACTTCATATGAGGTTTATATGTGGTACAGAAGTAAAAATAGAATATACAGAGCTAAGGGCTGTTTTTTGATGCATCGTCATATAAGGTTATCGTGCATGATAGGGTTAAACTCTACGCTGGCCGTCTGCGTTAAACAGAGTCAACAGCTGCAGTTTTACCAAGCTATGTATGGTCCGCGCATGATAACTTGCTCGGTGACACTGAACGAGTTTCT
Source organism: Maratus michaelseni (assembly GCA_963931845.1). Lineage (NCBI taxonomy): Eukaryota > Metazoa > Arthropoda > Arachnida > Araneae > Salticidae > Maratus > Maratus michaelseni. The sequence continues at coordinate 136,411,358 of OZ007586.1, read as the reverse complement.
GCTACAACAGGGAAGTAAAGTTACCAACAGACACAAATAATGCAAAGAATGTATTAATTGAAAACTATATTCTGCTAGTTGCTGGTAGTAATTGTCACATTAACAAATGAATAAAATCCATCCGAATTTGCTTTACTCATCGGCCAAGTTATTGGACGCGGATTATACACTGTGAAAAAATCAGAAATGTTCCATTCCATCGCATAAATGTTTTCCAAAATTTAACGTAAACTATGGGTTCTCTTCAGTTCCTGGTTAGTTCGGAAACGTAAGACGTATTTTCGTTAAAACTATTCAAAGCGAGGCGCACTGTCAAAAAAAAAAAAAAAAAAAAAAAAAAAAAAAAAAAAAAAAAAAAATCAGAAAGGTTTCCTTCCAAAGCAGAATGGTTTCCAAAAATTTTGCGTAAACTATGGGTTCTCTGCAGTTCCTAGTTAGTTCGGAAATGTAACACTCATTTCCGTGTAAAGTATTTAAAAGCGGAGAATGGAATACGAAATGAAGTACGATTTGCGCATGCACTTCATCTCCAGCGTTGAAATCAAGAGGTGACCCGGGGAGGGGAATTCCCCCCGGAGTATTGAAATGTCCCCCTCGGAAGATTTGAGATTTTATACTTTCAATGGTCAAAACGTGCAATTTCCCCCCCGGAACTCTATAATGTCCCCCCACTCCCAGAGCCCCAGAAATCCATCCCGGGAAAAAGTGTATGAATTCAACACTGTTCATCTCGACCAATTCTGCACATGTCCATTACGCTCTACAAACGTCATCATCACGTGATTTGTATTGTTCTAGAGAGGGAAGAGCTAACAGACGTAACGTATTTAGGTGGCAATAAATATTCTATTTTCTATTTTTTTTTAAGAAAACGATACACCTTTTTCATTGTTTCAATGTCACCTCCTCCAATTCCAGCGCCGAGAACATCTGTTTCCCATACTCCGAAAATGTGTGTATCTTTTCAACCGGCAGCATCTTCAATTTCATCATCTTCATTTATCAGACAACTTGATGTATCTCCACTTCCTTGTGCACCTCATGCTACTACATCAATCTCTAAAAAGAGGAAGCATGAAAGTGCAAAAGTTCTTACTAGCTAGAAGTCCTAATATCGCCGAAGCGAAGGCAAAAGCTGCTGAGAAACATAATTCACACTCAAGACATGCAGCTCTACAGGCTAAGAAGAACATTCGCTTTGTTACATCCAATGCTGACGCAAAGAGATGAGTCTTTCTGCCGATGATGATGATGAAGCCTGTCTTTATTGGAATGATTTATTCAGTCACACAAAATCAAAGGAGAAGTGGATAAAATGTGTTAAGTGTTCTAAGTGGGCGCATAGTGAATATGCCGGTGTTTTTTGAATTGCAGAAAAAATTATTTCTGATGTATTCAAGTAAAGTCAATAGCATCTTATGGGTGTGTCGTTTTAGGACAGCACTGTAGATAAAATGACACAGTGAAGTATTTTATATAAATCGTTATTATGACGTTGTGACTTTATTTGTAGCTTTTTAAAAGGCACCATTGAATTTTGTATACTTCGCAAAGTTATTTTATAAAAAATAAAGGTCATCAGAAGAAAATTGTATGAATAGAAGCATTTTTCTTTAGGTTATGTCATTTTAGGACAGTTTCCCCTATGTTTTTGAAAATGTTTTGTCTATTTGTAAACATTTTTTAATATAGTGTTTTACAATTATCATGCTGCTAAATATATTCCTTTAAAAGTATTTATTTTATTTGTATAACTTGAGAAGTGCTGAGATAACCTAAGAAAATATATCTTTTTATAAGTATACAATTCATGAAAATAAAATAATTATTCACAGACATGAAATATTTTGAAATAGAATATTTATTTACAAGATAAAAAAATAATTATAAGGTATTGAAAAATCCACCTATTTAGGGAAATTAAACATTTTTATAATGTATCTATTTACAGGATGGAACTCACGAGACCGCATTTTAAAGAAGAATTATTTACAGATCTATAAATAAACGAGATCTTAAAAACGAGAAAAAAAACATAGGTGAAATGATGAATTTCTTCTGTCATATAAATGATACATTTCATCATTACAAAAGTTATGAATCGGAACCTAATCTCAAAGCGAAAAGATGATAAAGACATATAAACGGTGCTATCTGTACTTCATTAATACTAGTACTACATTATTATTCGTCAATAAAATATCTAATATTTATCATAGATTCATGGAACAAGAGAATAAGTAAACTGTTATTTAACTTTGTTTGTGAGAGTTATTAACGAGTTATTTAACTTTGAATGTGCAATAAAAGATTAACAGGAACTCGAATAATATCATACAATAAAATTCAATTCGATAATATTTATTCTATTAAAAAATGTATTACTTTCTTGAATAAAAAAATTATGATGCAGAAATACTTACTGCCATCAAAATATTTATGATTTGAAAATGTTGCAGATTAGTGCAAAAACCTGAGTACCATTCTAGGAAAGATCACACTTATATTTAGAAATCATGCTATCACATTTCGAAACGTTACATATCAATTCAGAAACCTTCGTAACATATTCAGAAAGATTTTCCAAATACACCGAAGCATTTTCAAAATATACGCAAACTTTTCGATATATAAACAAACATTTCCGAAATAGGCACAAATATTTCTGAAATAAACAGAAACATTTCCGAAATATACAGAAACAGTTCCTAAATATACAGAAACATTTCCAAATATCTTCCCGAAATATACGTAAACATATTACCAAATACTTTTCCGAAATATACAGAACCATAACTGACCATTTGGACCACATTGCTGCCCCATTAGATAAAGTAACATTTCCAGATTTTTTTTTTACAGTTTAGAAATGTAAGAAAATGCGGATAATCTGTTATGCAAAATACAGTGTAAACCAGTAAATACTTTTGGTTTCTAGGCACATACTTCGGTGAATTTTATCGGGCTGCAGAGCCCCACGCTTAGCAAAATCCATCGCTGAAGTTTTTGTTTCGTATCGTAGTGAACAAAAGAGACAGTCCGCGGCACTTCCACCCATCTCAGCTGTCACGTGACCAATTTAGGCAACTTTCCACCAATTGTCGAACTGATTTTCGGTCTACCTTGATCATCTGACATACAAACTTTACAGCCTCGCTCTCTGGTTAGCTGCGGTTCATATCCCAGCCAACGAAAGAGATAGGTCACGATATTGCCCCCCTTCTTAGCTGTCACGTGATCAAGGTAGACTGAAACGCAATCCAGATAGGTGGAATGTTGCGGTCTGTCTCCAGTTGCCTACCACCAGTGGCTGGCTAAATTGCAACTAATTATTATTTATGTATATTATGTTATTGATAGGTCACGAAAATGTGAAGAATTTTGATGCGCTAAATTCAATCACAGAAAAATTTGAAGGCGGAATTTGCTGCAATCTGTCAGTAATTTTGTTCGACTAAATTAAATAAAAGTACGTGCTAAGATTGCAACGTTGTTATTCTTATCTAAAATGTGAGATATTTTTGTAGTAAAATAATGATTAAACGCTAGGCCATATTTTCTAGGAATGTTTTTTTTTTCTAACTTGTTGAACCAGTTTTTTTTTTCATAAATGACAATGAAACCGTCGTGCTACCTAAATAAAAACTGAATTTTTTTAATAAAAGAGATTTAACATATTTTCAAAAAATTGGATTTTCGAATTTAATTGAGCTACCTATACAAAACCCTAGCAATCTTTAAATGTATTTATCTTGTCAACAATTTCGAGATGACGTTTTAAATCAAAATTATTTTCAGCAGTTGGCAACGTTTGGGCAGTTGTAATAAGAATAAAGAAATAAATAGTTAAGTATGATAACAATATATGTTTAAGATGACTTTTATTATTGTTATTACCATAACTCAAAGCGTGGTTTTGTGACTTTTGGAAAACTTAGATGACTGACAACGCACGTTTGGGGTCTTATGTTGGCTGACTCACAGCTATGCGAGTGAGATTCTCTTCGATGCGTAAAACATGAACCATGTCTTGAATGTATTAATAGCCTACACTTAGTTATGCGAAGACACTCGCAAGGTAATGTTAATCCTATGAGAGCATTATTTTCAAATATCTCACTTGCATTTTAGTATTTTCAAATTATTTTTTTGTATGGGATACCTGAGGTCGATATCTAACGTTGTGCGTTTTTCTGTTTTCAATTTTGGTTGCATTTTTTTAAATATGAGGATACTTTCCTTTTCAGAACCGGTTCCAAAAGTAAAAATGTTCGCATTAAAAAAAAAAAAAAAAACTGTAAGCAAAATTGAAAAAGTGGAAACGCACAACATTAAATATCGACCTCAAGTATCCTACGCAAAGAAAAAAAAATCATTTAAAAACACTAAAATGCAAGAGATATATTTGTAAAGAACGCTCCCATAGGTTTAAAATTATGCTTGCACGTTTCAAATCCATAGTGGCTACTTTCTGACACATTCCCAAAGTTATTTTTATTGTTAGACGCAGGAAATATGCAGATGTTCTTACCCAGAACCTAAGAAATAGAATAACAATTTCCATATTTCGATAAGTCAAAGGAATTTTCAGAAAATGCTGTCAAAGTTAGCGTTTTGAGACAAATGTTGGGACACAACAGCCTGAGAGAGGTTGTCATGAGACGAAAATTGATCAAAATGCAATATATTTATAAAAAATGAAATATACTATTCGATTCCAAATTACTTCATTCGTCACGCCTGCTAATTTCATTATTTGCGTTTAAAAATGAGTCTGTGAATTTATCGGAAAGTTTCTCGTTCTTCAGTGGGGAATTTTTGTTAAAGAAAAAAACAGCCTTAAGAGTCAAGCGAAGAAACTCGCAGGCTAATGTTAAATCTATGGGAGTGTTTTTTTCAAATTTCTCGCTTGCATTTTAATATTTTTAATTTTTTTTCTTTTGCATACGAGACCTGAGGTCCATCTGTAACATTGTTAGTATGTTCTTTTTCGATTTCGGTTACTGGTTTTTAATGAGGCTACTTTCACTTTCGGAATCGGTTACGAAAGTAAAAGTAACTTAATAAAAAAAAAAAAAATTAAGAATTTTTCAATTCGATATTGGATGTATACCGCTGAGTAGGGAAGCACTATGGGTTAATTTAAACTTCGTGATACAAGATATTTTAAAAATTTTCATATTTGATTTTATTTTACATATCTGAAATAACTGCAAAAATTAAAAACATTTACAAAATGATTTTTTTTCTTAATTTTACATTATTTTTAATATACCAATAAGAAAAGTATTCTGAAAATGTTGTCTAAATTTTTAGGATACATTTATAGCACTTGATGTTTACAGTTCTAAATTAATTTCTGATAGGATAAATCGATAAATACTCATAATTATTAGTATTTTTTTTGGCACTGTTAAATTTGTTTAACTTATTTTATTAAAAAAAAACTTATTTCAGCACAAAAATTCGGAATTTGCATTCTATCCTTTTTTGTTTTATGCTTGGACATATCAAGTTGACTTCCAGATATCAAGATGTTATTTCTATTAAAATATAAATGTTCTTCACTTCTACGACCCAGTGATATGTTCTGCTTTCTTACTTTCAAATATAAAAATATTTCGCATAATGGTTACTCTTCTCCATAATTTGAAATTAGATTCTGCAGAAAATTAAACTTTTAAAGGACAAGATAAAGTGATTAAATTACTTAATTAAGTTTATAGTTTAAAAAATAATTATGAAGGTCAGATAAAAATATTTAATTTTATATTATATTATTAAGTCCACTTATGATTTAAATATGACATTTGGTATATATTTTTCATTTTAATATAAAAGATTGTAATGGTAAAGGTTTAATGATTAAAGGTACAGGACCGGTCATGAAAGGAAAACTTCGTGTGCAATACACTTGATGCTTAGAGAGATCCTTGACGAGACTATTTTATAATTCTGAAATTAAAAAAATACAGCGCCTCAAAATTATTGGCACCCCGTCTTGCATCTGGCTCCTACGCTTAAAGTAACCCCCAAATGGTACCCTTCATTCACTTGCCGAAAAAGGATGAAAAGATCATTATATTAGTTTTTTGCTTGAAATGCATTTAAACATCCCCAGTACATTATGGCAAAGTTACGTAAGGATCCGATGATTATAAATATGTGAAAAATGCTTTTCTTTTTCATCCTTTAAATCATTCACAGTTGTAATCTTAAATTCATTTTTCTCAATTTGTGTTTCTTCAGTATATCAGTATGATTAAAATGCTAAAACTTCAAGATATACTTTTCAATTAACTCGCTATTTTTTGACGATACTTAAGATGTACTACATAAAATTAGGAATGGGATTTTCAGTAATGTAAATAGATTATAATTTTTTTAATGCTAAGTAAATTATCATAGTTACTGTTTTTTACGCATATCATGACGTTTTATTATTATTTTTTTTAAATAAGTAACTTTTTGGAAGTCTGATCCTTACCATTTTAAGAAAAGCATGCAGAAAAAGAAAGAAAAGAAACAAAGAAAAAATAATGTTTCATGAAGTTTAAAATTTTAGAAGAAGTAGGATTTTAATTTTTTCTTATATTTTCCAAATTTTACCACAAAAATTGCATTTTTACTTCATTAAATCATTTTCCTTCATAAAACCATTTAATAATATGGCAAAAAAGTATTGTAACAAATAAAAAAATGTTCAAAACGTACAAATTTCCCTTAAAAGCTACTCCTTCAAGCGACTTCGGTGCTCACGTATGCTGTATGTGTATAACCATCACGAGAAGTTTTATACGGCAAAACTTATAGGATCAATAGTACAGCGTTTAGATAAGTTACGATAAAAAATTCCATAATTATTATAATTCTTATTTTACTGTTGTTTGAATTTTGAAACTTCCCATGATGATTATACAACGCGCCAATAGCGAGTCCTAAATGGAATTACAAACAAGAAAGAAAAAAATCATGCGTCAAGCATAGATTTTGAAACACTTTCCAACACTCCAAGAATATTTTAAAGAAACTTAACCGCCCTAATAAGGTGAAAGAGGATATCTACGTAAAGAAGGTCAAGGTCAAAGGTTAAACCGGGCGGGAGGCCTATCTTTTGGCTTAAGCTCAACTAGCTCCGCCCAGCGGTCTACGTAAACAATTTAGAAAACGCATAACACATTTGAAAACCATATTTCAACAATTACCGTCCATAGCCGGAAAGGTGCTTGAACTCTTTTGTGCAGCGCTGTATATGATCTATAGATTTGTATATATTCTACATAGAAAGCTAAAATTTAGTTTAGTTAGAAAACGCATAATACTGCTGAAAATTCACTTTCAGCAATTTCTGTCAATAGACGGATATTGTTAGCGAATTCTGTTAATTCTTAGAATTCTTTAACGAATATATTCTCTATATTATCTACAGATTTGTGACTCAGTTGAAAAAAATGTCAAATTGTATGATATATTTACCAATTAGTATGATTGAGTTAAAAATAATAAAGTATATCTACGTATCCATCGTTTAATGGGATTCCATTACCTGCAGTATATTTCTTCTGGCAGACCAGATGCTATTGTAAAAAAAAGTTGTTTGAGTGAATTATGTCGGCTGGTTGTCGGTCCAGGTAACTGAATGCGCAGAGCGTTGGCAAATTATGACAAAGGGCTTGGGTTCGACTCCTGGCCTGGACACTTTTTCACCCATTTGGAAAAATGTCAAAACGGAATGATATGATATTACCAATCAATATGATTCAGTTAAAAATAAGTAAATCTGAGTATGCTTATACGGGAGTTGGAGAAAGGAAAGACGATAGGCAGACTGCAGACAGACAAACCGAAGTCATAAACACTTTTCAACTATGTTGAAAAGTGTTAAAAAGTAATCTATCGGAAACAAAGTATTGAAAAGTTTCCCTACTTGTTTGTGATTGCATTCAATCATACACTATTAACACATTTGCGGCAGCTGAAATGAATACGTCTTTTGCATGCAGGGTACAAAGAAAAGTCCCTTTAACCTGAAAATACTTGTGAACGGAGAGAGATACAGCTATGCAAGTGAGGTAACGGTATAGTAAAGCGACTACGTCCGACTTAATGCAAACGACAGCACCACCCCTAGTGGCGAAATTTGGAGATAGCCATTGCAAATCGAAAAACGAAAAGAGATAGAGCAAAATTTCCAATTAGAAAGTTTTAGGGCATCAATTAATTAGTATGAAACGACATTTGGTTCACACGGATAAGATAAAATGTCGCCTGTATACCCAAAAATGTCCGAAATCGATGCGCGACGATTCTACTCTGCATATTAACATTTCGGAAAGGTAGCAGTACGCAACTGCAGATTGTGACGCTGTACTGTACTGTAACGTCTGTAAAACTTTCATTTTCAATGCATTTAAAATTTTTATTTAAAAGGTGTTGGCGTACATAACAAACAGTATAATATCATAGCATAAACTTATGGCAGACGATAATTTGAATCCAAATGTGCGAGCGGTTTTATTTTAAAACTTTTATTTTCGGGTATGGTGGTAGTATTGAATGACCTCTACGATCGCCGGACCTCACTCCGTAGGCTTTCTTCCTGTGGGATTACACAAAAGATAAGGTTTATGCAACTCCACCTACAAGTCTGCTGGATCTACGTCGTCGTATTGAAGATGCTTGCAATAGTGTGACACCTTCCATGCTGAGAAACGTGCATGCAGAATTACTCTCACGAATGCAAACGTGTATTGTGAGCAATGGCGAACTTTTCGAACATACTTAACATAAACTTTTTATTACTGTGAGACTGTCTTTTTTTTTTTTTTTTTTTTTTTTTTTTTTGTGTGATGTTATCAAAATGTATTGACTTAAGTACGTATTTATGCAATAGATTGTGCATATTTCTTCATACTTCTGGCTATTTCTTTCAAACGTTTACACAAAATGGAGTGCATCGATTTCAGACATTTTTGGGTATACAAACGGCGATTTATCTTATCCGTGTAAACCAAATGTCTTTTCGTACTAATTAATTGATGCTTTAAAACTTTCTAATTGGAAATTGTGCTCTATCTCTTTTCGTTTTCGATTTGCAATAGCTATCTTCCAAATTTCTCCACTAGGGGGCGCTTCTGTCGTTTGCATTAGGTCGGGCGTAGTCCCTTTACTATACCGTTACCTCACTTGCATAGCTGTAGCTCTCACCGTTCGCAAGTATTTTCAGGTTAAAGGGACTTTCCTATGCAGCCTGTATATGCAACTCCATCTGCCGGCGTTACTTTTCTATTTTATATGCTATATTATTTCTCCAAAAATATACACAATATCCATATTTATACAATCATTGTACTATGCATATAAATACACCGATTTCAAACAGTATCATACACGGGGTGGCCATTAGTAAATAAAGCATACGTTTTTAGAACTCAATTGTAAAGAATGTATAGGTGCAAACGTAACACTATTTCGTATAAATACTATTTAGACAGTAGTGAATTGATTGATAAGGAAAACATAGTTCACATTTTCGACACCAGGGGCAAAAGTAGCGCAACAAGCTTATTTTGGACAGTAAAATGGGCATAAAAAAACAAATAACGTTTTACGTGATTGACTAACATTTATTGGAGAACATCTTAGTTTTTATACCTATTTTACAGTCAAAAATCAGCCTGTAGCGCCACTTTTAACCCTCGTGTCGAAAATGTAAAATATTTTCTTTCGAAGTGGTACAAGTCACTAATTTTGAAAAATCGAATTAAGTACATAGAGAGTATCTAGACATATCACATCAATCATGAGAATAACGACATAAGTGACAGTTCCACTAAATCTGCTAGTAAGTAGCACCCGGAGATATTTTACTCTAATAGGAAATCATTATATTGCGTTCAGAAAAACCCATGTTTTGAGGACTTAAGAAAATGTGACTTACACCACTTTATCTTTAAACGGCTCATTTACATGTATCATGCAACTCAAAATTGAGGAAGTTTTAGAAAATTTTCTAATAACTAATGTGCTGAAATATTATTCTGAAATATTTAACGTTAAATATATTTAAAAGCATATTTTTCTAAAATATTTTTTGTTATATTAAATTTATTGACATAAATGTTTAACAACACTCGGTCATATACACTTGGTCGAATATTTGTTTAGAATTTGATTATTCTAGACCAAACATTGGGCGAATATGTATTACACCCCTCTTAGTCATATCTATAAAATTCTTGATTTGCGAAAAAAAATATCCATGTAAAATTACAAAGAAGTTAATTTAAAAAGTACAAAAAAAAGGGGAAAAAAAGAAGAGAAATAACACTGGGGAACAAAGTTTTACTTTTCCGTTTTACAACATATTTTTATAATGTTTTATTTCTAATTTGAATGTGTTAAATGAAATTTCTTATTACAAATTTTCTAGTGATTTTTCTAGTGATTAGTCAAAAGTTAAATCAATCAGTTAAATCAATCACTTAATTTTGTATATGAAAAAAACTATCTTTAGGATTGTAACAAAAATTTGCTTCTTCAGTATATTTTATATCTTTTTTTATTTCTCAAAATTTCTAATGAAAACATTCATCACGTTCATCACTCACTTCTACGTGACTAGATAGGAAGAAACGTAATTGGGGACACAGAAACAATCAGAAAAAAGAACTTTCAAAGATTTGTTATATGGAACGATACATGCTATTAGCGCATAATAAAGTGCAAAGTAATCATGTGGGAGTTTAAAAATGTTATTAAATGTAAGATAAAGATTGAGAATCTGATATTCTTATGTCACACAGTTTTAATACAGAATATCCCCACAAAAAGCGCCAAACGATGGTCATTACTCTAATTCTAAAAGTCGTAGAAAACTAGTCGTTGGGGGGCCACCGTAATACTTACCCATCATAGATATGCATAATATAAAATATGAAAATAAAACATGTAAACTATTTATAAAATGCATTGCAATTCGAATAAAATCGTGACTTGATGACAACTTTAAATGCTCTATTACTGAATTGCGTAAAAGAAACATTCTTAGAACTCCAAAAATATATTAACTAAGAGTTTACTGCGTCAGATGAAGCGTCTCATTTCCAATCAAAATATATCTTTGGGTTGGGTTGATTATTGACGGCCAATTATCTACACTAGGGATATAGGCCCGGGGGGAGTGCCCTTCGTGGGGGTCTTTCTAAGGGAACCTAATCCGTATTTACGCATGGATAAATCCACGGCTCGAAGAAAACCACGAAAACTCCGAACGATTAGGCCGACGGACGCGATTGGGATCGAACCCAGCACCTCCCGTCTACCAGCTTCGAGAGCATAACCTCTCAGCCACTAAATATATCTTTGAATTGAAATTTGAATGAAATCTCGAAGGGTGTGGAAAATATGATTACAAATATCTCGGCAACTAATTACCCGATCGACTTCATTCTTTATGCAAAATTTATGTTTTTTTATTGTCTTTTATATTTACTCCTTAAAATAAACAATTTCGATATTTTTTTATATATCTTTTATCAGAACGAATATTTCGAGAGTCCGAAAAAAATAGTTCCGGATAATCGAGGTTACTGAAATTCAATAGGCTTCTTCTCCTTATTCCCTTATTAAGTACATACCAAATTTCAAGTCTCTATCTCAATTTGTTTGGGAGATTGAGCGTTTACAGACATACACAGACAGACGGACGGCAATTTTTTTTTTCTAAAAATGTTTTTCGGAATCTTTAGTGTCTGAAACGTGTAAATCCGTCAAATTTTTTTTTCGAGTTTCAAAACGATTACAAGACTTACCCTATACTACGTATGATGGGTGAGTAAAAATGAAAATAGTCATTCAATTGAAAATTATGTCTTCTTTAAATTTATGTTTAAAAAGTAAGGGGATGTTTTCATACAGAAATCGTACCAAAATTTAAACTTTTAATATTAAAACCCACTTTTGACAACATACTTGGATTTTTCGGTACATTTTTCCTTCGGATACAAAACGGGAAGTCATACAGTCAAATAGTTTAGAAATTATAAAAGTTTAAAATTTGGAATTCCTAATGTTAAATTCATTTTTAGTCGTTGCGAAACACATTGCAATGTGGGTAGTTTTTTAAACTATAACTCAAAACTATTTAGCGGAATGAGCTGTAATTTTGGATTCGAATGTTTGAAGCTTCAAGAAATCGATTTCTATTTAAAATTTCAGAGGATACAATCCAAATTCTTTTCGAAAATTAATTTCTAAAATATATACATTTTCGAAAAAAATATGAATTGTAACTTAGGAATTTTTCAACTTAAATCTATCTCTAAGAAGCTTTAAATATTCGAATCCAAAACTACAGATCATTTCCGCTAAGTAGTTTTTGAGTTATGATTAAAAAAAATACTCGGATTGCAATCTGTTTTGAAACGAATAAAAATGAGTTTAACATTAGGAATTACATTTTTTAAACTATCATAATTTCTGAACTATTTGACCGAATGACTTTCCATTAGGTATCCGGAGGTAATGTTCTAACCTTGTATGAAGAATAGGTTGACTAATATTCTCAGAATTGATAAATGGAGTTTGTGCAACATTTTTCTCTGTGGGGGTAAAGGATTCATGCTTTGTCCATTTCTTTTTCATATACTGGTTTTTCTTGTCCGTGCTATCCTATTTGCACAAAAAACAATCAAATTTAATATAGCCAAGCTGCAAACTCATTAACAATGCAACGACTTTTAAATCGCAACATATAGCCTGACAATATTTGTCACACGGAATCTTTTCGAACAGGATTTTCATACTTTCATAGTTTTCCTTCATATTAGTTGCATAAGCTCTTGAACATAAAGAAATTTGTTCCCATTGTGCAATAGTTACAGCTTCCAAACTAAATTTTGAAGAAACTAATGAATAGTCTTCACTCTGTTGTTTCATTTTCATAACCTAGTACATACTTCAAAGCACAAATAATGTTACCATACACTAAATCATTTTCTTCAGAATATAAATCGTGAAATTCTTCTTGACGGCTGTGAAAGAAATACACTTTAGTACCTTTCTCAAGAAGATTCCAAATTTTCAGGCTAGAATCCAAAGTTTTGCTTGTTTTTGGACGAACTCATATTCCGAACGAGATCTTTTAAATTACCTTCCGTTAATAGATGAGGTTCACATAAAGATATGATGTTTGTTTCAATGGTAAAACCATCCTGCTTCTCATTTTGAATTTTAATAATAACTTCTTATTCTGGCTCATCTCAGATTATTTACACACTCGTCTGATATATTGGCTCACTATTTAATACAAATCACTTATATACCAGATATAAATCAGTAGACAAATAGAATAAAGCCTCACTGCGTGAATGTCTGTGCAATAATGGCATGTTTATGAAAAATCACGTTCTGTAAGCGCAACGAACAGATGTCTGGAGTCATGTTGCGTCACAATGGCGTATGAATCATCCTGCTCTTTCACTGTGTGTTATTAGAAATACTTAACAAATGCCTTCATAAGAGTAAATTCTTTGTATCAAACTTAAAATATTGTTTTACATACAAAAAACTATCATTAAGAAAATAAACTAAAATTCCAAAACGAATATGCGTAAAAAGTCATCGTGCAAAAACTATGAGTTTTAGAAACATTTTGATTACATATTTGAATTCAGCGCAAAAAGTTGCGATAAAAGTCAATGTTTCATGGTGCCAAAAACTGTGTTAACCAGCGTAATTATCATCATGAGTTTATAATTTTAGGACTATAACAATGTAAAAGTAATTGAAAATTAGAGGATCGAAACTTTGAATAATTTTTATTCCAGAATTTGTGGTCCAAATTACTTGAAATTTGGTATATTGGTATAAAATTAAATGTAGAAAAAAATAATTTGTTGAAATTTAAAGTTGTTATATAAAAATTAAAATTAAATTTCCATTTTAACATGTAGACGACAAACAAAATTTAATGTATACATATCATTTAATAGTAGACGTTTCTGCAACATTATTTTTTATATAATGATGTTGCAGCCGATTTAGCTGGAGAGGGGGTACTTCCTTTTTGACCGTACATGAAGAGACGTTGTATTAAGTATAAAATAATTTTTATCTAGAAAATTTCAGGGTATTTTACTCAATTTTTTTATATTTCATAAGCAAACTCCACAAATTTTCGAGACTTCGATTAACTTTGAACAGAAATAGTATAACTTTACATATTGATCAATGGGCATCTAAATCCTTGTTGCGTGAACCAGCGCGCTGACAGAAATTCTAAAGACCATTCATATCACGTTAAAATAAATATGAACGATAAAATATTACAATATGGAAAGACAAAAACGACCTATGGAAAGACAAAAACGACCTATTATTTTAGGCCTTGTTAACAAAAATAAAACAAATAATGTAGCGAATATTTTGCAGGTCCAAAAAATCAAATATTTAGCAATCGCCTTCACGGGTCGATTTGAACGTTTTGTAGTATTAGGAAGTTTACACCCAGATATACCCTCTTTTAATAAATCGGTAGTTGAAGTCGTCAGGTCTTTTATATAGACACAGCATGTGAGCTGACAGATATCGATAGTTCATGGGCATATATTGAAGTAGATGCTTAGACATAAACCAATGATGAAACTAGTCGTTGGGGGCCACCGTAATACTTACCCATCATGGATATGCATAATGTAAAATATTAAAATAAAAATGTGTAAACTACTTATAAAATGCATTGCAATTCAAATAAAATCGTGGCTGGATGACGTCATAAACTTTAAAGGCTCGATTACTGAATTGCTTGAAAGAGGTTTTTCCTTATAACTCCAAAAATAATAATCCTATTAACTAGCGTTTTATTGCATCTGATTAAACGTCAAATTTCCAATTAAAATATATCTTTGAAGTGAAATTTGGATGAAATACAGGGTCATGAAAAATCGAAGAGAGTGGCAAATAGGATTCCAAATATCTCGGCAACTCAATCCGATCGACTTCATGCTTTGTGCAAAATTTATATTTTTTTATTGTCTTTTATGTTCATTTCTTAAAATAAACAATTTCGAAAATTTTTATATACCTTTTATCAGAACGAATATTTCGAGAGTCCGAAAAAAATTGTTCCGTTTAATCGAGGTTATTGAAATGAAATAGGCTTCTTCCCATTATTACATACTAAGTACATACCAAATTGCAAGTCTCTATCTCAATTTTTTCGGGAGATAGAGCGTTTACAGACACACAGACACACAGACACACAGACGGACGGCAAAATTTTTTTCTAAAAATATGTTTTTCGGAATCTTCAGTGTTTGAAGCGTGTAAATCCGTCAAAAAAAATTTTTCGATTTTCAAAACGATTACAAGACTTACCCTATACTACGTATGATGGGTAAGTAAAATTGACGATTCTTATTTTTTAACCTGACACTCTCTAAATACAATATAATCAATAACATACTATACTTTATCATGCACTGTATATACATATACTTAGTACATATGCTTTATCAATTAAGTGAACGTAATAAAACTCATAATAAACAAAAATATTAAATGAATTTTCATACTATATTATAAATTATAGTACCTATGACTTGTATGATTTTCAGATCTACTTATTTGTACTATTATTAATATCATTAAATGATTTTGAAATTCGCCCTGCCTGTGGTCTTGGGCGGGCTACATACATAATATGCCTAATCGGCTGTTGGCCACTGGTCACGCCAGAACAAGAGACGAAATAATGACCATATATTTAATTGCAAAATCTGGCGCAATGTTCCTTACTTAGTTTCAACAAAACAATTGCAAATAAGGCACTATTTGTTCGAGTTTTATTTATGTCCAAAAATTCCTAAAACGGCACTGTGGTCTGTGATGAAAACAACATATGACGAATATCTATTGCAAAATCTATACTAATAAAAGAAAGTTTCGCTCTGTGTGTCTGTCTGTGTGTGTGTGTGTGTGTGTGTGTCTGTTGGCGATGGCTAGGAAAATTTAACGCACCTAGAAGTCTGTAAATTTAGATTTAGGTAGTCCAAACCATCTCCAGGTATACCTGAGCGTCAGAATTTTAACATTTTAATTACTTTCTGAAATATTAATTAATATCCACAAAGAACTCTCATCAAAAATACGCTTTTATTCTCTTGGGTTGGTTGGTTCACTGGTTGGTTACATCGATTCTTCACAGAAGTAATTAAATAAACCAAAGTAGCGATGCAAGGATTTCTAACTAAATAGTGTCAATATGGATTGAAGTTATTAGCGTAGAGGAGCCATGCGAATGTCGCGCCACCTGTACATGACAAATTACACATACGTCCCACTGATTGAAATATTTTCCAGGCACATTTTTCTTCATGGCAATTAGTCGGGTTTAAGTTTTTTTTTTTTTACATGACATTTATTATTATGATGGAGATTGTTAATACAGAAAAATTTATTTAACAGATTCTTTTACTTACCCATCATACGTAGTATAGGGTAAGTCTTGTAATCGTTTTGAAAATCGAAAATTTTTTTTGACGGATTTACACGTTTCAGACACTGGAGATTCCGAAAAACATATTTTTAGAAAAAAAATTTTGCCGTCCGTCTGTGTGTCTGTGTGTCTGTGTGTGTGTGTGTCTGTAAACGCTCTATCTCCCGAAAAAAATGAGATAGAGACTTGCAATTTGGTATGTACTTAGTATGTAATAATGGGAAGAAGCCTATTTCATTTCAATAACCTCGATTAACCGGAACAATTTTTTTCGGACTCTCGAAATATTCGTTCTGATGAAAGGTATATAAAAATTTTCGAAATTGTTTATTTTAAGAAATGAATATAATAGACAATAAAAAAACATAAATTTTGAATAAAGCATGAAGTCGATCGGATAATTAGTTGCCGAGATATTTGGAATCCTATTTTCCACACTCTTCGATTTTTCATGACCCTGTATTTCATCCAAATTTCACTCCAAAGATATATTTTAATTTGAAATTTGACGCTTAATCAGATGCAATAAACCGCTAGTTAATAGGATTATTATTTTTGGAGTTATAAGGAAAAACCTCTTTCAAGCAATTCAGTAATCGAGCCTTTAAAGTTTGTGACGTCATCAAGCCACGATTTTATTTGAATTGCAATGCATTTTATAAGTAGTTTACACATTTTTATTTTAATATTTTACATTATGCATATCCATGATGGGTAAGTATTACGGTGGCCCCCAACGACTAGTTTTATATTTGCGGGAATGAAGAGGGGCAAGGGTCTAATTACATTTAAGCTTCAAGGTGTATTTCTAGAAAGCAGTTACCAGAATTTCCGAATAATAGTGTAAGCCAAATTTCAAATTAAGTTCCTAGCTTAACCAAATGAATCAATCATTAAAGATGTATTGTGATCCTCCTAATTAGTTATTTGCTGAAGGCCACTTGAACAACCCCCCCCCCCTCCCGGCCCGTCCTTCAATGTTTTTTCTCTAACTCTGCTCCGTTTCCATATCTCAGCAACTATCTGTCCGATTTCTACGCAAGTGATTTCAAACATTATAATTAATTTAATAGTCACTCTTTATAACATTAAACTAAATTTATGAGTAGCGGTTACCACTATTTACGAATAACAGTTTAACCAAATTTGTAATTAAATTCAAAGCTTAAGGAAACGAACGAATTTTGAAAGATGCATAGTGGTCCTTCTAATTAGTCATTTGCTAAAGGGCACTTGAACATCCCCCCCCCCCGGGACCTCCTTCAAGGTCTTTTCTCTAACTATGCTCCGTTTCCATATCTCAGCAACTAATTTTCCGATTTCAACGCAAGTGGTTCCAAACATTATAATTAACTTAATAATCACTCTTTATAACATTAAACTAAATTTATGAGTAGCGGTTACCACGATTTCCGAATAATAGTTTAAGCCAAATTTGTAATTACGTTCCTAGCTTAAGCAAACGAACGAGTTTTGAAAGATGCATAGTGGTCCTTCTAATTAGTCATTTGCCGAAGGACACTTGAACAACCCCTCCCCCCGGCCCGTCCTTCAAGGTTTTTTCTCTAACTCTGCTCCGTTTCCATATCTCAGCAACTATATTTCCGATTTCAACACAAGTGATTCCAAACATTATAATTAACTTAATAGTCACTCTTTATAACATTAAACTAACAATTCCCATACATCCCTAAACAATTTACATACTTTTATGAAATCTTTTTGCAGTGTATCCCTGTTCTCTGAGATAGCAAAACATTGCTAAATGAAAACAAAAAATGCAATCTATTGGGTTGTTTTGAAAGTAATTTCGTTTTTTTATGGTGAAAATGAAAGACGATTTTCTTATAGTGTATAAATATTTTATTGAATTATATATTCTCTATTTTGATCCAATACTTTTTGCCATCTTACTGCAGTTGCATGATTCCACCCTCATAAAACGTCTAATCTTTGCTGGCAAAAATCCGATCCAAGTTATTTTTGATGTCCTCATTTGAAGTAAAGGTTTTGCCATCTAAAAAATTTTGTAGAGACCGGAACAAGTAATAGTCCGAAGGTTCAAGATGTGTAGAATATGGTGGGTGTGGTAGTACATCCCATCCCAGTTGTAAAAGCTTTTGGCGAGTTACCAAACTTCTATGATGTCTTGCATTATCGTGATGGAACACCGTACCTTTTTTGTTGATTAATTCTGTCTTTTTCTGTTTGAGTGAATCATTCAGTTTGTCCAATTGATGACAGTACACTTCAGAATTGATCATGGTATTGTACGGTAGAAGTTAAGAAACTATTCTCTTGAAATTCCACCTAACAGACATCACATTTTTTTATGAATATTGGGTTTCGAAGTGCCTTGTGCCAATTCATTTTTTTTACTCAAAGATCTTTGAGGTTTAACATTGTTGTAGACAACCCATTTCTGTCCCCAGTAATGATTCGCTTCAAAAATGGATCCTTTTCTTGTCGTTTGCGAAACAAATCACAGACGTCAATGCGATGGAGCGAATTTTCTTCTGTAAGAACATGTGAAACCTATATGTCGAATTTTCAAATTAAATCATGCAATCTCACGAGTTGTTATTCGGCGATTTGCATCAATCAATTCCTTTATTTTGTCTTCATCAGCTTCAACTGGTCTTCCAGAACGCGGTGCATCTTCAACATCAAACGAAATTTTGCAAACCAGTTTTGGCACTGGCGTTCTATCAATACATCTTCTCCATACACATCGACTTTTTTTTTCTTGCTTGAACAGCATTTTTACCTTTTCGATAGTAAAAAAGTAAAATATGCCGAAAGTGCTGCTTTCGACTTTCCATATTTGATAGGGCACCAAACAAAAACTACTGGACAGAATCAAAGAAACTTTTTTAACAAACAAGCATTGCTATATCAACTGTCAAAATATATAATGATAATGTGGCTTAAGTGTGAAGTTGGCTGTGAAAAAATACAACTACGACATCTGTTGGGAAAAACGAAATTACTTTCCGAACAACTTCTTTAAGTTTCAGTTTAAATTATGTGAAGCCCAATTAAACCTTAATGCCAGTTGTACTCTGAGATATTTAATATTAGACAAAACTGATCTCCTTAAAAAGGAATATCAAAACCGCGAAGGACATCTGCAATCAAACGAACTATCTGTGTCAGTTCTGTACCGAACTTTTGACTTTTTACACGCGTACATATTTCTCTCTATCAGCAAAAATGTAATATATCTAGTTGTGTAAGACGTACATTTTAAAATATTAATTTCTAATAACGGAAAAATTATTCTGCATTTCTAATTGCAAATAATGTATATCATAATATGTATATTCACGCTTACATTAAATACATTTCATGGAAAAAGAGCATGAATTGAATTCGTATTAAACTCCATCGTATGGATTAATCTTTCTGTATATCTTAATTAAAAAATAAATGTTCACCCTGGCTGGAAACCTTGAATACTTATAGCAAGACATTCCAAACAAGGTAAGTGAGATGTTTCTTACCTTATTAAAGAATATGTTGCTCTTGTTTACTGAAAAAAGACATATACTAAATAATTAATTACACTATATTTAATTTATGCAAGATTTTACAGTATTGTGGAATGTTTTTAGAACGAAAAAAAGCATAATGTAAATGATGATGAAGAATATGTACATATGTAATTTCTCCAATTTTCTGAATAATGAAGTTTTTCTCTTTTCTACGCAACTTCACGCTGAATATCATACTGATGCAGCTACTTGTTGAGAAGGTAAGTATGCAATTAGATAAAATTGTATCCGGACAGAACAGCGAATACTAACCAATGCTACGAACTTCTCTTACCTCTATATGCATGTAAATTAAAACATTTTAAATACGAAGGTGATAATTGACATGATAAAATACTATATTGAAAAGTATAACTTTATATTATGTAAACAAATTACGAATGATTAAGATGAAATTTTCTGTAAATTGTTTAGTAAATCTACAATTTTGCGGTGTTTACTCAACACAGTGGATTATTGTCATGTAGGATAGAAGGGCTCAGCTTCGCAATTAGAAAATTCTGACAAGATGGCTAATACTTTTGTATGGTGTCCTTAAGTTTAAAAACTTATGAAATATTGATAATGGTACATTTACCTGTTTCATTTAGACCAGCAAATCTTTGGAAGTCTTTTATTGCAGATGATATTGCTTCTTGGTCTCTGATAGCTCCCGATCTATAACCAGCCGATTCCTCGAGGTAGCCAAATTTTGACAAATACAACTGCAAAAAAGGAAATGTTTGTATGTATAATATTTTGCTTGTCTGGTGTTTATGTTTGAGTATAATTGTATTTATGCAAAAGCTTTAAGAATACATTTAATTTATCGCCCGTTACGAGGGAATAATTTTGTGTCTAATACTAAACTAGTACTAGTAAATCTGCAGATCAGTGGCCCCAATGTCAGCTCTGTAAGTCATTGTGCTTTAATCTCACTTTACATAATATTTAATATCCTACAATCCCCAATTTATTTATTTTTAATTATATAAATATTTACAAGCACATAAAATTCTCCGAAGCTTCCGAAAATTAGAATCGTTAAATTAAACACGATTTTATGAAATGATATTCTGGTGAACTGCTTATTCTTGTAATTTTTTAGATAGACAAGTACGATACTTCAAGGGGGATCTAGCCCCTCTGAACGCCCGAAGTGTATCCAAATTTACATTCGCAGTTTCCTATTGATTGTGATATAGCATTTGATTGTAGTATACCTTGGATTTAAATTTTCACTGTGATTTTTATTAGGATTAGCAACTGTTTGGACAATGATTTTATGTCATCTTAATATACAAATAGCTAAAGTTACTTACTTGCCAACCCTGAAATATCTGAATCTGATGGATAAGTTGAATAAAATCTCATGTAAGAAATATACTTATGGAAATGTAAACTGAATCTACTATACCTATATCTAATTTAGAAATCTAATGTTTTTACAATTTTTGTTTCGGAAAAACAGTTTTGGTGGTCATTTTATAGTGTTTAGATGTAAGATCTTTTCTAAATACATCATAATCTAAACTATAGCAATATCATATTAAAATCATTCCAAAATAGGGATATTTAGAGACTTTTAAACCTATTGGGTAATCATCCATAATCGTGTCCACTGCTAATTCACTATTTTGCAAACGTGATTCGGCGCTATAAGGTGTTTTTTGCGATAGCCTTTTAATAGTATCCACATTCAATTTAAACGGGTAACGTTACTAACATCGATCATATTTGACGCAAACCTATGTTGCAGACCAGATTACGAAAGATTAACTAACCTTTTATTTCCCTCATCCAGACTTTCTGCTTAATATTTCGTAATCGGAGTTATTTTAATGATTTTTTATAGTGTATAAAATACAGTTGCTAGGGAAATGATATAAGAAAAAGAGAAAAAAGAAATGTGTGCCGTGTCAAATAAGTAGAAAATGGTTTGCATTATTCGAACAGTTGTATAAAATTCCATCAAATGTTATACACCTAATTTAAAAAAATCTGACAAATGTATTAACAAAATTTAAATATATTCGGAATAATGTAAGACCCCCCCATAGGGAAAATTTAGCACCTGTAACGTAAAGTTTAAATCCGTTATTCAAATGCGCCATTTTCTTTTCAACGAATGGTAAAATTTGAAAAATCGTCTGAATTGCCATAGAAGAAAAGTATTACGTGGTAAAAGAAAATCTTCTATCCACCCAGAAAAAAGTTTTGTTGAATTAACAAAAATTTGGTTGACCCAACAAAACTTTTTGTTTAAATATAGGTCAATGGAAAGTTTGTTTGAATCAACAAAATTTTTTTTTTTTTGCAATTCCCAAAAAATTTTTTGTATCGTCAGCAAAAAATGTTTTGTTAATTCAAGTAAAATGGTTCAATTTTACTTGAATTTTGCTAAAACAACCAAAATGTACTCAACAAAGCATGTTTTGTAGTTTTAATCAATTCCTTTTTCTGGGTGTATTTTCCGAACGAATCAACGAAATTTAACCAAAAACTATACAGCTGAATCCTCCAACAAACCTACCAAATATCAAACTAATCGGATGCTTTTTACGACAGTTATCTCGGAACAGACAGGAACCAAAAACTTTTCGGGTCTCCACAGTGAACTTCGACTGTCGTTTTGGCAGCAAACAAGTTTTGTATGATCATAATTTCAGATATCTTAGAAATTATCATATCATAGCTGCCAATATTTCCGAATTTTGAGTACCACAATTTCTGAATAGTGGTACTCAAAATTCGTAATCTTCCACGATCTTATTCGTAATCTTATTACGATGATGAAGCTACAACAAGGATGATGCTTGAAGCTACAACAATTTTGTGATTAATTGCATGTTTTGTTTCTGTTTGACGAACTGCACGTATTTAAAAAAATATGTGTCACTTAATGTATGCAGTATGAAATGACAAATGCAGCTTTCTGTTTTGTAATCTATTATAATTGTTTGTGGAGAAAATTAACCCAACTTTATTCATTCTTGTTAAGTTACTCCAATATTGAACGAGAAAATCCAAACTTCTAATTCGTCGTATTTAATCACATATTTCTGTCCTTAAATAAAGCAAATATTTCTATTTGTACTTAAAAAATGGGAAGGTTTAGCAACTATGCCACAAAATTATCCGTTTTCTCATTTGTAGCCTTGAAATATCAAATATTGTGCCTCTAAAAAGTCTCTTCTGACATATAGAAATATAATTCACTAGAAGTATATATTAATGTGAGGTCGAACAAAGAAAATCGAAACACCTCCATGCAATTTAATTAGCAAATTATTTCATAGAAACAATACCATTTGATTCAAAATTACGTCTTTTTAAAATCTATATTAACAAAAAATATTTAGGAGGTAATATCCATATTGAATTAAGAACAAATTGAAAACATTGCAATACCAAAATATTTTTTTCACAGCAGAAAATGAATTGAGTCTCTAAAATTATCATACATATAATTGTTCCAGAAGTTTCTACAAATTGTTCCAGATCATTCAACTTTAGAAATTGAGTAAATTTTGGTGAAGTTCTCAAAAGAGGGTCTTTGTTACTTTAATGTTCAAATTTAATACAAATTTAATTAATATTTTTCAATAGAGAGTAGCATTTGTGTTACAAAATTGCTAAATAAATCATTAAAATATTTCATCAACTAATTGATACCACTGTTGCATTTATTAATAGTTTTTATGAAATTAATAATTTTTTCAATGATTACATGGTCTCTCAAATTGTACTCCTATGATGATTTTTAAAAAATAATTAAAAAACTTATTGAAGGAATGAGCAGAAATTTTGTGTACTCATACTAGAAGCCTCTAAACATTTATTTCTGTTAAAATACAAAAATACTACAATTTGTAATTTTTCAGGTGTAAATTTCATAATATTGAACAACTAAAAATATAAAAAAGCAAGAAAATCAAATGATTATGTTTAGTGCACGTAAAACAATCCCTACAGGAAAGATCAGCGTGAAAAAATAACAGCTATATGAAAATTTAATTTAAATATTAAAAGTGATTTAATATAAGAACTCCAAAGTTGCAGAACTATATAACTGCTAAACTGTTTCACGGAATTAAAATTTGATACCTGAAGCTACAACAATTTTGTGATTAATTGTATGTTTTCTTTCTGTTTGACGAACTGCACGTATTTAAAAACGTATGTGTCACATAATGTATGCAATATGAAATGACAAATGCATCTTTTTGTGGTGTAATCTATTATAATTATTTGTGCAGAAAATTAACCCATCTTTATTCATTCTGGATCAGTTACTCCAATATCGAACGAGAAAATTCAAACATTTAATTTTAGCATAAAATACTGATAAAATGATATGCATTCTTAAGACAAGCAGTTAAATTGAATTTAAAGCGAGCCTACATATTGCATGCCTAGGAATTATGGACACGCAGAACTAAAAAGTATATTCTCACTATAAAATGCTCAAAAATTAAAATACATATCTTAAAAAATGAATTTTCTCTGTTTGGTTACATTCCTCTTTAGAAATTATTGTGCTAACACCTCTAGTGGAATTGTCTACAATTTGTTTCTTATTAATAAAATTTGCCTCCATTTTCCTTTAGAAGCAAATCTAAACTGTATCTACCCTTAATTTAAAGCTTTTGAATGGACGCTTTGAACATGGACAGCAAATATTCCTATGCAAGATATTTAGGGATTGGAGAGGAGTACACAGTTGCTGCTTATGATGATAAAGTAATTACGAGTTGTCCTTTATCGCCGTTTGCTATGGATTGTTAAACTATTAAAATTGATCTTCTAAACCAATCGTAGCATAAATTCTTTTATTTATGTTTTACGAAAATCCACAATGCAAATCGATTTTCAAAAAAACACATGAGCTTGTACAGCTCTATTTCGTCACAAAACATTCTCCATATTTAAATGATATAAGCTTAATCTTTGCAGTTAAAACTGTTAGACTGTATTCAGTTTTCTGACAATGTGACCGACATTGTTGCAGAACATTTTCAAGTTATTTTTATGTATAATTACTGATTTATTTAAAAACGTAAAAAGTATCTTTTAGCAATTAAATTGGCATTATTGCACGAATTAATGAAAAAATCCATTTTAAATTTTCTCTCTTTTGACAATTGAAACACGAAAAACCTACTCTTTGTTTCAATTATGTTTTCATTTATCACAGCATTTCTACACTTTTCGATATTTTTTTACATCAATAATTTTAGTTGTTTAGCCAATCATCAGAAGAGCTTCTAAATTAGTTTCTTTATCTCAATAGTAGTTTCTAAACACTATCTAATTACTAATTTCTGTAATTTTGGAAAATATTTATTCATTTAACTGTTAAAGATAAATTTGCCGTCTCATATACCTAATAAAATGATGTTTTAACATATACCTTATTTTTCGGTATATAAGTAAACTTTTCAAAGTATTAACTAAATTCAAAGCATTAACTCAAAGTAAGATTGAAATAACTTCCTTAATAATCAATGATATATTAAATTGAAAAGTGTATGGAACAAAATTAGTAGAAAAATTGGTGGTGAGACAAGCCACAAGAGAAAATATTTCACACAATTTCAGCGTTTACTTTAATACTAGACATTGAAAATCTATTACATGTTCCTTATAAAGGACAATGTCGTCTAACTCTGAGCAAATATTTTTATCACCGCTAGAAAATGCGTCAGGCATTGGGTGTAAGAATACCCTATTTTTGTTCTCTAAAAAGAGCAGGCAAAACATTTTTTAGGTTTGGAAAACCATCGTTAGAACAGTCATTATCCATATGACCATTGAAACCGGTTTCATGTTCAACTTCAATATTGATCTTAGAATTATCAAATGTAATTTCCGAAACTAATTCTCTAGCAGCAAGATAATCTGTATTTATTTCCCTCACATTCGGATTTTTTCGTGATGCAATACATTCTCGGTAATATCGATCTTTCAAAATTAGGGTATAGTCTATAGCGCTTACGCACCAAGTACCAGAATCCTGAGTATTTTCCACTTGTCTGAGTCATGACTAAATGATCCTCTCAAAATAGCGGCATTACTATTTATGTTTGTGTATCTATTTACTTGCACTACTGGTGACGCATTTTGCTCTACAACTATTTTAGTAGTTTCAGAAATTTCATCTGTAATCTGTGTAATCTAAGACATGTCAATAAGTTTGTAAAAGCTGGTCGAGCATATAAAGAGAATTGTTCAATATTAACCACTCGAGAGCTCGTTGCAGTCTGCTCATGTCTATTTGAAACTGTCTTGAACGTTGTAATTTATCCAAGCTTTCTGTTATTTTGAATATTCCAGCTTGATTTAATTGATTTGGAAGTTGTTCAATCATCTCTATGATATCGTGTGCAAATAAAACCACTCGGCCTTTGCACCAGTCTTGACTGAAGCGATTTTGAACTTTAATTATTTAAAAAAAAGAATAACTCTGCTTAATAATCGTTGTTCGATATCAGATCTGCTAATTCTGGAGGAATAATCATTACGTTTACTTTATTCAATAAAGAATGAGAGGTTTTTTTTTGTTTAACTTATTCGCACATCGAATACACGTTACAATATCTCCTAAAATGAGTATCTGATCAGGAATTAAACTTGACAAGCTTTGCGTACGCTGCTATGAGTAAAGAGCTTAATTCCATATTTTGTAAGAATTATCTGCGTATACATTAACTGCCGAATCAAAATAATCTTTACCAAACTTTATTCTGTAATTTTGTGCAGCATCTTGCATTTGAGATAGCCGACGAAAGCACCTCTCTTCAGTCTCATTTAAACGACGTTCACCATGATCTATTTGCATTTTGGAAAGTCGTTAAAAATGCTTCTCCTCACTCTCATTTAAACGACGTTCACAATACTGTATTCACATTTTAGAAATTCGTTGAAAATGCTTCTCCTCACTATCATTTAAACGACGTTTACGCTGTTGCATTCGCATAGTAGTCAGTCGTTTTGAGCGGTCCTTCGGAGTGTCATTGGTTAAATGTTCGCGGAGTATATTATGTTTAAGGTTGTCTTTTATATGTCAATTCCCTGGACAATCTGAACTTCGAATATATCCGTTTTTTAGAAAGCCGTAACTCAAGATCGTCAAGAGATTCTGATATATGTTTAATAGCATATCTCTTACTATCTTCTTGAAGACGCAAGATTTTATCACTATATGATTCTTGTGAACGCTTCTTTCTCATGCGGGCGACGTCCATTGTTGGTATTTTATATTTTTAATCAGCAGATATTGAAATCAGGATAATTATGTATTTCTCTATTAATAACTAAAAAGAAGGAAATAAAATAAACTTTAAAAAATATTAACCAGAAAAAAAAAAAAAAAAAAAAAAAAAAAAAAACACTAAGAAGAATTAAATAACTCTTTAAAATTCTCTAATGACAAAATTTTATCTAATAAACACAAATCCGATATCATGTCTCGACATAAAAACAATAAATTTAATATGTACAATATAATACCCACCAAACATGGATTTTCGAGAGAATATTTTTAATAAGAGGTGAATTTACAGACTTATGATTTAATTTACGAATACATACATATAAAAAGTAATCAATTACTTTTAGAAGTCAGTGTCAAACTACCTTAAGTATAGTAAGAGTTGTGAATATATTGCACCTATTACCTAGTAATGTAACAAAGAAATACAAACTATGAAGTATTAAATTAATTATAAAGGGAATTTGCAAACCTACAAACGATAATTACCAAAATATTGTAATTGAAATTACAAAATGACTACGAACGAATAAGAACAACCTGTGTATTAATGAATTGATCGCAAAGCTACACAATACAGCAACAGAAATTTCTCGATGTACCTGTCTGATATGGGAGAAGACTGGCATCATCGATATCAAGGATATTATTCGACATGACATAGACACTGTATCGATGGCGCTCAGAAACAAGCGTGTTCACAAGTAAAAGTGTTTGACTGCCCTTTTGCAGAGAGAAATTTAATCATTCAATCGAGTTTCATGTCTCACAGGGCCCTCTGTACTCCATTTATTTCACAAATAAAATAATGATGGAAAATATGATCACATCAAAAACATTTCTAATGTAAAATATGTAGCCAAGTCTCGTGACTCTTTTACAGTAAAAAGTTCCGAGATCACGTAGAACGAAATTTAACTCTCTTATTAACTCTGAAATTTTCATTCACAATCACTCCTAATCTCTACATTTTCAGTTAATAATTATTTTGTGACTTGGCAATTACGCAGCACGAGAATGTGACGGCTGTTTATAATTGGCTTTAATCAAATAATCCCATCCTTATCCCATAACATAGTAAGGTGTAATAACTCCCCTCTGCTGCGTAATTGCCAAGTCATTTGTTTTTGGCGAGATTTCACTTCTTTTTGTAAGTAATCATCCTTTTCTTGACTTTGGGCTCTTTTTGGATATCATCCGCTGGTTTTTGTCAAGCCTACACCCTGTCCGTATTATTTGACGGTACCAAAAATTTGGAGCTTTAGTTCCATTTGCAAAGTCTTCTAGATAAAAAGAAGTGTCCGTTTCCTAGGCAAGTACAAAGTTATTGGGGATCAAAAGTACTTTCAATTGCTTCCAGGAAAGGTACTATCGATCTGAGGTATTACTTGCAGCGTTAGATACTTGATGTTTGGCATAAAAGTAGAAAAGTCCAACACTTCGAACTATTTTCGATATTTTTTCGAATTTTTCGATTTTTCGATTCTTTTTTTTTGAAATTTCCGTCTAAAAACTACTTTTATGCCAAGTTACTAGGGCTACAAAATCGAATTATTTTCAAACTTTCGATTTTTTACAAATTTACGATTTTTCAATTTTTTGATTTTATTTTCGAATTTTCTGAATTTTTTTATTTTTTATTTTTTGAATCCTAAACACTACCTTAACGCCAAATTTTATATTTATTAAGACTAAAAGATCGAATTATTTTAAATTTTTCTATTTTTTACAAATTTTTCGATTTTATTTTCGAATTTTCCGAATTTTTTAATTTTTTATTTCTTTGAATCCTAAACACTACCTTTACGCCAAATTTTAAATTTCTAAGACTAAAAGATCAAATTATTTTAAATTTTTTGAATTTTCGAAATTTTTTTTTCGAATTTTCCGGATTTTTTCCTTTTTCCTTTTTTTGTATCCTAAATATCCGAATTTCGGGCTAGGGGATGTACCTTAGCTTTTTGATGATCGGTGAGCGAGTGAGTGAGTCAGTCAAAGTAAAAAAAAACGAAACTTTGAGTTCATATATCTTCTGAACTGTAAAAGACAAAAACGTGAAATTTGAAAATTTGGTCCCGTTTGCAAGGTACTCTAGATAAACGACGCTTCAGGAATTTGGGAAACTGCAGCGCAAAGATATGGGGAGATGGTCAAAAGTACCATGAACTGCCTCCAGATACGAAGTCGGAAAAAATTATTTATTTCTTCACCAAATTTGTTGTTTAATCATTATCGATTGGGGGTGTTTGGAACCAACTTCAAGGGTTATTAATTACTTTTCATTTGTATATATTCTTAAATTAATTCATAATTCTGTAAATCCATTTCTTGTAAAAAATATTTTCTCGAAGATCCAAGTTTGGTTTGGTGGGTATTAAATTGTACATGCTGAGTTTATTGTTTTTATGCTGACACACGATATGGGATTTATGGTTATTGGATAACATTTTGTCATTAGGGAATTTTAAAGAATTACATAATTCTTTTTATGACTTTTTTTTTAAGTCGGTTAATTCTTTAAAGTTTATTTTATCTTCACTAATACTTATATCAATGAAACTTCAGCCTTAAGGTGACTAGAAAGGTTCGAAATGACGAAAATTGATTGAAGTTTGGTCGTAGATAATTAATCCTGTCATTAATTTATACTGTTACTTCTTTTTGAATTTATTTATTTATGTTTTATAAAAAATACACATATTTGTTCACAAAGTGTGATACAGTGTAATAGGGGGTGGGTTAACACTTTGTGACGTTACAAAAAATATGAAAATAATTTGATAAGCATTGTTTACAAGCAGCATGATAAAGTTCATAAAAATATATATACTTTTACTCAGGTAAATATAAGGTATATTTATCATTCCAAGAATGAAGACGGAGTGTGTGTGTAGCATGACAGGGTTCGTACGGGTACCGTTACTTTTCCAGGTGACATACCAGTATATTTTTGTAAAAAAATGCATCAAGTTCAAAAGTGCGAAATTTCACCTTATTTAAGAAGAGATTATCTATAAAAAAATATTGGTACCGAATAATTTCCTGGTCTTAAAATTCCAGGACCCGTACGAACCCTGCATGAGTCAGTGGGAAATAATATCAAAGACTGGTATGAAATTTCACGAACTCAATATGATTAATGTATTACAAATAATAAAAATTAGAGTATTTTTATAAAATTAATTTAAATTCACTACACTATCTTAAAAGATTATAAAATAATAATTGCAGTGTTGTTTAATCAAAATTAACTCTAAATTAACAGTAACAAGAAATGTGACGTCACAACAGGGAAAGGGTATCACATCACTGGAGTGTGACAGGGGGACGAGTGTGTCCTCTCCCTTCCCTGTGACTTAGGGGAAGAGAGGGATGGAAAACCGACGAAATTTGTGTGATGTTTTAATGGATGACCTCTTAGATATGACACTGACCAATACGAGTAACTACTTTCATTTTTTCTACAAAAAATGTGTAGGCTTTCGTATATTTTATTATTCCAGTATGCTTGAGATTAACACAGTAATCGGAATTTCTTTTATTAACGCGAAAATAGTTTGCCTTTCATGGTCAGACAATTCTTCTAGATTCATATCACATAAGTACTGTAGAAAAGTGTTATCTTCAAGATAGAGTTTTTTTAAACGAGATTTTTACTAAAAAGAATACGCTGTCGTAGGAAGTGTAGAAAAAACAATAAATTTTGGCGCGTCAAAAGCTCGCATGCACGAATTTCTTCCTTCATCAAAGTTTAGTAATGTTTATGTAAATATGGATGATAATCTGTGACGTCAGATATCAGGATATCTTTTCATGATTAGTTTGTGGTGGGCGATAATGCATGACGCTAAATATGACTACGATAGCCTTTACTAATCATGCAAATACAGACTTGATGCTTGGTATCAGATATTTTATTTCACACATCCCACTGGAACTATACAAACAATTTTAAAAAAGATTTAACTCACACATTTTCAAGGAAATGTTATCGAAAATAGTCTGTGCCAATTACTTTCCAGAGATTATCTTTATTTAGTGCAAATTTTAAACGATTTGAGCCTATACGAAAATGAATTATGGATTTTAGAAGCAATCATGAAGCTATTGATTAGGTTAAGAGCTTTTTCAAACATACATACTTCACTCAGAATCAGTTGAAATTTGGATAATATTTATTTTTAATCGAAACTAATACTTGCATTTAAAAATACAGCAAATATCCTAATAAAAATTTCCAGTTCAAAATTTTATGAAATTTTCAGGTACATTGAAGGTTAAAAATGTTTTATAAACTTTGTAAAGCATTCAGATTATTTGAAAAGTTGTGAATAAGTTACTTTAAGTTACTCTAATAAGTTTTTTATCCAGTTATTCTTTTCTATTACTTTTTAATTTTTTAGAATGTTCGTAATCAGCCGTTTGATATAATTTACGTTTAGACAGCGGTGAAGTTTATTTGGAAATGTAGTTCAGTTATTCCTTGTATATAATATTTCGCACCTTCGTGAAGTAGAGAAGCCAATATACGGGGTACTGATTTTACGTTGTTTAGGCATTAAAGTAAAGTAATCAGCAACATACTTTTTTTAATGGACGATGTTAGAAGCTCCTTTTGTAAGTAGAGCAAATGTCATTCTCGTCTAGTGTCTTTACACGCTTCAAGATGTGTTGTATCCATGTTTATTTTATTTCATCGTTTTTACTTATTTATTTTTGAGACATTAATCCCATTATGGAAAATCTGATGCTGTGAACCCTTTATCTTTTGATATGGGACTTATTTCTCTGCGTGTTAACACGAAGGTTCTTTTGTATATTTCAGTAAAATTGTGCAGGTATAAACAGAAAAAAATTCTATTTAAGTATCATGGTAATTTCGTGTTTTGGAAGATATGCCTCTTGCAAAATGTTTTGAAGGAAAGGGACTATGAGCTGGATAAATCTTGCAAAATTACCAAGAAACGTCACACTTCAATTATTAAAGTTGACATAATTTACACGAAGTTTTCTGCTTTTACAGATTACTATTAAAAACTAAAATGAAAAAAACATTATAAACTGCCATAGGAGTAATTTTGCTTTGATAAATTTAAAAAAAAAAGATATTTCTATTAAAAAAAATAACTTTATAACTTTTGTTACAAAATAGTTGCAGGCTGCAGGCGCATTAAAGTTGTACTTGATTAGCAATCTACTTGTTAATATTAACAAATCAAGTAGCAGCGCATTACATATCATCTTCATTTCATGTCACTTTTTCAAAAATATCTTGGCAATATAAATCCTTTGACCACTGTAAAAGCTTCGTCCTCGTAATAAATGGCCTGCAGTTTTTTTTTATTATTAGAGTAGCGACATACGCAAAAAGTGAATGGTATCGAAGTCTTATCGAGAGAGATTAAAGTAATCTTAAAATAAATCAGTTTTTAAGCAGTTTTAAAAAATGTGAAAAAGCAAACAAATTTCTTCAAAAATTTGCCAAAGAAAATAAAATTTCTCAAATTACCTATAATATTAAAAAAAAACAACAACAACAATCTCTGATTGCTATATATATATTGCCTCACATAGCAGGCATCTTAAAAAAAAAAAAAAAAAGAGATAAAAAAAATTATGTAGTTCAGGACTGTAGCACGAGTTGATATAAGAAATAATGTATTTGATATAAATACAAAATTTTACATAAGCTTCCATGATAATAATTGTGCATGTACTCTCAAACTTTCTAATTAGTTGAGTTCGAATAAGCTACTCAGAATGGAAGAGTTGCCGTTCTGTGTGATGCACTAATTGTTTTATTATATCAGGGGTGCCACTGGCGATTGTTTATATATTTTATTAATCCCACAAGTTTGAAAATATAATTTTCGTGGTATATTTCTTTGCTCTTGCCTTGCACATGTAGAAATACACCACGAAGATTTTTGTTTAGAATTAGTGGTGAAAAAAAAAGTCACCAGAGGTACCTTGATCTATTTAAAAATATTGAGCATTACAGAGAACGGCACTGGAATGGTATTGTCAACATTTCCACGCTTTTATGTTTGTAGCAAGGCTAATGTAACAATTACATTGCCTCTTTTCTAAAACGTCTTATGTACCTCATGTCTTTAAATCTAAAATGCTTTACATCTTATTGTACTACAGTAAATTTAGGGGATCTTTTGTAGGAAGTAGCAAAAGTTAACAATTTCTGCACCCTTTGTAAAAAATAAACAAAATCCTGTATTTAATCGATAACGCGTAATTAAATTTTCAGTCTCATATAGGACATAGAGATTTTCTAGATACTTCAGAGACTAAAAGGCTTGATAAAATAAGATTTACTTCACTATGCTTGGTTACTTTCTGGAAAATTCTTCATTTGGTTGTGAAGTTTAGGTTTAATAAAACAAATTCCTTTAATATGATATTAATCTAGGCTGCGAAATAGTACACCTACTCCCAACTAAACCTGATTGTGAAAGTGCAATAAAACAAAACCTATCAGACGGCACCTGTCAAAAGGAGAAATGAGTTTTAGTGCCAGAAAACACTGAAAATTCATAAAATTAAAAGTTTCATCACTCGGTAAATTTTGGTCGTAGAAGAAAGAAATTTTTACTGTTGTGCTTCTGAGATCACGGAAAAAGTTTCTCTACATCTAACTTATAGGAACCAGGGACCGTATAAAATTTAAATTTTGTAACTTAAAAGAGAAATAACTATTTTGACGTAGATAACTTTTGGTATGATGAAGAACAATATTTGAAACATTTTTGCAATTGGAACTATACCTCTAAAACTACTGGTTTAGGAATTAGATAATGGATAACGATATTAGAGATTACTCTGTTTATAAAATACATAGATTCACGAACGAATGCATACAGTTTGCATTTCAGTAAGCTTTTTGTAATATAATTTTTATTTCCTGATATCGATCCGCATGACTTCGATTAATTTGAGTTTTACTATATTCGAAATTTGCTTTAGAGGAACAATCAATGATAAGATGAAACAAGAATTTTTATATCACTGTTGAATTTTAATAAAATATAGCGCTTTTAATACTTTTACAACTTTTGTGAAAGATTCAATAATGGTCTTTTAATTTTCAGGATAAAATAATCAAAACTTTTAACACCTTTTTTTATGTAAGCCATCTTCTGCAGATAATCTACAAATTCAGAATTTGCGCTTAGGAATCATATTACGTATAAGAGAAGTCTGTTTAAGTACATGAGAAATACTGGTATTTTGAGCACATAAATAGGACTATTTATGACAAAACCGTCTGGTTTAAACAATATTCCGAGAATGTTCGCGGTAAATTAAAAACGAAATCTTTCTACGAAATACTGTTCAATAGAAAAACAGTATCATCTAAAAACTGCCCTGAAAGATCAGTTTTCTGACATTTTACCAGCTTTTCTCAACAAGAGACAGCACACATCAACACATCAACACATCAACACATAAGATTCAAACTCTTTATTAGATTCTTAAAAAGTCACAATTTCTCCTAACATAAGTATGGATGAAATGCAGTATCGGTAAATCTTCAAAGATAGCTTTCCTTAATCTATTGAAGTTTCGTGCTATTTTACAATAACATTAGTAACTATGAAGAGCTTCTTCTTTCCTTAGCATTATTAAATAAAATGTTATGTTCTAACTGGCACAGAATGTTAGTTCAATAGTTCACGAATCGCCAATGTTCTTGCAATTCCATACGTCACCATAAAAGTACAGTCCTTGGAAAAGGACCACCCCCTACTAACTCTGCCGCATATCATTCTATGAAAATATAACTGATTCCAATCAATTAGTAATAACGTCTACTACCTAATGCAATATTAAATTTTGCTTAGGAGGTCGTCTACACATACAAATTGTACCAAACCTAAACCTTTTCAGTACTAAAACCCAATGTTGGTACCATATTTGAATTATTCGGTAAATGATACCGTCGGACACCCAACGGGAAGTTATTCGGTCAAGTAATTTAGGAATAATGAGGTTTGAAGTTTGGAATTCCTAATGTTAAATTCACGTATAATTAATTCTTTTTGCTCTGCTGGGAGAATTTCTTCCCACTTAACTTTAATCCCCAAATGTCACAATGGCACCAGAATGTACTATAAAATTTATTTGAAAATAAGTAAATGTATTTGTTCGTGTACATAATAAATTCCGGTGCCACGGTGACATTTGGGGATTAAAATTAAGTAGGCAGAAGTTCACTCACCACAGTGAAAATGGGTTTTAATCGTTGCAAAACAGATTACAATGCAGATACTTTTTAAGCATTACTCAAAAACTACTAAGCGGAATAAACTGTAATTCTGGATTCGCATATTTGAAGCTTCTATGAATCACTTTTTTAAATTATAGGTTACATACACTAAAAACACCAACGTTTAACACACAATATCAAACTATAGTACAATGGACAGACGTACGTTTCGTGAGTACTTGGACTCGCATCCTCAGTGTCAATAAAATAAAATTAAACACTATTTTATCCCCCCCAAAGACATGAAATTGAATCGAGAAACCGTACCTTACATCTCACCTTTCTGGGTTGAGTTACTGTGTCATAGTGAATCACTTCCGGCTTAATCTCATTGGTGGCTCATGCGTGATGAGTTTTTCGGTGTGTTGTTATTTTTCATTTAGGTTTCTCGATTCAATTTCATGTCTTTGGGGGGATACAAAAGTGTTTAATTTTATTTTATTGACACTGAGGATGTGAGTCCAAGTACTCACGAAACGTACGTCTGTCCATTGTACTATAGTTTGATACTGTGTGTTAAACGTTGGTGTTTTTAGAGTGTATTTATCCACACAAGATTTTCTTCATAATTGTACGTTACAGTTCATATTTTTTTTCGTAAACTAATTTCAAAATATATGTATTTTCGAAATGAATTTTCGAGGAAAAAAAATATTAATTGCAACCTATAATGTTTTTAACAGAAATCAATTTCTTTAAGCTTCAAACATAGAGATCCAAAATTACAGCTCATTAAGTCAAGCAGTTTTTGAATTATGCTTAAAAAGCTACCCGCATTGCAATCTTTTTTGCAACGATTAAAAATGAATTTAATATTAGGCGCTCCAAATTCATAATTCCTAAAATACTTGACCGAATGACTTCCTGTTTGGTATTTAAAGGTAAAATGTACGAAAAAATCCAAATATGATGTCATAATTAGATGTTAGTATTAAAGATTTTCAAGTTTGGTTTGACCAAATGACTTCCTGTTTGGTATCCAAAAGTAAAATGTACGAAAAAATCCAAATTTGATGTCATAATTAGATTTTAGTATTGAGAATTTTCAAGTTTGGTATAATTTTTTTTTATGTAGACGACTCCCTAAGGAAAATTTAGGTATAGTATTAATTAGTAGGTGTTATTACTAATCGATTTGTATCAGTCCCAATTTTATATGATTATTTGTGGCAGAGTTGGTAGGGAATGATGTTTTTTTTTTTTCCAGGACTGTACATGTATGTACATGGTTTTGTGATCAGGTAGTTTAAGTATTTTTCAGGTAGAGATTTCTTTTAAACCTTTATGCTTAGACGGGGCTTACAAATCCCATTAACATTATAACTTAATAGAAACTAAATTATTCAGGTTATACCAATGGGGATTTTTTTACAATGTTGCCAAGTTGGGAAATTTGTTTATTCCAGATGTCACTATCGACACCCGGAGACTTTATTGCGCACACATGGAGTTCCCGGCTGTATTCCTGTCGTCCGGTTGAGGAACTGTAAAAAGGCCTTGTGTATGGATTTCGGAAAAAAGATTAAGAAGATATATGTAAAAAGAAGAAATTTGTAACAAAACTTGTACGTGTTCAAAGATTATGTAATAAAGATCATTCGAGACATCAGCCATAGTAGCTAAAAGTCTCAAAGCAACCTTCTATAAATGTCTAAAAAGTTATATAATTTTTAATATATATTACGCTTACCTTTCCATTAATCAAAAGCTATTTTAAAGAAAGTTTTATTTCACAACATAGCCCTTTTTTGGCGATTGCCTCGTTTATCCGAATATCTACATAGCCTGATTGCGTCCAGAACACATTAGTCTGGGTAATTGGACTTTCACTGCATTTGTAATTTTTAATTATACGTCAGTATTATTGCATAAATTTCATTCAAGTAAAATCTTTTTCTTTGGATAAAGAACTAATAATGATAATAATAATAATGATAGAAATAAACTTATGCCAGTCCTTGAGAAGCAGCGGGTTCAGTCTAATGGAATCAAATAACGCAAGGATTGCTATAGCATTAGAGGAATGATGATCAAAATGCGTGTTTGATATTAGTTTTCCTTGTTCAAAACTCGTTTGCTCAAGTATCACACATTAGATGAAAAAAAAAAAAAAAACATACAGTTTGGGAAAAAAATATTTTCGGTTCATTGCGCGAAAAATTTATGTTTTCCTAACTTTCACAAGAAATGTCTGTAGAACAGTGCAAATGTAAATTTAAATGTTTTCATTTGTTGCAAAAAAATTATTTAAATACAAGCGGAATTTTATTTATTTTCAAAAAATACCTTTTGATTTTTCTTTTTCACAAGAAAGAAAGATTGTTTGAATTAGACCGGTTTAACTTTTGAATAAAATATAGTAGTTTATAACATAAAGTGAACAAATATTAGGGGCCCAGGGGTTGATCCAGGAAAAATTTGGGGCCTATTCAGGTCCCCTTCACAAAAATCTATTTAATAAATTTCGCAAAAATCAAACTGAAAAAATAGGTCCCTTCACAAAAATCAATTTGATAAAATGGGCCCTTTCACAAAATTCTATTTCATAAAAGCTTACTATTTATTATTTTGTGATGTTTTAAAATGTGTAATTTGTAAACAAACAAGTTTACCAGAGAGGAAAACTTCAGCAAAAGGATTTTAAAAAGTTTTTGTTTATAAATGCTAGGTTCGAATTTGATTAACTGGATTTCAACTTTCGTTACAAAATGTTATTTTTCACAACAATATAATAAATTTCACAAAAATAACCTTTACTTTCACAAAATGGGCCCCAAGAAAAAAACCTGCATCGACCCGTGGGGACTAAAAACGTAAGCAAAGTGTAAAACCTTCCCCCCTTCCCCACCACCACTATTACACACAAACACACACACACGCGCGCGAAACGGCATATTTAGAATCTTTTCTCTAAAACAGATTTTTTTTTTTTTCTTTTTCTGACAGTTTTCGAGGGATGAAACAAAATTTCAGTTTACATTAATGATTTCCAACCACATTTTTTCTGAATTTGCTGCGTGTTCATTATTAAGATATGAGGGGGTTAGAATGACAGTAGAATAAGTCAATATTTAATAATTTGAGAAATGAAGGGTTTTGTGAAACCTGTCGTATTGCCGTTGCATTAGATGGTCCAATTTGTTTTGCCCTCTAGCGACCCACTAAATGAACTATGACTTATTTGACTGTCGCACTGAACAGAAATTAATATACGTTCAGTGAAAATGTGGTTATCTAGATTTTTCAAATTTTTGACTTACTCCACTGTCATTCTAACCCCCTCATTATCTATATTATAAAGGACAAACCTGTCCGTGCGTAAAGCTGACGTCATTTTGCGAATGGCAACACTTGACGATGAAACTTCGATTTTGCGACTTTTGATACTGCATTTTTTAAAATTCCTGAACATCGCACATTTTTAATTTTCTACACTGTTATATAGGAAAAAAATCTACTTTCAAATGCAATTTGTTTGAAAACTGTATCGCAAGTTACTCATTTATTATAGCATCTAAATTAAATTTCAAGCATGTTTTTTTTTTAAAAATCTGTCTCTATCGCTTGCAGACGATTACAAAATATTAATGCGTTTGTCCTTTAAACAATATAAAACGTTCAGAATTTGTTTCCAGCTAATTTTCCATACCGAAATTAAAACTTTATTAAGGAAAATAAATAAAATAGTATAAATAACACAAAAATTTAACAGACATGCAATTGAAATAAGCGCTTAAAACCACCGAAATTATCAGAATAATAATAATAAAAAAATTCTGTTGATAACGAAATTTTTAGCGATTGCTTCGGCTTTAACTTCTGGACCGGGGACAATACGAAATGACCGCTTTTAATAAATTTCAAAATTGTATTTGCATATATAATTCACATATTTCATGTAAAAATGCTCTTTAGGGCAATCTAAAAAGAAATATTAAATGTAACAAATCTATTAGAGTTTTCAATAAAATAAATAAAGGATTTTAAGCAATATTTTCTATCCCGGGAAGCAAGGGTGGGATGCCCTAGTATAGATAAAGACATAGATTCAATTTAAATTTTATACTTTCACTTATTTATATACTTTTCTTCCGAATGTATTATTTTTACACAACGTGGAATCTTTCAACAGTTTGTCATTATAGTACAAGTTGAATTTGGTTTCTTCCCAATATTCTATTGAAACAATCGCAGCTTATTCTATTTTTACTTACACATCATACGTTGTATAGGGTAAGTTTTGTAATCGTTTTGAAAATCGAAAAAATTTTTTGACGGATTTACACGTTTCAGACACTGGAGATTCCGAAAAACATATTTTTAGAAAAAAAAATTTGCCGTCCGTCTGTCTGTGTGTGTGTCTGTAAACGCTCTATCTCCCGAATAAATTGAGATAGAGACTTGAAATTTGGTATGTACTTAGTATGTAATAATGGGAAGAAGCTTATTGATTTTCAGTAACCTCGATTCTCCGGAACTATTTTTATCGGACTCTCAAAATATTCGTTCTGATAAAAGGTATATAAAAATTTTCGAAATTGTTTATTTTAAGGAGTGAGTATAAAAGACAATAAAAAAACATAAATTTTGCATAAAGAATGAAGTCGATCTGATAATGAGTTGCCGAGATATTTGTAATACTATTTTCCACACTCTTCGATTTTTCATGACCCTGTATTTCATTCAAATTTCAATTCAAAGATATATTTTAATTGGAAATGAGACTCTTAATCCGACGCAGTAAATCGTTAGTTAATATGATAGTAAATTTTGGTGTTATAAGGATGTTTCTTTCACGCATTTCAGTAATAGAACATTTAAAGTTTATGATGTCATCAAGCCACGATTTTATTCGAATTGCAATGCATTTTATAAATAGTTTACACATGTTTTAGTTTCCTATTTTATATTATGCATATCCAGGATGGGTAAGTTTTACGGTGCCCCCCAACGACTAGTTTAAAGTTGAATAAATAAAGACTGGTATATTTATGGTTTTTTATTGAAAACCGAAACGTTTAAGGAAATTGTCGGAACGCCAGGACGCCGAGACTGTTCCGGGAAAATAGGGACATCGGTTCACCTTAACATAGAATTTCACATTATAGAAAGTAAAGTTATGGAATATTGTAAAGCCAGAAGACAGGATAGAATAGTTTTTATAGAGCAATATTTAGTTAGAATATCACGTTGAAATTCTTTCCGAAGAAAGGTATGTACAGTCCTGGAAAAAAATAAAAGTGACTCCTAAAAACACCCTTACTAACTCTGCCACAAATCATCGTATAAAAGTGTGACTGGTACCAATCGATTAGTAATAACGTCTACTAATTAATACTGTACTTTAATTTTGTTCATGGGTCGTATATATATATAAAATGTACAAAGTTTTAAAATGTTCAAAACTAACACCTAATTCTACATTATATTTGGATTCTACGTTTTAGATTTCGAAAAAAATATAGATTTAAAAAATATATAGATTTCAAAATTTTAATTTATGAATGTTTTAACAGGAATCAACTTTTAGACATACTTCAAATATGCTTTGCGATCTGTTTTGAAACGATTAAAAATGAATTTAACAATAGGAGTTCTAAACTTTAAGCCTGCATGATTCCTAAACTACTAGACCGAAGGACTTCACGTTTGATATCTACCGGTAAAATTTACCGAAGAATCCAAATATGATGTCAAAATTAGATGTTAGTATTGAAAATTTTAAAGTTTGTTACAAATTCTGTAAGTAGACGGCCCCCTTAAACAAAATTTAAGTATATAATTAAGTAGTAGACATTATTACTAATCGATTGGTAACAGTCACATTTTTTATACGATGATTTGCTGTAGAGTTAGTAGGGTAGGGGTGATAATTTTTTCCCCAGGACTGTGCAAACAGTACTGTAGTAGAAAATATAGAGTTTGAACAATTGCTGAAGAATAGTTTCCAATACATATTTTTTATGTAAATTACCTCGACTCCGATTAAAAAAAGTGTTAATAAAGAAAAGTGCTTAAATTATAAACAAGAACTGAAAATATTTCCGAGAATTACTTTGGAAATAAGAGCATTGTCTTATGATAAAATATATAAAATAAAAACTGAATGTGATTCCTGTAAGTGTTTTCCAGTTTTTGTTATCCATAAAAGTAAAATAAATCGTTATTAAGTGGACTGATATCAGATCTATCCGATGAACCGAAAAATAAACAAGATCATTAAGCTAAAAAAGAATAACAAAGAACAAAGCATTATTTCACCATTCTTTTAAAAGATTCTTAGTATCAACGATTATGCTATGTATCATTCACTGGAGCAGCAAAGGGGGAGATAAATTTAGGCGTTTAATCCCATCCCAGAATTCTAAAACTGATAATATGCATACAAAACCCCTCCTGTTAAGATAAATACATAATGTAAATAAAAAAATACACAAGAAAATCATAAACAATAGTAAAAAAATAGCATATAACTGTTTCAAGGCTAAATAAGACTTTATAATAAGAACCCCTTCATTGCAAAATGTATGAACTATTGAGAAAAAATAGAAGCAAAGTACGTGTATTACTGCTATTATTGATTCTCATTCTCTTTCTTTTATTTTGCTCAGATCGAGAAAAGTGTTCCTTCTATTGAATCCTTGCAGCAACTGAATGCTGAATTTCTATTAGCTGCTTGGGCTTTTCATTACGTTGTTTTTTACACGTGACGTATTTGCTAAAAACAACTTTAACCCATATTTAACATACATAGAAAAAAAAATTATATTCGCGCAAAAATGCCATTTTTTTTTCACGTAATTATTTAAATTAACAAAACAGAAATTAAAAATTATGTATCAGGCACATATTATGAAATACCTTCCAACCCCATTAGAATATTGCTAAGAAATTTTATTTTATTCATACAAGAAACAATTGAAAAAAATACATAAGATAGTTTAAAATCCATTTTCAGCAATTTCTGTTTATATCCAATAATATATGTGAATTCGTTTGTGCAGACCTGTATGTAATCTATAGATTAACAACTAAAAACGCTTTTCTGGGGATTACAGTTCATCGATTAGAATACATCCATATACTTTTGTGAAGCCATGCATATGAATATATACATGAATATATATGAAGATACATGAATATATATATGAATATCATGAATATATATGAATATAACATACTAACAGCGTATAGCATAATATAATTTGGCTGAGATGAAAAACCCCTATAAAAATGTTCGAAGTGCACTTTCAGGAAATCCCGTCCATTAACATTTATCCTAAATCTTTTGAGTAAACCTGTATCTGCAGAATTTATGCACAATACATTATGTACTAAAATTTAATTCAGCTGGAAAATGAATGTGTAACGCAGTTCGAAACGCACTTCCAACAATTACAATCCATAGGTGGCAATATATTCAATTGCTTTTGCGCAACCCCTTATATAAATTTATTTATATTCTACATCTCTTAGATACTAAAATATAGTTAAGCTAGAAAATGCATAACACAGTTAAACATACTTTAGGTAATTCATTCCCATAGACGGTAATGCTTATGAATTCTTTTGTGCAGCCTTGTATATAATGCATAGAACTAAAAGAAACCACATGATACACCAAAATTTAGTTACGTTTAAAAATACATAACCGCTGAAAACGCACTTCCACCAATTATCGCTCATAGTCAGTCCTGTAACGGAATTATTTTGCGTGTCTCTGCAAATGAACTGTAAATGCTACATGTTCCATAATCTATAGAAATAATGTTGTAGTACATCACAGCGATACATATCAATTTAATTATGTTTGAGGTATCGTAACATCATTAAAATGCATTACAAATGAATTTTCCCCATAGACGATAACGTAACGGAATTCTTTTATGTGTCCCTGTAAACGGATTTTAACAGCTACATACTACATCTTCAATAGCGAACATGCTATAGTAAAACTCAATAACATATATCGATATCGTAGAAATCCAAGTATATTTACGAGAGTTAGAGTGCAAACAAATAGACGGACAGACAGACGGCCAGATAAACCAAAGTCATACGTACTTTTTAACTATGTTGGAAACTGTTAAAAAGGAAAAGTCATGTCAGATAAAATAGTAAAAATTAGCTAATTTCAAAATCTAAAAAAAAAAAAGTTAAATTATTAAAACTGAACTTAATTTGATTACAAATGACACTTATTTATCTTAAAGTTCACTTTAGTTGCGGAGAAATGCGATATTACTTGCGAAAATTCGATAAATTTGAGCTGTCTTGTATATAGTACGATGGTAAAATAGGGTTTAAGAACATGTAAAAAAAGAAAACATTTTCATTTTATGAGTAATAATGATTCACAACCCCTTTCTTATTGTGATTCTGCATCATAGAGTGAGAAGTGTGGGGGGGGGGGGAGTTCAGACCAAACAATTTGCTAACAGACTAAAGCAATCTGCTAGCAAACAAATACTGACGCAGAACAAGTCACACGGAGGAAATTTATTCTCCATGCCTAATGATTTTGAAATAATAAATGTTGCTGAAAGACTTTGGATATCACGATTGCCATACATTGT
This sequence comes from Maratus michaelseni, assembly GCA_963931845.1. Classification (NCBI taxonomy): domain Eukaryota; kingdom Metazoa; phylum Arthropoda; class Arachnida; order Araneae; family Salticidae; genus Maratus; species Maratus michaelseni. The sequence continues at coordinate 136,367,197 of OZ007586.1, read as the reverse complement.
AAACTCGACGTTTACGAGAATTGCATTATTGGAAGTCCCGTGAATGTAGAAAATACGTAAATCGCTCTAATTAGAAAATTTTAGTTTCACTGCATTGTATTTTAGCTCCTTGAATAGATGCGATAAAACACAAAGAAACTGAACAGAAATACAGAAGGGAATTTATTTTGAAAATAGCTACTTTTGAGCCATACTGTCTATTGTGACGTATTTTAAGGGATGACTTTTTCGAGGAGGCCTTTGGGAAAAAGTTTCTCATCCTGAATTTGCAATTTTTGCATAGAAAAGCAGAAAAAACTTCCGATTTGCGAAGCTCGTGTAGCACAGAATCGAAAACAGGAACTGTAAATCCCAAATTTCTCATGGGCATACAATGCGACCATTCCTTGCCATTGAACTCAGTATGATAAAAATTATTTCCTCATAAAGGGTTCTTTTAAGAGCATATATTATTTAGAGAAAATAGAACATGGATGATATTTTTTCCTATTTAAATTTTTTAGAAATTGGTGTGTGGGCGGGAGAAATTTTATTAAACGTCGGAGAGTATTGGTCATATTGCTATAGAAGAAATGCATTTTTAGGCTTTTTGTTGTGATTTTGAAGTGAATGTGATCCAGTTTACTTTTCCTGTACAAGGAAAATATTCGCATCCTGCTTAGATCCAGGGCCGGCTACAGGCTTGTCCACTAGACACAATCTAGGGGCGCCTATGTATCAGGGATGCATCTCGACTGTGTTTCAAAAGTATTCTTCTTTCTTTTCAATTATTTTTCATACATAAAATGTATAAAAGGACGTCAATGAAAAAAAAAGTACCAAGAGACCCTCGAGTTGGTCCTGCAGTATTTAGCTTTTCTTCGGGACATATGACCAAGTAAATACTAAATAAAAACTAAATAAATTAAATGAACATTTACTATAAAAAATACAATAACACAAGAGCGTAAAATTTTTTAATGATTGCATAAAAATATCTATTTAACGCCTTTACTACGAGCGTCAATTAAACTCTTTTTACTTTTTGGCACCACTTTAAAAAAAAAAATGAGTTAATGACAGTGATAATAATAATAATAATAATAAAAGAGAATTTAGACTTTGTTGATGAATTTGATAAAGATTCTTTTTCTCTATGTATGCGGTGTAATTCCTTTTAAAATTAATTTAAAATAATATAAAATAAGGTTGAATTTTGCATTGAAATTTTAAAATTTCAGAGTTATAATAAAAAAACAATCAAAATATACACAAAATTGCATTAAAAGAAATAACACCTCTCAAGTGAAAATCACATGTCCAAACATACAAAAAAAAAAAAAAAAAAAAAAAAAAAAACATAGGTAGCGTAATTTACACGCAATTTTAATTTTCATCATATTTTATTTCTGAATATTTTTTTCTTTGTACAAATTTTTATTTTTATTTATAACTTTTTTGAATTGTTTGAAAAAGTAAAGAGTTATGGATCTTTATTTAACAAACGACATATTTGCATGTACTTTTTAAAACGTGATTTCCCGCGAAATGAAAAAAAAAGAATAATTATAAATCTGAAACAAGATATATATTATTTCATTCTATTCTTGTATGCATTATCAGGGAATTCTTTGAAAGTACGTGTTTCAGATTTCTTATAAGATATAGTCCCCAATCGATTTTTAAATTGAACTAGAGATAACAGTATTATCTCTTTATACAAAATGCATTAGCTGAATGCTCTATTTACGGATGAATCACGTGACCTTGTGTCAGAAAAGAGGTCAAAAGATGTATTGCTGCTTATTTGCATATTTTTGTAGGTCACTGAAATTTGTATGCTTTGTGAAATATGGAATGGGTTACTGTACTAGTGTACTTAACATTAAATTATCGCACTTTCACAAACTATGACATATTCTAATACTTAAAATCATTTATTCCCCACCTAATTAATTAAAATTCTTAAAGTTAGACATTTTATTTAATAATCAAATTAAATAAGTGTAAAATATCTTTATTGAATCACTAAATTATGTTATGAGACCGAGATTTGCAGAGTAGTGGGGTTTAAAAAAAAAGATTTTTTTTTATTAGCTATTTTGATAATTGCCGAAACGTCAGTGAAGGCTCACTGTGGAGACGCGAAAAGTTTTTGGTTTCCGTCTGTTTGTCTGTCTGTTCCGTGATAACTGCCGTAAAAATCGTCCTATTAAGTTGATTTTTGGTGGGTATGTTGGTGAGGTACCCGGAATTAGCTGTATAGTTTTTAGTTACATTTGGTTCATTCGTTCGAAAAATATGGAACATTTCTTTTTAGGTCATACTGCTTTCCTGTGGGAATGCAGACGATTTTCAAATTTCATTTTTAACTGAAATGAAAATCGCATATTTGAAAAATGGATTTAAACGTAAAATTACGGATACTAAATTTTCGATATGGAGGTCTTAAATATATGCAATAGCTTTGAAAATCTACCGATACATCTTTTATAATTTAGAAATTAATTGTTTAAATTATTGGAATTTTTTTTGCAACTGTTCGGGAAATATAAAACAATTTAATTTCCTATTTTTTATAAATTTAAAAATACATTTCTTTTTCTTTCCTCTTTATTTTATTAGTTGCTTAGCAACCCTATTTCAAAGAATATCAAAATAAGAAATGCATTTTTTTATCTAAAAATTTACAAGAATAAGAAGTTCATAAGAATTTCAGAATACCATTGCATAAATCATGTTTAATTTAACGCTTCTAATTTCTGAAACCTTCGAAGTACTTTTTATGCCTATAAATATGTGTGTAACATAAAAAAAAAATAATCTGCGTATTGTAAGATGCTAAATAATATGAAAAGTGAAATTAAAAAACAATGACTTTCAGAGCTGAGTTAAGGCTCCTGATCTGTAGATTTACTAGTATATAGATATCATCTGATATCAGAAGTATATAGCGAGTTATTAGCTTAGAGTAACTGGCTTGGCTTTTTGCTCGACGCTATGGTGCTCACCTACTGTTCATGAGGCCCTGTTCACGACGTCCCTGGTTCAATGTCCGCCAGTGCCTAACCGATCTCTTGAATAAATTTCAAATTTATATATTATATTCTTACAATGAATATTATAAATGTTCTTCATATGATTTAATGCAATTTATTATGTCTCAAAGTAGTGATATTTTTTGGATCTAGCTTATATCAATTCCCAAAAGGAGATAACTCCTGGAATATCATTATAATGTTGTAGCAATGTTTAATCGTAGCAATTCGCATATTGTTTGATGATGCTCATCACTTTGGAAAATGACAAAAAAAAAAGTATTTAAAAGACAAATTTGTAAGCCTTATTTTTATGTCGTGTTATTTATTATTATTATTATTATAGATTGAGTTTACTGTGACAAGGAGTTCTCGTTACATTTTTTTTTAAATTGAAAGTTACTAGTTCAAGTGATGATGAATATCAATTAATTTGTATTATTGTATCTTACTTATTTGTTTAAATATACTGTTTAGCTGCGTGGAATGCATTTTATTTTGATCCTGTTTGTTCCCTACTAGACTACAAATCTCGGCCTCATAAGCACGCACTGCATCAAATTTATTTTGTATTTTTTAGCACCAGTCTGTCAATTGTAATGTAAATCACTAAAAAACCGCTTTTTTTTTCTTAATCACATCTGAAAACATGCCAAAATTTGAATAAACTATATATTAAAATAAGAAAAAACGCATCATATTCACTAATTATGGTATCTTTTCCTACTTTACTCATGCAAAATTATACTAGTGTTAGGGATTTAGGTAGCGATCAAAACATTTGTTACCAAATGTAGTGAATCAGAGAAATTAAACGTCAAATATTGTTTTATTTGTGCTTGAGATCTTCAGGTAATTATGATAATTTTTGTGTCGAACGATTTTAGATCTATTAGGGCACGAGGGTCACCAAAGGTTAAGTTATTGTAATTTTATACTTCGAGTATGGTGGTTAAAATTCGTGAATATTTTATAGTCGTGAATATTTTATGTATTAGACCAGTGTTTTCCAACCGTTTTATCTTACCTCACACTCGAACCTATGGTTAAACTTCCACAGAACACTAAATTTGTAAAAATTAAAAAACATGTAAGTAATATATACCTTTTCCAACATAGTTCAAAAGTGTTTATGACTTCGATTTGTCTTTCTGTGCTCTATCTCGCGTAAATACACAGGGATTGCTATATAACTGATATATGTTATTGAGGTTTACTATACGGCATGTTCGGTATTGAAAATGAAGTAATGTAGACTTTATAATTCGTTTACAGAGATACTCACAAGAAATCCGTTACATTATGGTCTACGGGAAAAAATCGTTTGCAGTGTATTTTAATGCTGTTACACTATTTGAAACATACTGAAGCTGAAGCACCACAAGGTGCTTATTGTAGATTATGGTGTGCATAGACTTTATTGTTCATTTATTAGATAATTCGGTTACAGTACTGTCTATGAGCGATAATTGCTACAAGTGTGTTTTCAGTTGTGGTATTCGTATATGGGAAAAAAATCGTTTTCAATGTATTTTAATGCTGTTACACTATTTCAAACATATTGAAGCTGAATCAACACAAGGTGCTTATTGTACAGTATGGTGTGCATAGCATTTATCGTTCATTTATTAAATAATTCGGTTACAGTACTGTCTATGAGCGATAGTTGCTACAAGTGTGTTTTCCGTTGTGGTATTCGTTTTTAACTTTAACTATTTTTTTACATAGTACTTGGTGTGTATAAACTCTACAAATCATACACAAAGCGTGCACAAAATAATTCAAGTACATTTCATTTTATTGACAGAAATTACTGAAGGGGAAGTTTCAACTTTGTTATGTGTTTCCATCTGAACTAAATTTTAGTGTACTATGTAGTATATATACAAATCTGTAGATCATATACAGGACTTCGCAAAAAAATTCGCATGCTTTTACGACTATTAATACTATTTGCTGAAATTGGATTTTTAAATGTGCTATGCGTTTTCCAATTTGTTTACTTAGATATCATCTTTCATTTTATTAAACGACGAAGTTTTATTACACTATTCTGAATGTGTTGGAAAGTATTTCATAATCTATGATTGACGAATGATTTTTCTTTCTTGTTTAATTTATTTCATTTCAAATGTCTGTCATTTCTAATTACCGTTAACTTTCCTATACTGTAATAGCTTTTTTTTTTTTTTTTTATGCATCACAGCACTTGAATCAAATACATTCTTTTTTTTTTTTATATAATTCAGAGACGTTGTGTTAAGCGTTGACGAATGGATCTATTCTTCAAAATTGTTTACTCTAATCCTAAAGCTGTTCAATAAGGTTTTTTATCTAGTTTAAAGTTTAACACCAATTCGAACATTTCTATTGGATTTCTATTGGATTTCTATTGTAACCCCCTTTTATTAGGACGAATAATTTTCTCTGAAAGCATTAACTTTATCTGAACTCCACTATACTTCCTTTTTTTAAATCCTTCGCCTTATACGCGACACTAAGGTGCTCAGAATGCTTGATTATTCCTGCCAGTAAATTTTTATCGTCTATTTTGCCATATTTAATCAGAGCATTTCTGCGATTAAACAAGTCAAAAATTTCTACGTTGAAAAAAACAGTGATAAAAGATTAAAAATTCTGTAAAAAACGGTTGTAGCGAAGGGGTTAAATAATATTCCAATTTGACACAATCATTACATAATAAATTGCATAAGTTACAATAAAGCATTTTAAAGTATAATAATAATTTGTATATATAACTGTTATATATACAATATATATTAATATATTTTAAAATTATTAGTCCTAATACTTTTGTTATGTCATAAATTCTTGATTTAACTTTGCTGAAACTTTCGCGGCTCACCCGCGGTCCATCGGGGTTGAGAACCACTAGAATATATCAACCTCAAATAAAGTTAGTTTAAGGGTTTTGAGTGCATTTAAGGGTTTTGAGGCTTCCATAACATACAGCTACGTGTGATAGTCGAGCATGTAGTTAATAATCTGGAGGGAAAGAAATAAGATTTTTTTCTTCGGGAGGGTTGAAGTAGTTTTTTTAAAATTTCTTTTGCGTGTAAATTTAATATAATTTCGGTAGACGTAGAAATTGGGTTGCAGATGTACACGTATTTTTATTTTGCATGAGAATATTAATTTTCTTTCTGCTGAAAATAATACGAATTGAATAATCTAAATTGAATGTAGATTGCTGAAAGTAAACAATGAATATGACTGATTCTATGAGAATGTTTTTAAATTATTACTTTATCAATTATAAATATCATTTGTTTAATTATAATTAATAGTATTAATATTATATGTTTAATTTATCATTTATAAATTAAACAAATTTAATGTACCATGTCTCAATTTAGATTAATCCGTAGTTACGCAAATGAGCATACCTGTTAATTTGTAATTAATGTTTACTTGATTGATGAGAATAATCCTATTTGAATCACGATAAATCTTATGCAGATAAGCTTCCATTTCTTAATTTAAAAAATATATAAAGTATTTTGCTTAGTTCCACGTGAAAAATATTTTTTCATTGAAAAACTAACTTATTACCAAATATGAAGTACAAATAAATAGTGCCAAAATGACATTAATAGAAGTGCCAAATTATAGATAGAAGTGCCAAAAAGGAGTGCCATATATGAAGTATGAATACTGCCAAATATGAAGGCAATATGTTCGTGAAAAAAGAGAAAAAAGAAAGAAATATATTCTAGTGTACTTAATGTTTAGCAATCAAATTCTCCATACATTAAACAAATAATCAAAAAACTTCACCAGTTTATAAAAAATATATATATAACATCTTGTGTATGTTAAATGTTATAATTAAATGCAATATTCATGTAAGCAAAAAATGTGACATGGCATTATACAATATAAACATGCTAATAGCGTAATACTAAAATAGTTATTTTATTGGTACATTTCACATTTTGTAACTCTAATACAGTAAACACTGCTTAAATATCCAACATAGCTGCGGATTCTAATATCCAAAAAAATATAGTTTTGATTGCATTCATTAAAATACTGATTAGATTAACTCATGAATCAAATAAGCGGCGACCACTGGACTAACTCTCAACACCCCCCCCCCCCCCATAGAATTGAATTCCGGCTTGTACACAGCATAATTACATAATTTATCAAACCTTACAAAAATTCCTATATATATATATTACTCATAATTTTCAATAATCTAATATATTAAAGCAAGAAGCAAAAGTCTTAATTTTTCAGTGCAAATTCGACCTTACTGCGCATGCCAATTATTTTGAAGAAGAATAAAGAGCGCTGGGGAAAGAATAGCTCTCCTATTGGCCTGCACTGCTCCCAACCCTACCGCTAGGAAATACTCCTCCTAAATTCTTCTTAATTTTATTCTTATTTCCCCTTCCTGGACCAATTCTTCCACCTGCTTTGTTTGAGAGAGGGGTGAACAAAAGGGAATTGGTGATTGCAAGGGGTTCGGAGGAATTGAAAAGGGAGGGAGGTGCTTTCACTTTTTTTGAAGGCAGGAATGGAAAGTGAAATGGGAGGGGGAGTTCCCCTTCTATAGAATACGAAAAAGGGTCCTTTTCCCTGGAAGAAAGCGTATTTATTTTACAACCAGATAACAATATTTCTGACGTAATTGTTACACGGGTTGTAAAACCTTTATATTTATAACCATTAAAAATTTCAAAGGGTTTGGACAACAAAAGCTTTTTTTATTAACGTTTTCTTACGAGCACTTTTATAACTAATTATCAGTATTTTTTTATTTGGGGTTCATTTACGGTTTTATCACGGGCCCGGGCAATGCCGGGCGGGTCAACTAGTACGTATTTAAAACGATTCTTGCACCTGCTTTCTATCTAAAGATATTAATATTTAAGAGTTCAATTTACGCTGATTTCTCGTTATTAGCTAGGATGTCGAAAGAGCAGATGAAAGTATGCGATTTCTCTTCAGCAGTATACTGCCACATCCATCGTGCTACATGGAAATAAACGGACAAATAGTAAGGAGGCCCTCACATAACAAAAATGCATAAATTAATATATGTTAGTAAATACCCAGGAATGGTCCTATATATTTCCAGCTAATAGTTCTACAACTGTAAACTATAAGATTACTCAATTAATTTCATGAAAAGTTTCAGAGATTTACCTCAATGTAAACGATTGAAATAGAAATGGATTAAATTTGAAAAACTTAACTTAAGGGAGGTTACCGTTCATGAAAAAAAAGAAAGTCGATTTTTTTTTTTCATTTTTAGAATCCATATTGTGTGTTGAATAAGCCTGTAGAACGGTTATATGAAATTCGAAATATTTAAGAAGGTACAGAAAGCGAGTGCAGATCGGCTACGGGACCCGGCGGGACACACCGGCACGCGTGCTGAATTCTTTGCTTCATAGGTATAAATCCAGAAATTGCTGAATAATTGTAAGTTGTAAAATATAACAATTAACTAAAATTGTTTATACTCTCTTTCTTTAGTAAAACCTTAATCACGTTTTTCTTGAAACGACGTTTTTCAGCGTGTAGTGTAAAATAGCGCTTAAATGGATCAACCAATTAACATTTTTTTAAAATTAAAGGTTATTTATTTTGCGAAGTCATGGAAACTTTCATAGCTAAAAATAATAATATTTTTTAAGCAATGTTAAAGTTAGAAAAAAAAGGACTGCCATTTTACGAAATTTCGTTCAATTTCACTAAAAACAGACCTCCCAAATTCAGTATATTTTCAAAAAAATTGATTTCGTTTGTTTTAGATGACTTTTACAAGATGTGCATTGCACGGCGCAGGGTGATGCACGCACAGCCTACCCATATGCAACTGACAATATATCCAACAATTTTAATAATAATTGTACAATAAAAATATTTTTTATTGTAAAAACTATGAATAATAAGTGGGTAGATTCAGTTTTTGTGTTACTTTATTATTTCTATGAAAAAAGAAAATCCTGAAATTGATCTATTTTTCGGGCCGATGAATGGTAAACACCCCTTAAGGCTCTACATTAGTAAGATTTGAAATTTCCCCCTGCCATGTTAAACCAATGGTCGCGGATTCCATTCGTAATTGTCTAATATCTCATTAGGAAATTAATACTTTTGACTTATTTTTTTGTGTTCTCTTCTTAAAGGATATCTCTTATTTTCTGGATTGACAAAATATTTCTAAATTATATACTTTTTTTTTTTTTTAATTTAGTGCTAAAGTCTTAAGAAGTCAACGAGATGTGAATAACACACATTAAACAGTAAAAAAACATAACACATTAACAGGCATTTAGTTATTACGGAGGTAGTGGTTGAACCTGTGCCGTCTACTTTTAACTTCAGTACATATATCCACTACCTCCGTGCTAACTAAATGCCTATCGTATTTGTCTCAAAAATGGAAGTCAGTATGTCCCAGATAGTAGCGCCACCTAGGCGCTACCATCTGGTGCATGTATTATCAGTTGCTACCAGTAATTTTAATTTAATTCACTACTTTGGTATTTTGCATTAATCTTTTTAAAACTCACTCATAGTTTTTGATCTATTAATTAAATTTTATAGTGTTAATAAATATTTTTGCTCCATAAACATTGTTTGTGTTATTTTTTTTATAGAAATCTATTTATAAATAAAGGTCAGTGTTGTTAATTTATATATTATAATTAATTAAAAAAAGAACTTTTATATTAAAAATAAATATTTTAAATTTAAAATATCAGTTACTACAGCAATTTAAATTGTTATTTATAAAAGAAAAGATAATAAATACATTTGTGAAATTCTAGAAATTAATTACAAAGTTTATTTTTTAAGCTATATTTTTTAACTTTCCATATAAATAGTCTCAATAAAGCCTTTGTTATTTATTTACTGATAACTACCTCCGTAATATATACGTTAATGTATTACAGAGGTAGTGTACTGATATGTATTGAAATATCATGTCAGTTGTCGAGGTTAGATGGCACTGTACTCTGGGAAAAAATCGACTTCCAATTTCTGTATGGGGAAAACGTGAATATGGTAGGCATTTAGTATTAAGGAGGTCGTGGTTCAACACCATTTTCTTTTGCGTTTATACAGTCCACTGGAGGGAAATAGAAAAACTAAATTTAAATAAAATTGGTTTTCAAATGTTTTTTTAAATAAATTTTCAGAATAAGCTTCTGGCACGGCGAAATTTGTGATTTAATAAAAGTTTTCGCATAATAGGTTTTTTTTATTGAGTTTATTAAAAAAACGAATCTGAATAGGGAATAAAATGAGCTCGTGCATATGTCAGAAAGTTTTGTGTAAATGATCGGAGAGAAAATATTTTATCAGAACACAAGTGAAATTGTCTTCTATAAATCTTCATTTTGATGCAATGCATAAGAATTTAAATACAAACTTTTCTTTTACTATCATTATAGCGACCTCATATAAAACGATTTTTTCCGTGAAACAAAAAGTGTCGTTATAACGAATAGCGATAGTATTTTTTTCAATTTTAATAACTTAAAAAATATGGATAATTTCTAAAATATTTGGTAAAATAACATTAAGATTTTTTTGCAATTCCTTGACTCAGTTGAATAAATTTATAAAGTTATTTAGATAACGCTAGAATATTAACACATTAACGACCGGTGGCATATTTTTAGATCACTAGACTTACTGGCAATAAAGCGTCTTTCACACCAGTAAATATGAAGATAAATGTATACTAGCTTTCACGAGACAAATCCCTTGATAAAATAATATAAAATATATTCTTCATTTAAAAGTGGTGGGAAATCTAAAATTTTAATTTTAACACTTTACCGACCGGCCGTCGATTGGTCGGTAAAGTGTTAACACAAGCTGTAATTTAGCATATGTAAAAATAATTTACACAATTTAAAATTAATAATTAAAGTGTTTAAATGATTTTATTTAGCGATAAATTTTAATACATGAAATAAAATAGTACACAGTCTCATTTCATATTGTTAAATATTTCATTACGCAAATGTTATAAAAAAATATATATATTATTATCAAATACAGTAAGATAAGGTAATTGGATGGTGCAAAACGTTTTCTAATATTTTCAAATATTAAGCGATATTCATTTATATATATATATATATAACTGCATTGTCACTAAGTTTTTATAAATATGTACAAGATAACGTGAGCAACATCTCGTTGTCCTATTTTTCATTTTCTGTTTAAAATAAAATATTGAATATATTTAAAAAGATTCAAATATCTTCTAAAATGATTTGCATGAATATGTTAAACATTATAACTTCAACAAGTATTCTCCCAGATTATGAGACTATTTGGAAACGCTAATGGGAAATGTCTTGTAAGGAAAGCAAGTTGGCGGAAATAGAAAGACCTCCTAATAGTGGATACTTGCAAGCTTACGTGTTTTTTATTTGTCACATACTTATTAAAAGGATTCTCTCAAACCAATGCATTTTAAATTAGTATTAATTAATAATTCTTGTTAAGATTTATTAAATTATGGGTTACAATGCAACATAAATTATTGGTGTTATAAAAATAAAGCAAGGCGCAATTTTCTTTTTTCGTTTGTGATATCCCAGCAATACAGTAAGGTGGTGCAGTAGTGCGCACTTTAGCTATTTCACTAAATAACAATAAATGAAGAGATTTAAGGTAAATTGTTATACTTTATTTATACTCTTAGACTATTAAGCTAACAAAATAAATTGCATTAATCAACTTATAATAAACACTTTCGGTATTATATGAAAAAAGATTATCCTCCTATAAATCCACACTTTTATACAACCAATGAGGGAAGAGTGCAAGAGTGTGCAATCAAGTGTGCAAGAGTGCGCAATAAAAAAAAGAAAACACTTCACTTACAACACATCACAATTGTAGCGACCACGACATGCATAGTCTATGCACTTTTCGTGCCACCAAGAAACGCGCAATGCTGCAAGAAATGCGCTCGATCCAATCCTCTACGATTGGTTCTCGATAGATTTCTGAGCAGCTTGGACATATCCACACTGTTTTCTTTAGTGAAGTTTTTGGCTTCTTGGGTTTAATTTCATGATGATGACGACGAGGATGATTTCTCATCTAGTTTTCGCACTCAACAGAGTAATATTTTTTTAGTGGACAAACAAATTCCATCTAGCGGTTATATTTTGTGGCTACTATGCGGAGGCAAAGAAAGAAGAACAATGTTTTATTGTCGCCATAAAGCAACAGCTGCAAAGTGTGATATGCGATGAATGATTGTCGAAAATCAAAAGCGTGGACTGCTCTTGAGTTGACATATAGTGTGGTTCTTAAATGTTAACACAGTCAAGAAACAGATCACTTGCCCTAAAGCTGCTGTCAGAAACCATTCCAACGGCAGATGCAGATACATTATCTAAAAGTTCTGCAAATATTTAAAACCCACTTTATAGCTCTAAGTGACAAGTAAAATAGATAATAGATATGTTGGACAAGAGTGCGTGCGCACTCTTGCACTATCGTCACTAAATAACTTTGGAACGTCAGTAATGCTAGCTATTGATAAGCAAATCCAAATCACTTAGGTGACAGGTAATCCAGTAATAACCTAATCGAAAAAGCAGAAAAAAGTAAATTACCTTTGCAATCTTTATTATGATCCCGTTTTCAAAAATTATAAATATTTTAACTAAAAGGCCAAAATCACCTTTTCTCTTTTAAATCTTTAAAAATTTCACCAAAATACGCAGATTATTTTTTTCACCATAAACGTATCATGTTATTACATCGTTTAAAACTGTAACTAAACGCAAAAATCTATTTTGGGGTTAGATAATCACTCTGCGTACTCTTGTACACTGCGCACTCTTGGACGACACTACCCTATTCTTATAGTACCCCACCCCTCATCCCCCCCCCCTAAAAAATTGACTGTAGTCGAAGAATTATTTCATATTATAACTGAAATAATTCAATTCCGAATTTTATTTTTTGCAAAAAATTATTATATTCAAATTTATTTAAAAGAAGATCACTTTTTATAAAAAAACACAACAGCTCTAAAATGAACTAAAATATAATAAACATTTAAAATTTATCGTTGGTCGATATAAAATGAATGTTAAAGATAAATATGATGTATTATTTGTAAATTATTATTATTATTATTATTTTGTTTTGCAAAATATTTTTAGAATTAAATTTTTGTTTAATACTTGCTTTCTTTTAAACAAAATTTTTGTTTCACATTTTATCAGGCTTTCCATTGTAATACAATTAAGAACTTTAAGGGATAGATTTTGTTTAATGACAATAGTTTATCAGAAAAAAAAAATTAAAGTACAACCATATGAAAAAAGGTTGAGAGAAAATTTTGAATTGTAACACATTAAAAAAATGAGTAAAAAACGAAATATAAAGTTTTCAATATATTACAAATCCGATTCTTAAACATGTTACCAAGATTGACTGGCCTTTCTTTGATCGAGGTGGGGGCAAGAAATAAAAAGTAAATAAATAAACAGTACCTACAGAGCCTTTAAATTTACTACATAACTTTACTACATAAGTAGTCTATCTATATCAAGAAGGTTAAAAAAATATTTATATGTAAGCAGTTATCCTTATATGTAAGTTATCCATGTAGCAAATTGAAGGAATCTATAGATTGTATTTTTTTAACCAATCCTCCTCCCTTCTCCAGGAAGGTCCACCTCCATTGAAGAAATAGAGAATTTTTAAATTTTTTCTCAGTAAAATAGTCTATTCATGGGCTAAATCTCAATATTTTATTTCATATTTTTCTTACTCTCCCCCCCCCCCCTTTACTATAAAAAGTCCAGATAATAAAAATTCTCAACTTAAAAAAAAAACCTTATTCGTATTTATTTTAACCCCTGTAAAATCTCTGCATGTAAAATTTAATTTCTTTTAATTCCTTGCTCCTTCTCCCCTCCCCTCCTCTTATCCCCTTAACTTCTCCCTCCCCCCCCCTCACCCCTACACACAATGAATATCTCCACGTTTAAAAAAATGTCACCTTTTTTGTCTTTATTTCTTACTTTTTAAAATTTATGTATGTAAAGTTTAGATTCTCTTAATTGCTTGCCCCCCCACCCCCTCCAAATGCCACACTTGATCAGAGTTTCAAAAAAGATACATAATCAGCTGTTCTTATACGTAAGCTATCGATGTAGCGAGTTGAAATAATCTATAGATTATATTTTCTTTTTAACCCTGTGCCCTTCCCCTGCCGAATCAACACATCCTACAAAATCAAATTTTATCAAATTATAAAATAAATAACTATACTGGTCAGATTACATTTGAAGTATGGTAATTAAGTTATCTAATCTTATATAAACAATTTCTATTGGATAAGTATGAAAATGATGCTTATTCAATAGAAATACTCATTTGTAATCTTACATTTAATTTTAGTGAGAGAGAGTTGAAACTCATATGTCTGATTTGAATACATATTGATACATTAGTTTTATATAATTAATGAAACATATATATATATATATATATATATATATATATATATATATATATATTTGTATATATATATATTTGTATATATATATAAAGGCACAATTCTTTGGATGCTTTTTTGTAATTATTATGAAAAAGATACATATTAGAAATTAATATTGCTTTCAAAAAAGGGAGTAAAAGAAAACAAAGGTGATGAATAAATAAATTAATAAAAAATTTTGGTCCTGTAAAAATGAAGAACGCTTAAAAATTATATAGTTATGTAAAAAAAAATAAAAAAATAAATAAAACATACTGCTATTAAGTAAATAAGACGTGTAAAATAAATAGTTAATGTAAAACAATTAGTTAATATAAGAATTCGACTCATCTTAGAACATTTAGTTTCCTAAAAGTTTCATTTTCCTTTCTTCTTTTTATTTTAAATAAATTCATCCCTTCCCCAATTTTGCCTTTTTTAAGCCAGTCACTTAGTGACTTGTAAAAATATAACAAACGTCATTTTTTTGTATTTTGTTAAAAATACTTTTTTTAAAAATTAAAACAACACGGAAGAAAGTCATCGAATCTCTCGCGTAATAACGATGGACGACTAGTTGTGACGTCAGGAATCCCGTGTGGAGACTTTCTTGTTGGATGTGCTGGCCGAATAGAGGACTCTATTCGGTGAACACCTTTTCAATCCACAACACCTATTTATTTGTATGCTTTAATACACTATATTTCCAATGATGATCGGTCACTTGCGATTTTAGACGTTTTGTTAAATATCTGGAAAGATACATGAGGAATTATCCTGAAACTTCAGGAGTGTAAACAACATGATAAACGTCATATATTTCCGCGAAGATTTTTTCCCGAAACCCCATAAGGGGCCGTCAACAAATTGAAGAAAAGCGAATATCTTTTGGATAACACTGTAGAAACTAATATTGCAAAAGCATTCAAACTATAGATTATGATTAAGTGGATTATTGCAATAATTTGGGTTCATTTTTATGAAGATAGCATGTATACTCGAAGAGAAATTCAGGTTTTTATAAAAACAGTCTCAAATTTTACCAAGTTTTTTGCTTATAATTTGCAGAGTTTTTAATATAAAAACAAGTTATTTTAAGAAAATATGACAAACAAAATTGTACACAATACCCTGCAATCAGAATTAAAAAATAATGAAAATTGTATGAAAAATGAGCAGGTTTACTAAATATTGTTTCACTGCGCATGCGCGAATTCAATCAAAATATACTGTGCATAATATATTAGCTAAATGTATAGACCAACTTTTATGAAAGTCTCAAAAACATAGCTTGAAAATTCTGATAGTAATCGTCGATAGAATAAGCTCGAATTTCGCTGTTCCCAAAAGGAAGCAAAATTATGAGGAGTTGTATGCAAATATACTAGCTTATGAAAGTTGACATAATAAGAATGAAGTGTCTCTCATTCTATATTTGATACAACCCCTCATCTTTTTGCTTCCTTTTGGGAACAGCGAATTTCGAGCTTATTCTATCGACGATTACTATCAGAATTTTCAAGCTATGTTTTTGAGACTTTCATAAAAGTTGGTCTATACATTTAGCTAATATATTATGCACAGTATATTTTGATTGAATTCGCGCATGCGAAGTGAAACAATATTTAGTAAACCTGCTCATTTTTCATACAATTTTCATTATTTTTTAATTCTGATTGCAGGGTATTGTGTACAATTTTGTTTGTCATTTTTTCTGAAAATAACTTGTTTTTATATTAAAAACTCTGCAAATTATAAGCTAAAAACTTGATAAAATTTGGGACTGTTTTTATGAAAACCTGAATTTCTCTTCGAGTATACATGCTATCTTCTTAAAAATGAACCCAAATTATTACAATAATCTACTTAATCATAATCTACAGTTTGAATGCTTTTGCAATATTAGTTTTTACAGGGTTATCCAAAATATATTCGTTTTTCTTCAATTTGTTGACGGCCCCTTATGGGGTTTCGGGAAAAAATCTTCGCGGAAATATATGACGTCTATCATGTTGTTTACACTCCTGAAGTTTCAGGATAATTCCTCGTGTAGCTTTTCAGATATTTAACAAAACGTCTAAAATCGCAAGTGACCAGTCATCATTGGAAATATAGTGTATAACGATATGTATATAACATTTTCAATGTTTGAGTTAAAGATGCACGCGCTTAGCACGTGTTTTACTTGAAATGTAGAATCGCGTGATCAAAGAAATTTTCTAGTTTTTCAAGATATTACATACTTGTCGTTGAGCCCTTTCTGCTTTAATTATTTGCGAGCCCCTTTTCCTCGGTGCTTTTTTCCGGGATTCAATAACTGAATATATGTACTTCAATATTATATTCAATAAAGTAATATAATTATTATCTTTTAAATAATTTCGATTATAATCGTTTATAATTACTACTGCAATTTTTACAGTTGTTATTTTTATCGTTGCTATTTTTACCTGTTGCCACTTTTACCATTTCCTTTCTAATCAGTTGCCTTTCTTACTGTTGCCATTTTGCCATTTTAACCGACGAATTTTTAAAATTGCCTTTTTTATCTAAATTCGCATTAGTGAATTATTTTTAAAAATTACTGTTATCCTAATGCTTAGTGTTAAATATTTAGAGAAATACTATTAGCTCTACAGAAGTTCGCAACGTAATTTTTCTACTTTTAAAGGATCACAGGTCTTTTAAAATGTCGAAAACTGGAAAAAATGACCATTTTTGTCATTTTATATCTTAAACAGTATAAATTACAAACAGACAATTTTTGAAGGTGGCAATAGATACATATTTCTTTTTTAATTTCATACTTTTTTCAGATCATAATAGGGAAAATGAGTTGTTATAGGGGTTTTTAAACTTCTCGAACAAAAAAATGGAGTCACAGGTTGCGCGCATGATTACTAAGGAATTTCTACATGTAAAACATAATTTTTTGTATATAATTATACTTGAGAATCTTGTGCTTACACAGAACCTAAAAAAGGTGTTTATTTATGTAATTTTTATGCTTTGAAAACAAAACTGTGTTTTGCCGATATAAAATTTTCAAAAGTTTAGCAATGTAACACCAAGAAATAATATGTTCTCAACAAAACAAAGATGAAAATTTAGATTCACTTTATAGAGCCTACCATACACTATATATCCTGAAAATTTCATGAACAAATATCGGAAAGTTTTTTAACTACTTTGCGCGCAATGAACCAAATCACATTTTGAGAAAAATGACTTTTTAAAGATTTTTCTTAAAAAATATTCCATATTTAACAACTATTGTCAAGAGTGTAATTTATTTTGTTTTAAAGTGTTCAGATATGATTAACTCTTTAATATATTTTTTTTCCAAAGATTGAATGTTTGAAGGTTTAAAAGTCCAATGACCCCTTAAAGAACTGAAATTATTTCATTAAAAAGTACTAAAGTTAATAAAATACATTAAAACCTGCTAAGACGGCATCATTAGGCATCAAAGAAAAGTTTCGCTTTAGACAGATTTCCGTCTTTTTCGACGGGACGATGAACATTTTTTGTTTAAAGCAGGATTCCGGTATAGACAGTTTTTGCTACAGTATTACCTGTGAAAAGAGAACCTGCCTTAAACGGAAACTTTTCATTGTCCTTCCTTCGGGAAAATATCACGTTATAATGCCTATTATGACGGACCTGTCTACAATGGAATTCTTTTCAGGTCCCCAGCGATTCCATTTTTACAGATTTTATTGTGCTCCTACTTGTAAACTATTAAAAATACACATAGTACAATCGTGAATGCAAAAGCCGCCTATAACTGAATCCTATTTAAAACAGATAATATTTCATGGTCTGGACGAAAGAAATACCATTGAATTATACGTGCTCAGACGGAAGCTTATATAAAACGTAACTTTTCTTTGGTCCCTGATTGTATTTGTTTTCCATTAATGTAACCATTAATAATGAGCTACAAACGTATAGTAAAACCCCTGAAAACAGAATCGCAAGGGATAAAAAAAAAAAATCCACATCAGACAGGTTTCCGTTTTAGAAGGTAAATTTGTATCATATTCTTTCCATCGAGATATGAAAATTTTTCACTTAAAACAGTATGCCGATATAAACAGGTTCCGATTTTACATAGTTCGCTGTATGAATTAACTATCAGAAATCAGGATTAATAACAAATCAAATCGTAAATAATAACTCACTCTATCGTTTTACATATAGTAAAACCTGTGAAAACGGAATCGCTAGGGATCAGAATAAAATTTCGGTTTAGACAAGTTTCCGTAACCTCAGGCATAATTCTATGGTGTTCCTTACGTCTGGACCATGATTTTTTCCCGTTAAAGACAGATTTTGTTACAAAGATTTTACTAAACAATACTATGTCGACTATGTGTAATTACATAACTCCTCCCCCTCCAAAAAAAAAAAAAAAAAAAAGACTCTCTGGAGCCGCTCCTTGTCCCTTGGTGGTAAACAACCACCATAATGTTTTTACACCTCATATCTAACGCTCACAAATTCTACAATATGAATACAAAAATACGCATACAGAAAATATATCACCCGCATTTACTGTTTTCGCGTATTTATTGTTTTTATTTGACTACTACCCCGATGAATCGGATCTCTAAAATAGTAAGCATTGCAGTTTTTTTGGGACAGTTATTTCTTTAAATAAGTACAGTCCCTGAGCATACCAGCCTTAACTCAATAATGCACCTATTTTATATTCATTGAAACAATAAAAAATCAATATTCCTGTTGTGGTTTTTGGGGGTTCTTTCTAAAACACAACTTACTTAAACTAAAAAAAAAGCACATTTATTACTCAATCTTCACTTGACAATTAAATATTTAAAAAAAAATAAGTATACCCTGATTAGCTCCACTGAAATCTGTTGCCATGGAAAAGGGAGCAAATTATATTAAACTAATCAAAATATCAAAACTTAAGAATCCGAATAGGTTAATACAACAATGATAATTTTGAACTCATCATTTTAAGACAATATTAAATGTAGTAAGGGGCAACAGATTTCTAAATCAAGTAGCATACTGAATTGCATAAAGAACACCCAACTCCACTCCAACCCGATCAAGCTCAAATCTCCATACACATTAAATTAACAAAAGTGTAATCATCATATAATTTGGAAAAATGCAGACAACCTGAAATTCCTCCAATATGAGGACCAAAAGGAGAAAGAGTTAAATCCGTTAATAGAATAGGGATATGATGATGTACTAAAATTTTAGAACAACAATGGAGATTCTGAACAAGATCAGATCGGTTAGCCAAGAATCGTATAGTGGTATAAAATAACTGAAAACCCTTTTTTTTTTTTTGTTAAAAAACAACCATTTTGTTGTTTGTTTTGAATAATACTTCAAAGAAAGGATAATTAAAAATTAAATTAATCAATTATAAAATTAGACTTAATTTTACTTTAGCAACAATTATCAGTATATTCAATACTGAGATAGGAACAATAATTACATCTAATAACCTTACGTAAACCCCAATTAATGTTCATTTAAACTATTGCTATGAATTTTAGATTTAAGAAATTTAAAAGTATTAATTTAGCAAAATTATAGCTTTCATATTTTTAATCACACTTACTGAGAGGTTAATTCCTTCCTATAGGTATGTTGTAATTATAAAAATATTAATTATTTAAAAATTATATATAAAGAAAAACATACCATATTTGAGAATAAACAAAAACTTTCTTTATTTGAATAATTAAAAATTATAAAAGTAAGGTAGTTCTCAAACAAAATATAATAATAACATAATAACAAAGTTGATCAAAAAAAAAATACTGAAATTACTTATTATAACACTTTACATTAAGCAGCAAAGTCCCTAAAATTACCACAATACCATGATTTAAAGATGGATCAACTTTTCAAAATTTAGTTATTGATTAATTTTCAATTAAATATCATAAATCTTAAACTATTAACAAACCAGCAATTCAAATGTCGTTCAATCATAAAAAAAAACAGGTTACATGTTAATCATCTTAAAATACCAATAATTATATTTTTTTGTTTCTCCAGGTATTTATAAATATTACAACAGTAGACAACATGTAATAAAGAAGAAATATGGGTTACTTACAATATACTTTGATATTTACTACCGTCAATGTGGGCACACTTCTTTGCATATATGTTAGTCTGCCATAATCTCTTTTTTTTTTTTTTTTTTTTTTTTACCTATTCTTTTCAGCTGCCTCTACGAGTCAACACCGTTACTCCATACATCACTTGGAGATTTTGATTTATTCCCGATTCAAAACGTCGTCACATCACCGATACCTTGTAAAGCGGGCAAGTCTACTCAGCTAGTCACACCAGCCTTCTTAGTCTAGGATTAATAATGCCCCATCTCCAGAAATGATGCTCGTCTAATCATTAATTCATTTTTCGTCAAGGCATCAATAACAACCGCCGCTTAAGAAGTCAACACAAGACAACACTTTTTCTAGGAACGCCGCTACTACATGATGGGTCAAACATATTTTCTTTTCATTCGCCCTCTATCAGATACAGATCCTTACTTCGAAAATGCCCTTATAGCCTCTTTTCATCATAACCTCATGATTTAGGATAATTAATGTAGGGCCATCAATGCCCCACTCTCAAAAAAAATCTTCCAGAAACCTGTCCGCCTTCAACAACTTCGCGATCCAGCCCACAGGCCAGTCTTCGAGCCCCGTAATAAGTCGAATTTTTTTTTTACGAGTCAAACGACAGGTCTCTTGGCCAAGCAACAAGTGTCGTAAACATTCATTCTCCCGCGCTGCTTGAAAAACGGGACCGATCCACTCTGCCAGGGGTACGGGAATGGAAACAAAAGGGAAAATGGACTCTCCTTGAAGGCACCAGCCTGTCGTTCCACCCTGCCAGCCGCTTCATGGGGGAAGGCAGCCATGTTTCACCCCCATGGCGTGTGCTGAAGGGGGTCCTGTGAGCCTCTGTTGACCTGGGCGCCAGCTATCCGCCTGATAGCAGAGCCCATTGAAGCCTGTCGTAAGCTTACAAAGCCTAATTGCGTATATAGTACACTCATAAGATAACGTAATTCCTATACAGGGCGGACGGTCTTTCTTTTAACCAAAACTAGACTAGGTGACTACAACACATGATTCAAGGGTATGGGAGAAAACGTACACGACTGCCCAATACACTATGTGTGGTCTTTTACTGAGAAACCTCCCTCCCTGCTATTTATTTTTCGTATTTGAAAACAGGAAGCAAAGCTAGACTATAAACGTTGAATTTACTTTGCAAAAAGAAAAAGAAAGAAGAAAAAATAAAAACTGATTTTATTATTATTATTACAATTACTTTTATTTATTTAAATTTTTATTAGAAACAGAAGAAAAAAGAGTGCTTTTAAATAAATGTAGAGAAAGTGATTTAAATAATTAATGTAGATTAAAAAAAAATTGGTTGAAACCAACCGTAACAAGATTGCTCCCCCCGGCTAATTAAAAAAAAATTTTTTGAGAAAACAAATTATTTTTTTGAAAGGTAACTGGGTACCACATGGCATGCTGGGACCTCAACACTGAAAAAACTGACCCACAAACACAGATCATACATCGATCCGGGACGGGATCCAGAGAGTTCACCGCTGAAATACCACCCTGACAATATATTCCGGATATATACAACCAGAGCTCGCACATCCGTAGAAACCATTACCTAAAATATTACCTGAAACATGACCATAAAAGAGTACTACCAGAGGAGGGACCACAAGGCTGATTTTACCACTAAAATGACCAAGATATTCTCTGCACCTGTAAAAGAACACATGTTCCACCTGACTGTGAAACCTCATTTCCCTACTACTGTCATTCCTACGCATAACTGCATCCTACCTGAAATTTCTGGTAACAGAACTGTAAATAATACATAAATTGAATTTTGAGAAAAAAAAAATTAGCCGAAAAAGAAGAGAAGTGCCCACTGATTAATTGTCATTATACTGCTTATATACATAACTTCAATAATTGGCATCACAGTATATTACAACACTATCTATTAATGTAAATAAGTACTAGTAATATCATAGTTACAACACTGTAAATGTCAATGAAATTTGTAAAACACATATTAATTCTATTATACAAAAATACACAAGAGCAACTGGTGACACACAAAAAAAAATATATACATATACATCTGTAAGACACATATTATGGTATCACAGACCATGGTAGGGAGTTACGCACACATTTATAACATTTTTCTACAAGAAGCCATGTTGTTTTTGAGAAAAGTCCAATGATTCGGTTCACTGTGTAGATTTTACAAATGCACTTACAAGTAATGTGCATGGGAAAGAGTATCTCTGCCTCTGTGCTACTTATAGCACAAGCAGTTTCGGGCCCCTTGGGCACTACAGGGAAAACATTCCACCAAAACTTAAAAAGAAGGGTGGTGACGTATGTCACCAGGAAGGAAAACACACATTCCACAAAAATAGGAAGTAGAATAAAGAAAATAGTTAATTTTAGCACTTTTAGCCACACACAACAACATATAGGCATGTACATGAGACAGTATGTACAAGAAAAAGAAAAAGGGTCCACACTCCTTAAAGTTAAAAGTTCAAATAAACCCACAAATTGCATAGTAAATAATAAATCCATCTGATTAAAGTGCATTAATTAAAGTAAACCCACACTTAAAAGATTATATACAAAACACAGATGCATTTAAAAAAGGAAAACGCAGAACAATTTTGGCAAAAGGGTAACCAAACATACCCTCCTAAAAAAAATTTAAAGTAACAAAAATTACATTCGTTTTTTTTTTTTTTTTTTTTTTTTTTTTTTTTTTTTTTTTTTTGCAAAAATACACCCAAAATCTACGAAAACTGGGTGTGGACGGGTATATACCACATAATCTACCATAAAACAGACAAAAACCTTAAGTATAAGCATAAAAAGGGTTAAAAATGCCTACATGAAAGTATCAAAACACAACCAAAACAAACCTTTAATACGCTAGAAAAACTAAGTTCCGTTTTAAAATGCCCAAGAAAATAATTAAATATACATACACATTAACTAAACTATAAATAAATACAAATAAACAAGGTAAAATTGATAAAAATGCCTGAATAACGAAAAAAAAATAGTTAGTATTTATAACTCGGACGGTCTCTTCTATCCCGTAGCGAATAGTCGGTTCTAGAAATCGATATTGAACGACTACTTCTATTCGATTTAGCAGCTGGACGAATCGATGAACGAGACCTGCGCGAATCGCTGTGCTCAGCAGTTGAACTGCTTTCTGCCGTGGCTGAATTTTTACCTACGCGCATCTCGCTGCCTTCTGCCGTTGCTAAATTTTTATTTACGCACATCTCGTTATTCTCTGCCGCTGCAATCTCCGGAGAAATGGGAGGTGGGGGAGAGGGATTTATGATTTCAGTCGCGTCGCTGTCTGTTTCCTCCACTTCCGGCGCTACCGGAGTTTCGCTATTGTTGACGTTCACTACTGCTGGTGCGCGGTTACTATCATATGGTGCCCAGGGAATGAATCGGTTACGCTTGCATCTGCGTACAGGAGGAGAATCGCGCGGTTGGTGTGGTGAATCGATGGTCACGTTTTCAGTCGATCCCAGGCCAATTGTTTGTTTTGGTTCACTGGACCAGATGGGGAGTCTGTCTTTGAAGGAAGACAACCTGTCAACATGGACAACCTGACAATTTTTGGGATTAGCAACTAGCGCTATTTTAAAATTAACTTCATTTAGCTTCTCAATTATAGTAAAAGGACCATTATTTTGCTTGCTTAATTTTTTTGTATTACCAGGGGCGACTGTGGGTGTAAATAACCACACAAGATCTCCTATTTTAAAATTTTTAACAACAGCTGTTTTTTCACGGTATTTTTCCTGCTGCTCAGAAACTTTAATTAAATTACTATGTACTTCAGTGTATACTTTTTGAAGAGCTGGGATTAAGAGTTCACAAAAAGAGGGTGCATCATTATAATTAAAAGAAGGTGGTTGAGAAAAGAGATTATATGGTAGATTCATATTTCTGCCATACATAACTGCAGCTGGGCTAAGTTTAGTTGATGAGTGGACAGCTGAACGCATAGCTAGTAGCGCAAATTTTAGTTTAGTGTCCCAGTCAGATTGATTTTGGTTGACTATGTGACAAAGTGCATTTTTAAGAGTACGATTCTGTCTCTCCACTTGCGAGTTGCCAGCCGGGTGATAAGATGAGGTCTTAATATGTTTAATACCAAACATTTTATATACGTGCTCTATCGCATCTGAAATTAGATTCTTCGCATTGTCCGTCGTAATAAAACAGGGTGCTCCGTAGCGTGAGATGAAGTCAGCTAAAGTGTCCGCAATGACATCTGAAGTGGTTGAACTAACCGCATATGCTTCTGGCCACTTAGTAAATGAATCTATATATGCGACAATATACTTATTTCCCGAAAAAGTTTGTGGTAAGGGTCCAATGAGATCCAAATGAACCTTGTTCATGGGAAACTGGGGGGTCGGCATACGTTGCAGAGGGGCGAGCTGGTTCGCTCTATAAGCTCTCTTCTGCTGGCAACTAATACATGACTCCACTAGATGCTTGACATCTGACGACATTCCTGGCCAATAGAAGTGCTCACGAATGCGATCAATGGTCTTTTGAAAGGCTTGATGACAAGCCGCTAGGGACTCATGTGTTAGTGCAAAAACTTGAGTAACCAATTCTTTTGGCACGACTAACTTTACAGGTTTATTCAAAATAGCTGACTCCCTCGTATCCTCACAAACTAAAATGTCATCTCTAAAAAAAAATTTCATGTATTTAGGAGCAATTTCTACACCTTGGTCTAGTTTTCTTGCAATCTCGCAGCATTTCTTGTCTGATTTTTGTAATTCACCAATTTTTTCAAGTAGATTGGAATGAGGCATAAAAGTAACTTCCTTTTCGACTTGTATACAAAAATTACAATTAACAGTATCATTGGAGTTATCATTGTTGACATACCTCGAAAGGAAGTCTGCGACACTGTTACACTTACCTTTAACAAACTTGATTGTAAAATTAAAGTCTGAGAGAGTGCAGATCCATTTAGCCATGCGAGATGTAGGGTCGTGAATTTTTAACATAAATGTTAGAGGTGCATGGTCTGTATAGATGAAAAAATGGGTATTAGCAATGTAACATTTAAAGTGGGCAGTAGCCCAAACTAAAGCTAGTAATTCCCTTTCAGTGGTGGAGTAGCGGGTCTCAGCATCTTTCAATTTTCTGCTGGCAAAGGCAACAGGATGGAGCATGTTATTTTCATCTAATTGTGATAACACTGCCCCTAATGCTTCGCCACTGGCATCACTATATAAGTGGAATTCTTTCTCAAAATCAGGGAGTGCAAGACATGGTTTTGAAATAAGAGCCATTTTAAGGTCTTCAAATTCTTTCTGTGCATCTTCATTCCACGAAAATTTTCCTGTCTCTTTCGTTAAGTTGATTAGATTTTTAGCTCTCTTAGTAAAATCTGGTATAAATCTCCTATAAAAGGATAGAGTTCCAATGAATGACCTAACAGCCTTTCGGGTAGTTGGAGGTTTAAAATTTTCTATTACGGCAATATTTTTATTGATAGGTGATACTTGGCCACTACAAATCTCAAAACCTAGATATTGTATTTTATTCGAAAGGAAAGTGCATTTACTGGGCTTAAGTTTAAGTTTATGCAGTCTTAACCTATCAAAGACCATGTTAAGCTTCTCAAAATGAGAATTAACATCACAGGAGGCAATTACAATGTCGTCGATATAAACAAGACTTCCAAGATTGCCTAAATCACCGAAAATAGCATTCATAAGTCTTTGGAAACTGTTACCTGAATTTGAGAGCCCAAAACAGTTACGGGTCCACTCAAAAAGTCCCTTGTGGGTGATTATTGCAGTTTTATGCCTATCCTCTGGGCGAATAACCTGTTGAAAAAAACCACTAGTTAAATCTAGCGTTGAAAAAAATTTAGCCCCACTTAAAGCATCAACAGAGTCGGTAATGTTAGGTATTGGGTAAGCATCTTTAACAAGATTTTTATTTAATCTTCTGTAGTCAACAGCAAGTCGATAGGAACCATCTGATTTCCGAACCAGAATAAACGGAGAAGCAAATTCAGACATGGAAGGGGAAATTATGTCCGCCTGTAACAAAGTATTAAGTTGGTCTTCCATTTCTTGACGTAGTTTGTAGGGGACTCTATAAGCTTTGCCTTTAACTGGTTTATTTGAAGTTAAGTTAATTTCATGCGGGATTGTATCACAGCCGGGTAAATCTAAGACCGATGCTGCAAATACATCTTTGTTTTTGTCTAGAAAATTTTGCATTTTAAGTTTTAATGGGGGTTCTAAATGATCTAAATTGATTTCAGAGCTCCAAGTGAGATCAGCGTGATCAAAGTCACCAATTGGAGGGGCCAAATTTATATTATAGGTTAATTTATTATCAGTTACGGGTATATTTGACTGGTCTACACATTTTTGAATTTTGGCAACAAAGGTTCCTTTATTTAAATGAATACTATTGTCTGAAAAATTTGCAAATGAGATATATAGGCCATGTTCTTTAGTGCAAATGGCTCTGGAGGTAAGGAGACCTTGATTTAAATTTTTCGCCAAAGGTTCTAACATAACAATATCATTTTCCTTAATAAAATTTTCCTTATAACTTTTAACCTGGGCTAACATTTTTGACTGCGGGGGAATTGAAATTTTGCTGCATAACACAGCGAAACTTATATTTTTATTTTTATTGGTTTTATCACTACTGCTATCTTCATTGCTCTCCTCCTCGACTTCAGGTACCTTATCCTCTATACTTACCAAATCTTCACTTTCATCAATATTACAAATTTCAGTAGTCTCTTCAGCTAAATTACCCTGAGTTACCTGACTCGCTGCTGAAAGAATGTTGCCGATACTTTGAATACTTGAAAAATTTTCAGTATTATTACCCTCAGAGCTACCGCCTGATGTTGTTTGCATGCAAAAGTTCTGCGCAACACTTTTAACTTCCTTATCTGCCTCAGTTTGAATGATTATCTCAACATCTTTTCCCATATTAGTCAACTGCGGGTCCTGAACTACCATATTTTCACTACTATTACTCCCATTTTCAATATTAACTGAGTCATGAACTTTCTCACATGCACAATTTCCAGGAGGGCTATTGGCATTACTACTTTTTGAATTCTCTCTTACTTTGTTGACACATTTTATATTTATAGAATTATTTTCAACACAATCATTATTTATACAATTATTATTTGAATTTACACTATATACAGAGTTAGAAATATTTACAGAATTAGTAGCAAGACAAGTATTAGACCCTGAAGTATTACTTGGGGTTTCTACGCTTTGTTTACATTGGCCTGCAGCTGGCACTTTAAGAGCGACAGCATTTGTATCACAATTTATACTTGCCCGGTACTCTTTCAGAAATGGCATTCCCAAAATCATATTAAATTCCTCTGCTAATTTACCTTCCACTACATAGAATTCAGCTTGACATTGAACATTATCAAAAACAAATTTTAAAAATACTTTCTTATTTAGGTGAACTTTCTCACCGGTGACAGTCATAATGGGGATATTGCAATTCTCCGTTTCAAAATTCTCTAAATAGTTACAATCCGTACCACTCAGGAGATTAATTGCAGAACCAGTGTCACATAATGCATTCAGGCAAACTTTATTTATGTAAATTCTTGCAGTTGGTAATGTATACGATTGGGGCTGAAACATACTATACACAGTTGGGGGGTCCAGGGGCCTGTTGGGGATCGACTTGACCACATCTGATCCGGCCACTAATAGTTTAAAGCCTCACTTTCATTGTTAGCTACTGGGGTGTTATTTACCGCCTGCTCTTCATTTCTGTTCGCAGCTGTGCTCCTATTGTTTTGGTAATAACCACCTCTTCTTCCCCTATATCCGCCTCGCTGATTGTGGTTCCCTCTAGGATTTTCACCTCTGTTTCTATAATTTTGCCCACGGCTCCTGAAATTTTGACCACCTCCCCTTCTAAAATTATAGTCGACAAAATTTAGTGGACAATCTCTGGCATAGTGGCCTTGTACGGAGCACCTATAGCAGGTTACGGGTCTTACCTCTTGGTTTTTCTCCTGTACATCCCTAGCCCTAAGATCAACTAAACTGTCTATCTTAGCTGCTAAAACATCAATTTGAGATTTTAGTTGGTCTATCTCCTTCTTTTGTGAGCTATCTTGCTGAAAAACTGCAGCACAGGGTAGGTTTTGGGTTAAATTTGGGTTGAGAATTTCCTCGCGGTGGTTGTAAAAAGGGTTAATGCTTCTATAAGCTTTTTCTTCCAGAAGTGCAATTTTGAGAACTTCTTCTGGGGATTGTGGATTTCTCGCAATTACCCCCTTTCGCACTTCTGGTGTAAGATTGCTCAACAGCATGGAGTGTAGTAGAGCCGTTCGGCTTTTATCGACTACTTCACCCTGGATACCTTCAATTACAAGGGCTCTTAATGACATATCATATGCCTTGTCATAAAACTCCTGAACACTCATATTGGGTGGCTGTTTAAAATTTAGAAAGTGACTGAGTGCAACATCTGGTGTGGTCTGTGAAGTATAACTCTCTTTTAAGATTTTTAATAGCTCATCAGATGTTTTTGCTTTGTGAATTTTTATTCGCCTAGAAGCAGCTCCTGAAAGTCTAGCAAGTAAAACAAACTTCTTTTCCTCCTCAGTCCAGTCGAATAATTTTGAAAAACTCTCAAATTTCTCAGAAAAATCTGAGAAGCAGACTGAGCTGGCCTCTCCATTGAATGGGGGAATATTAGACAAATTATCCACTAAAGCATTTTTCCGCTGAATAGTGGCAATTGCTTCCGAGTGCTTATCAGCCATAGTTAGAGTTAGAAAATGACAAACAAACCAAAAAAAAAAAAATGAAAAAAGGGGGGGGGGCAACTTAAAAATGAGAAAAAGAGAGGGGAAAGGAAAACCTTATAAATACATAAAACTTAAGTACAGGACTATGATTTTAGTGACTAAGCTAAAGTTATGTACACACAACATAATTTTGACTGGGGACTGTAACTACTAGCACAGAGAGAGAGCCTAGACCTCTTTTTACACTTGAACATATAAATAAAATTTTAATTGCAAAAACACCCAGTTGCTCTTTGATACATAAATACATACAAGTAAAAAAAAAAATCAATAACCCAGAGACCGAATTGTTACGGCTCCATTTGTTGTGGTTTTTGGGGGTTCTTTCTAAAACACAACTTACTTAAACTAAAAAAAAAGCACATTTATTACTCAATCTTCACTTGACAATTAAATATTTAAAAAAAAATAAGTATACCCTGATTAGCTCCACTGAAATCTGTTGCCATGGAAAAGGGAGCAAATTATATTAAACTAATCAAAATATCAAAACTTAAGAATCCGAATAGGTTAATACAACAATGATAATTTTGAACTCATCATTTTAAGACAATATTAAATGTAGTAAGGGGCAACAGATTTCTAAATCAAGTAGCATACTGAATTGCATAAAGAACACCCAACTCCACTCCAACCCGATCAAGCTCAAATCTCCATACACATTAAATTAACAAAAGTGTAATCATCATATAATTTGGAAAAATGCAGACAACCTGAAATTCCTCCAATATGAGGACCAAAAGGAGAAAGAGTTAAATCCGTTAATAGAATAGGGATATGATGATGTACTAAAATTTTAGAACAACAATGGAGATTCTGAACAAGATCAGATCGGTTAGCCAAGAATCGTATAGTGGTATAAAATAACTGAAAACCCTTTTTTTTTTTTGTTAAAAAACAACCATTTTGTTGTTTGTTTTGAATAATACTTCAAAGAAAGGATAATTAAAAATTAAATTAATCAATTATAAAATTAGACTTAATTTTACTTTAGCAACAATTATCAGTATATTCAATACTGAGATAGGAACAATAATTACATCTAATAACCTTACGTAAACCCCAATTAATGTTCATTTAAACTATTGCTATGAATTTTAGATTTAAGAAATTTAAAAGTATTAATTTAGCAAAATTATAGCTTTCATATTTTTAATCACACTTACTGAGAGGTTAATTCCTTCCTATAGGTATGTTGTAATTATAAAAATATTAATTATTTAAAAATTATATATAAAGAAAAACATACCATATTTGAGAATAAACAAAAACTTTCTTTATTTGAATAATTAAAAATTATAAAAGTAAGGTAGTTCTCAAACAAAATATAATAATAACATAATAACAAAGTTGATCAAAAAAAAAATACTGAAATTACTTATTATAACACTTTACATTAAGCAGCAAAGTCCCTAAAATTACCACAATACCATGATTTAAAGATGGATCAACTTTTCAAAATTTAGTTATTGATTAATTTTCAATTAAATATCATAAATCTTAAACTATTAACAAACCAGCAATTCAAATGTCGTTCAATCATAAAAAAAAACAGGTTACATGTTAATCATCTTAAAATACCAATAATTATATTTTTTTGTTTCTCCAGGTATTTATAAATATTACAACAGTAGACAACATGTAATAAAGAAGAAATATGGGTTACTTACAATATACTTTGATATTTACTACCGTCAATGTGGGCACACTTCTTTGCATATATGTTAGTCTGCCATAATCTCTTTTTTTTTTTTTTTTTTTTTTTTTTACCTATTCTTTTCAGCTGCCTCTACGAGTCAACACCGTTACTCCATACATCACTTGGAGATTTTGATTTATTCCCGATTCAAAACGTCGTCACATCACCGATACCTTGTAAAGCGGGCAAGTCTACTCAGCTAGTCACACCAGCCTTCTTAGTCTAGGATTAATAATGCCCCATCTCCAGAAATGATGCTCGTCTAATCATTAATTCATTTTTCGTCAAGGCATCAATAACAACCGCCGCTTAAGAAGTCAACACAAGACAACACTTTTTCTAGGAACGCCGCTACTACATGATGGGTCAAACATATTTTCTTTTCATTCGCCCTCTATCAGATACAGATCCTTACTTCGAAAATGCCCTTATAGCCTCTTTTCATCATAACCTCATGATTTAGGATAATTAATGTAGGGCCATCAATGCCCCACTCTCAAAAAAAATCTTCCAGAAACCTGTCCGCCTTCAACAACTTCGCGATCCAGCCCACAGGCCAGTCTTCGAGCCCCGTAATAAGTCGAATTTTTTTTTTACGAGTCAAACGACAGGTCTCTTGGCCAAGCAACAAGTGTCGTAAACATTCATTCTCCCGCGCTGCTTGAAAAACGGGACCGATCCACTCTGCCAGGGGTACGGGAATGGAAACAAAAGGGAAAATGGACTCTCCTTGAAGGCACCAGCCTGTCGTTCCACCCTGCCAGCCGCTTCATGGGGGAAGGCAGCCATGTTTCACCCCCATGGCGTGTGCTGAAGGGGGTCCTGTGAGCCTCTGTTGACCTGGGCGCCAGCTATCCGCCTGATAGCAGAGCCCATTGAAGCCTGTCGTAAGCTTACAAAGCCTAATTGCGTATATAGTACACTCATAAGATAACGTAATTCCTATACAGGGCGGACGGTCTTTCTTTTAACCAAAACTAGACTAGGTGACTACAACACATGATTCAAGGGTATGGGAGAAAACGTACACGACTGCCCAATACACTATGTGTGGTCTTTTACTGAGAAACCTCCCTCCCTGCTATTTATTTTTCGTATTTGAAAACAGGAAGCAAAGCTAGACTATAAACGTTGAATTTACTTTGCAAAAAGAAAAAGAAAGAAGAAAAAATAAAAACTGATTTTATTATTATTATTACAATTACTTTTATTTATTTAAATTTTTATTAGAAACAGAAGAAAAAAGAGTGCTTTTAAATAAATGTAGAGAAAGTGATTTAAATAATTAATGTAGATTAAAAAAAAATTGGTTGAAACCAACCGTAACATTCCTGAAATACCAGATATTATTTTTAATTTTTTTTCAAATTTATTTCAAATGCTGAATAAATACTACTAAGAAATATTTGCTATATGTTTCCACATATAAATATACCGATACTGTCAAAATATGGAATAAACTTGTCCCCATTACTATTATTACAAAGTTTAATACCTTCGCGACGAGCGTCGCGTATAACGTGACGCATAAAATACTCAGAATCCTTGAT
Source organism: Maratus michaelseni (assembly GCA_963931845.1). Lineage (NCBI taxonomy): Eukaryota > Metazoa > Arthropoda > Arachnida > Araneae > Salticidae > Maratus > Maratus michaelseni. The sequence continues at coordinate 136,334,452 of OZ007586.1, read as the reverse complement.
TAATCCTGTTAGGAATTTTTAATTGAAAATTTTACCTTTATTAATCTAAGCATTTCTGAGATTCAGTTAAACAAAAATATCTAAATCGCGAAGAGGTTAACCAATATTGAGTCAATGTTATTTTGCTACTAGGGTATAAATTTATTTCGCGAAACCAACCAAAGCGAATTCACTGCAAGGAAAATATTTTCCAGCAATTATATTTGGATATAAATTATCTTTGTTCTAAGAAAATTATAAGCGTGCTAATGGTAAACAAGAAGGAAAAATAATTCCGAGAAATATTTTCAAAACTAGAACAGTATCTTATGATAAAAAAATAAATAAAAAGTTGAATGTGATTCCTGTAATTGCCTTTAAACGTCAAATAAATCAATATTAAGTGGACCGTTATCAGATCTGTTTGATGAACCAAAAAATAAATAAACCGGGGCGTTAATCTAAGAAAGAACAAGTAAGTTAAAAAAGAAAAGAAGCAAAATTGGAGATGCGTCCAATTATTTTTTATGATACGTTTTAGATAGATTTAAGGGGAGATTTCACTTTGTTGGGTCTAAAAAATCGATCTTTCTTTCTTTTTCTTTTTTTGTTTTTTTTTAAATACATTTTTTGATTCTCTGAAGTATGAAGAATCTGTGTGTCTGAAACGGTTTTGAATTATTCAATTTATTAAAGCCCTTTGAACAGAACCGTCCTGTGTTGAGTAAAGTAAAAGTAACACTTTAAACTCGTTTTTTTAAACCATGTTTTCCAACACGCGGGGCAGCATAGCGTTCAAACCAATCAACCGATTACAAAAACATGAATGGTGTTTGAAAGGCAATCGCTTTTTGGAAGCCATGAACCTATTTCATGTTACAGAATTAATTTTTAAATATTTTTTACAAAATATATATATAAAAAAAACCGTGAAATTCGTACGTCGTTTTCCAAACAAGCGCCTCCTTTTTTTCTGTGTGTCAATTTCAATGACCCACAGGTTCATGGCACTGAAAATTTAATTAGCTTTCCTAACACGTATCATTTTTTTCTGTTTCAGAGTTTTGTGTTACAAGGCACAATCCTGCCCCGTGCAAAGCAGAATTGGTAGTTTAGCCTCTTTTTTTCGTTCAAAAATTCCGAATTCATATCAGAAATTTCTAAAAAAGAATTTTTACTGTATGTAATAGCAAAATGTCTGTCATTGTATAAAACAAAAAATTACTATTCGGAATTTCTGGTATAAATTAGAATTTTCTGAATAAAAAAGGAGGCTAAACTGACAACCCTGGCAAAATTGTGCACTCTGGGCACGCGCATTTTAAGATAAGGATACCGCCTCTTGTTTTTACATTTTTTTACACACAAAAATTGTAAAAAAACAAGATGTATTTGTTTATTGCAAAAAAAAAAAAATCCAGTTTCGTTTTAATGATCATTCATTTAAAAAAAAAAATCTTGAAAAACGCCGACTTTTTGGCCTTAAAAAGTAGAATCTCTCCTTAAGTCTGTTCCCAAATCCAAACAGGCTAGTTTCTGCCATATTCCTGAATTAATATTTGTACGCAAACGCATGAAATTATCAGGTGCTCTTATTCAGAAACTATGTAATCGAACAGTTTATTCCCATTTTACGGTAGAGGCGAAGGATCTTTCAGAAAATGCTGTCAAAGTGGCGGTTTGAATCGAATTTCCGAACACGACAGCCCGATAAAGGTTATCATGATACAACAATCGCTTATATCTGAGGATGTAATTTTTTTTAAATAGAAAAATGAAAAAAATGTTCGAATCACTTCAAGAATCATGTTTGTAAGTGTCATGCTTTTACGTGTAAATGTATCAGAAAGTTTCAAGTTGTTGAGCGGAGAAATTTTTCTTTTTTTTTTAACCGCCTTAACTGTTTGAGCTCCGGTTATTGTAATTTTGAAAATATTCTAAAAAAAACTATTCATGTGATTAGAGGGCAGTCTGAAATTGGACGATATAGTTTAAAAAAAAATTAAATCCTCCATTTAGGCTGGATGTGGTGGGAAGATTTTTTATCCATCAGAGATCTAGGGCATAGTTTCAGTATGCAAACATATGACATTGCGAATTTATATTAAAATTACTATAATTGTAAAACTTTCAGCAGACACATTATTTAGACAAATTCTGGCTCAACATTTTGTTGGCAGATGCACAGACAAGAAACAGTCTGATAAATGCGTCAATAACAGACGCTGTAAAGAACAATAATAATGAAGATTGGTTGTCCAATTCTAAATTTTTCCCATCTAGGAGTGAAAAAGAGAAATAAAACGTCTAAATCGTGTTATCCATTTTAAAATCAAAGGAATTTGATTGTAAATAACAATTTTTGATTTATTTGGGAAGAAGTTCACCAACCAGAGCCTAAAGGGTTAAAAAATCAACATTTATGATGTGCATGATAATAATTTTGAAATCCATAAGAGGAAAGATTTTTATAAAATAGAATATAAAAAAGAGAAATGTAAAACTGTTTTACATGTAAATTTTTCAATAAAAAATTATAGTTAACATACCTATATAATCTTAACTGATATAACTTAATCAAAGCTCATGAATTAGGAAAATAGGCAGTTTTATAGTATGTTAATCACTTTAATTTATTTAAATGAATAATTGGTATTTTTAGCTAGGTGGTTATTTATGTTAGTAGATTACAGAATTTTTTTAATAAAACAACTTATACTGCTTTCATAACTCTTCTTTTTTCTTATTAATTTTTAGCTTAAAAAATAGCTTATTATGAAATAAGTAAGTGGTTATATATCATTGCAAAATTGGTTATATATTATTATATAGCTTGTTACAAAATAAGCAGCCTAGCTAGACTAGGTATAGCTTTCCTTCCATCTTTCGCATTTTTTCTTTAGATTTGTCTTTAGGAATAAAATATTTAAAATCCTCTCTGGTCAACTTTAATCTTTCTATCCTGGCAGCTTCTTTTTCGTTTCAAAAAATTCCTTTAATAATCTTTAAATTTAATTTTGTTGCTATTACATTGCTCGATTTATTAGTGTCGTCTTTGCCAATAATAGTATATTGCCTCCACGTATTCAATAAATCATCTGATAAACTAGATCCAATTAGTTGGTAAAGTTATGCTGAATTGCTTTTTAAGCTCAAGCCCACGGACCATAACAATATGCTTCAACTTTCATAAACAAATCTAACGACAGAAGCCCGAATATTAGCTATAACTAATTTTAAAAATTCTCTAACATAAACCTCAATTAATAACTCTTTATTCCCAAAACGTCTCTATTTCGCAAAACACAACTATAGCTTTTGGGTAGTTTTCTGCAGTTATGGAGTTAGCTTTGAAGTGACTGCCTGGCACCTATTCCAAATTCTACTGATTATATTAGACACTGAAACTTATCACGAATTTAATTTTAGGTACCCGTGAGTTTTTCCAATCTGAGACCAAAATGATAAAAGAAATTATTCATCAGAAATATCATACAGCCTTTTATTATAATTCGTATATTAATTATTTACAAAAAATTAAAGTTCAAAGGTTCTTAATTTACTTCATTATCTTTGCGCTTAATAATTAATAAATGCGTAAAAAAAATGCAAGTTACATTTCCCTCTATTTCTTTATTAATTAACTCGTCATCATATTTATCATAGTCTAACATAAGATCCATTTTAGCTTCATTTACGGTTTTGATTTCCTAAATTAGACTTTCTAATATGGAAGAATAATCCAAAACAGATTCTTTATCTAATGATTCTTCTGTTATTTCAGCTTTCAAAACATTTAATGTTTTAGTAAATTATATATGCAATGGTGCGCGCTTTTTTCTTAATTTATCCATAATAATTAACACACTGACTGCCATGGCACACAAATATGTGTCCCAACAATATTTCCTGGGGTGCCATACCTCACGAATACGTATGCCATCAACATTTTCATTGAAGACAATTTATTGCTATGAAACAGGACTATTGATAATTTATTAACATGTATTTATAAAAATAACCCCGTGATTCTCCAGGCATGTTTAGTGATTTCAGTTTGGCGTTGGCCGTGTAAAAATAACTAAAACTTGATATTTTTTAATTGAAAATATATAAGATTAACACTTTGCATAAAATTAACACACATTGCCACGAATGGGAATTGTGAACCGATCCGATTAGACACCGAAAACCGCTTTGCAAATGTCTTCCAAAAAAAGCCGCCACTTCGTCCCAATCTGTGGTGGTCAACGTGTTATGAACAAAATATAGCACTATATCTTTAATAATTATTCTAAGTCTTTTATAGCTCAAAACCATGTAAAATTACCAATATACTGCGCCGTCTTGTCATGGATGCGAGTAATTTATATTATTATATAACAATGCAGGTTCGTAACTATTTATTGAAGACTTTTAAACTTTGAATTTTTAAAATTCTGAAAATTATTATAATAATGGACAAAGAAAATTCTTACCTTAATTCTTCTCAGGAAAAATCTGGGACTATCCTAAATAAAATAATTTTCTTGAATTATAAATAGTGCCCGAACGTATTAAGTTTAATAGACCGAAACCGAATTTCGGATCTGTTTCGATTTTTGGCAAAAAACTGAACTCACTCAGAAGAAAATTTTAAAATATTAACAGATAAATATTACAATACAAAACTATGATTAATTAGTCACACAAATATATCTAATATCTACAAAGACACTTACGGATATGGGTGTATGTGCACGTGTTTGTATTAAATAAAAGTACAGATGATACTATAATTCAACCGTTCCTTTCAGTATTATAGCCAATAATCACAGACAATGCATTTAATACTGTGTATTTGAGAAGTAAAAATATTTAATAACAAAGATAAATGTCCATTATGCAGAGAATTTCAAAATATTCAACATTTAGCTTTGAAATCATGCAGAATATTAAAAAAATATTTATTTCTTCTCTTGTGATAGTGTAATAAGAAAAAGGAGAAACCTAAGTAGCTTCAATTTACGTTCATTATTACTTGAGTAGAAAGGCAAAATATATGTATATGTTTAAATATATTTTTGCATTATGAATGATGAGAATATTTAACGTGTTATCGATGTTTAACCCAATTTTAATATATTATACGATTGTGGGGACCTATTTAAAACATCGGTGTATCTGCTTTTATATAAAATCAAGCAAAAGTGACCTGGTTCTTGGTACTCATGTGTTTAGTTTATTCTGCACATGCACTTTACAAATAAATAAATAAATAAATAAAATAATTTTTTAGAGTATAATACAGGGTGATTTTTTTTAAAGTTGTGAAAGTAAAAACCTATAACGAAAGAACCACTGATCCAAATGACTGGAAATTTCACCAGTATACTCCCAAAGCAATGGGAATTTTTTAGGCATGGTTAAAAAAAACTTAAAATCTCACCGACAGATGGCGCTGTATATGCAGTAAAGTCGGGAGAGGAGCTTGTGCAAATCACACGCACAGTGGATACTCTTCACTCTGTTGTGGAACATGCGGTTTCACGTTTCCAACTCGTAGCTGAAAACATTGGACAGCACACTGAAAATTGTATGCGTTAGTTGCGCAGTTCTGTACGAATGTTTTACTCCATAATTTTATTTCGTTCTGTTTCTGCAGGTGTTTACAGTTCCTTTTCCCAATTACTGCATTCTGTATATCAGAAACATACATAGAATACAGTAATTGGGAAAAGGAACTGCAAACAACTGCAGAAACAGAACGAAATAAAAATATGGAATACATTCGTACAGAACTGCGCAACTAACGCATACGATTTTCAATGTGCTGTCCAATGTTTTCAGCTACGAGTTGGAAACGTGAAACCGCATGCTCCACAACAGAGTGAAGAGTATCCACTGTGCGTGTGATTTGCACAAGCTCCTCTCCCGACTTTACTGCATATACAGCGCCATCTGTCGGTGAAATTTTAAGTTTTTTTTAACCATGCCAAAAAAATTCCCATTGCTTTGGGAGCATACTGGTGAAATTTCCGGTCATTTGGATCAGTGGTTCTTTTGTTATAGGATTTTACTTTCACAACTTTAAAAAAAATCACCCTGTATTATGCATAAAAAAAATCTTAATACTTAACTGTTCCATTTATTTTAACTGTTTATATTGAGAAAACCCAATATTGGATTTTTTTGTATCTGCTTTTATATAAAATTGTAAGCCATAATAATTTTTGCTTTGCGCATTACACAAAGTGGGTGGCCATGATATTTAAATATAATATTACTGTCGTTTACGACATGTTTCCTGTTTTAAGATAGTGCGTGCAATATTTCAGATCATCTACAGGCTCGCTCAAAATAACCTAGATATATTACACTCTATGAACTGCAATTGTTGAAATGATTTTCAAAATGCTTTTTGTAAAGCGATTTCAGTTTGCAGTTTTAAATGTGGATTGCTACGAAATTTAAATATTTTGTTAATTGTCAGCTATAACACGTTTCTTATTGAAGATGATATGTATATAATTTAAAATTGTATTAGGAGGTCGCACAAATTTAATTCGAATACAAGATTGATTTTAGTTCCATAGTTTCCAATATGACATATGACTTTTATAATTCTACAGATCTCAAAGTTTACAGACACAAGCAAACCAAGACTTATGAATGTTACACACAATATTTTTAATAGAGAACATATATCAATTTTATTGTCAGCTATAACATGTATATTATTGAAGATGATATGTGTATCATTTTATTTTTTTTTACAAAGCCGCGCAAATTTAATTCGAATACTTATGGGAGGTAATTGATTGAAATAAATTTTAATAATGACATTATACTTCAATGATTGAGCTGGACCGTTACACCTTCAAAACATTATTGTATAAAAAAATTATGTGTATAGTAAACCACACGTTTTTACTTAATAAATATTTATGTAAAATTAAACTTTAAAATTACATCAAATTGACGTTTCGGTCAACTTCTATGACCAATGATCATTGACTTCTATGACCATTTCAAGATGGAGGCCTTTTGTTTATAAGTGTATTTGTTACTTAACATCATATTCTGAAGATGGTCATAGAAGTTGACCGAAACGTCAATTTGACGTAATTTTAAAGTTTAATTTTACATAAGTATTTATACACCATTCAGGAAAAACGTGTGGTTTACTATACACAATTTTTTTTTATACAATGACATTATACTTTTTCAAAATCAATAAAATTTATATATGCTATTGAAGTATACCGGCAGCATGTTCCCTTTTGAAATATTGGTTGCAATATTCCTAGTTCTTGATTTGCTTGTGGCTGTAAACTTTGAAATCTGTAGAACTTTAAAAGTTCTGTTATGGGAAACTACACTGTTGAAAATCTGCAGCAAACTATCCAGTTATTCAACCGTTTTTAAAAATAACGGTTACTTGACCATATTATTAAGCGTATCTGACCATATCATGGCCAGAATAAAGTTAAATTGCTGTTATGTAACCGTTTTTAATAAAAACGGTCGAATGATTGGACAGTTTGCTGCAAATTTTTAATAGTGCTTGGAATCAGTATGTATGGAATAGTGTATGGGATAAAATCAGTCTTACAACCAATCCTTTCGAAAGTGAAAAATTTCAAGAACAATGACACATACATCAAAATTAAGGAACTACTTATAATTATAACTCGTTTATGAAAATTGAGAACATATTGAATCCATATTGAGGTTAAGGTGTATAAAAAAATAACCACACGCTGAATCACTTTTGAGAAGAGGGTGTATCTCAAAAATAAGAACATTTATATATTATTTCAAATGATGGTATTTCAAATTTAAATAATTCTGTCTCGGAGTTATTCTAAGTACATGATGTATTTGGATATAAGCAATTATGTTTAAATTATAAGTACACAGTTTTAACAGTGTAAAAGTAATTTAAAAATAAACAAATTATTATATAAATCCCATGCATTCCCATTCCAAAGTGACATCACTAATGCTCGATGATAAGATTTCCCTTTCTTTGATTATGACTGAGTGAAGTGATTCACCTGCTGTTTTGTTATTGAAAATTTCTTTTAGTTCAAGACCATATTACCGATGAACTAAAAAATGCTGCTTTAGACCTTTTCTCTGAACTGAGGAACGAGCACATCTGTCACATAAAATGAGCATCCTCATTGTTTGAGGAGAGATATACCATATTGTTTCAAAGATGTCATTCATAATAGTTAAAGCGGAAATGATTCACTGTGTAACAATAATAACGCAATGACAGTCCAAATGGAATAAATACTGATATTTATAAACATGTGTTCGGAAGGTTATACCTTATACTCAACAGAGCTTTTGTAAATTAATATTTTTATATACAATACAATAGTACTAGAGTAATGTGTACATAGCAATTGAAAGAAAAATGCTAGTTTGATTTTCAGTGTTCATCTGAATTAATTAAGAAACGAAAATAAAATTGATATGGGGGAATCGCGTGATGTTAGAATGGGATTTCTATTAATTTTCTGTAAAAGTTGTTTATTTCGTTTTGGTTAGGAATGCGGTTTAATATTTAAAATATATTGTTCAATATTTATAAAAAATCATCAGTCAATCTTTAGTTATGGGACATGGAAAATCACAAAAATTTTCATTTAGTGTTAGAAAGGGACTTTCATATATGTTAGAAGTATTTTTGTTCCTAAATCTGTAAAATTTTATTTTGTAAAAAATTCCCATTTAACAGTATGTAATTCATACATTTTATCGCAGTCAGAGATACATTTTATCATGAATTTAAGAGCCTACGGTAGTCACGCAAAGACACCCGTAAACCAATGGCGGGGTTCTTTTCAAATTTCTTGTTTAGATTTCAATATTTTTAAACTTTTTTTTTTTTTTTTTTTTGCATAGGCTATCTTAGGTCAATGTCTGATGTTGTATTTTTGTACTTTTTAAATTTTGGTTGCAGTTTTTTTTCGAGGATACCTTTATTTTCGGAACCGTTTCCGAAATAGAAAGTGACCTCATAGGAATGTCTGCAACCAAAATCGAAAAAGTAAAAAAGACTCGGTTAGCGATCGACTCCAACTAACCTATGAAAAAAATCATTTAAAATTTTGAAATACAATTGAGATATTTGAAAAGAACACTGCCATTTAACATTAGCTTGCGAGTGTCTTCGCTTAGTCTTAAGCCAGATTTTCAGTTGGCTTTCTTTTTCGCTGTGCAGTGCCCAGTATTTCTTTACCTATAGCTAACTTTTACGCGTGGAGCAAATTTTGTGTTGAAACTTATGCATTTCTACCCTAATAGCAGAGCCAGTCGATGTGACATCACAAATGTTCACAAGTGTACTTTTTATATTTTTATTGATGCCCATGGCAAGACCATTCCAATGATACCACTTTTGACTAAATCAGATATATTTTTTATTTTTCTTAATGTATGGTGTTCCGAAATAAATTGGTCCGTATCCCGTCAGCGGTTAGATTGGAGAGAGTAGTTTCTATATTTTTCGTGATGCTCGTTGCAACACCTTTCCAACGATATCACTCTTGACAAACTCCAGAACTAACAGTTAAATATATTCCCTAGTAAGTAAAATCATACATATTGCCTTTTAAATCAGTTAAATATATGGATGCCATCAATAAGTAATTTACAAAAAAGTCACCCACAAACTATAATGCATTTCAAATATTCAGAACACTTTAAAACATTAATATCCAGCATACAGTGGTTGTCATTGGGAATTAATATAGGAAAATTTAATTGAGTACCATATTAAAGTTTCTCATCGATAAAAAAACATAAACTCAATTACTTAAATTTAAAAAGTGCTCATATACGATTACTGTTCCATTCAATTTACACTATATGGTCAAAAATCACCTAACACATTCGATTTTAGACATGTTATCGATATCTGGAGACATTCGATAACAAGAAGAACTAAAACAGCAATAAAAAAAATAAAAATTGAAAAAAATTGAAAATTAAAAATGACATTTTTTGTATCCAGCATCCAATTCTTTATTATCCAGCTATTTTTAGAAAGCAACTAAAATTCACCGCACTCTATAGGCGGCATCTTTCTGAATTTTCATGATGTTCGATATACTTGGCGAATTCTTATAGAACTTCGGGAATATAAAGAACATGTCTGACATAATATTTTTCGACAAAGATTTTAACACGGGGGCAATTAGGAGATCAACAACAAATTGAAGAAAAATAATAATATTTGGGATCACCCTTTAAAATAAAATGCACAAAATGATTTGTCGATGTAGCACATCACATCACTATGTTGATATTTTACAACATTTGTGTTCATTTGTGGACGAATAGAACGTATATTTATGGAGACATAGCGATTTCTTTAAAAGATTCAAGAAATTTGTACACGTTTTTTGTTTAGAGCATGCAGGGTTTTCAACCAAATTTAATGCCATTTTCAAAAAAATTGCAAAATATGGTAGAAAGAATATAGTACAATTACATTATAAATATATTAAATATTTAATAAAATATGAGCAGTTGTATGAAATCATTTTTAACTGCGCGCGTGGAACTACATCAAAGATTTTTTATTATGTTTTTGAAGTCAACTCTATCGAGCAAATAATACAAAAAGACCCGTCAAATATCTTGAAAATTCATAAAGATATCGGCGATAAGGTGAACTAAATTTTAGTTGCCTTCGAAAAGTAGCCGAATGTTAAGGGACTTTCCACAAATTGTCATTTTTAACACTTTCCAACCTAGTTGAAAAGTGTTTATGACTTTGGTTTGTCTGGCCGCCTGTCCGTGCTTTGGAGCTGAAAAATATTAGGGGAAAATGAGACATGTTCTTTATATTCCTGAAGTTCCAGAAGAATTCGTCATACATTTTTCTAGATATTTCACAAAACATCTAAAATCGAAAGTGTCAGGTGATTTTTGGCCATATAGTGTTTATGTGTGTTTAAGGCAATATTATGTTGATTAGAGTTTTTATTTTCAGTAAGTAACTTTAAAGCGTTCCTTTATGTATTGTTCTAAATTTTGATGAATTTAAACATAACATTATTAAATGCATTTCATATAGCAGCAACTATAAAATATTCTTAAAGAAAGTTTTTTTTAATATAATGATCATTTTCAATAAGAAACATGATACATTCCATCTTAGCATCAATTTCGATACAAATCTTATCATTTTTTAAAAGTTAGAGTACTGAAATGTAGATGGTTAGATAGTCAGGCAAATCGAAATCATAAACAACTTTTATTTATGGTCGAAATGTTTAAATGGTAGGAGAAATAGTGTGATCTTTTCAGGATATAAGGGGAAAAAATGTCACAATAAATGACGCAATTGTATACAAGTATATTGTATACATTATTATATGGATAAAAGGCCTGTAAAGTAAAATACTAGTGCCATATATGAACAGAATTGGGAAGGTTAGCTGCCACATTGCTTCAAATTTACTTATAAATATAAGTTAATGTGACGAATGAAGTAAAGGATCAACAAATCTAATTGTATATCAGGTAACATCTATATTATAAAGCAAAAACATGTCCGGGAGTATAACGCTAACATCATATGGACGATGGCAACGACCTGATCAATCCCATTTGGCATTTTTCACAAATTTATTAACTTTTAAGCATCGCACAAACCTAAATTTTTCCACCGTCAAATAATGAAAAAAAAATGCACTTTCAAATGCAATTTGTCTAAAAACTGTATCTCAATTTTTATTGTTTTTAAAATAATTTTCAAGCAAGAATTTTTTTTAAATATCACTTGAAGCCCGATTATGGAGGATTAAAACGGTTGCACTTAAAACAATATAAATAGTTCAACATATCTTTCCAGCTGATATTCTATAATAAACTTAAAGCTTCATCAATAAATAAATAAATAAATAAGATAACATAAAATAAAACACAGGTTTAACAGATATGTTGAACTGCGCCCGTAAACACTGAAATAATCAGAATAAAAAGCTTGCTGTAAATAGGGAAATTTCGGGCAATTTCTTCAGTTAATAACCCCTGGCAAGCGGTTAATACAAAAACATAGCTTTTAATAAATTTCAAAACTTATTCGAATAACTGTTATTTTTCATATAAAAGGGCAAATGAAAAAATATATTAAATGTAAAAAAATCTGTTAGTGTTTTCAGTTAAAAATGGTTTTCTTCAATGTTCTAACACGGCAAATCCGGGTTGGATCTCCTGGTTTTTATAGAAGAAATAAATAAAAAAAAATAATTTAGATTTAAAAAGTAGTTTGGAGGGTATAGAAGTGGAACCGTACCAACAGATAAGATGATTTAATATTATACAGAGAAAATAGCATCAGTAACAATGTGATCATGGAAAGATATATTGGATAAGATCACTACACGAATAAAAGGCTTGTAGAGTGTTAAAATAAACATGAAGTATTAAGTGAAAATTATTAACGAAGCCTGGCTAATTGCCGTATTACTACCACGCTTTCTTGCAGAAAACCTATCACTTTCCTTCTTTTACTCAGTGAAAATGGAAGGTAATCCTCTTCCAAAAGGTAAAAAAAAAATGTATTGAGACAAATTACATCTTGAAAAATATTTATGATGCTTACACATTTTAATGCTGCATGATCGTAAAGAAAACATTTTCATACTAAATTAGGCATAAACAAACGTGTTGAATTTACATCCTATTGGTTTAGTATCCTATTATGTAACGCAAACTGATTATACAATCGCTACATTAGAACATAAGCGGTGAAACCGGAATTAATCAAGTCAGAACATGTCTCATTATACAACCTGTTAACATTTATCAGTTACGATAAATAGGAATTGCTAATTATATTTTATTCGTGATCGATCTATCGATTATGTGCAATTATCAGGCACAGACTAAGACACACAAGGCACGGGGCATGGTCCCAGGCCAGAAAATTTAGGGGGGAGGAGAGGGAGCAAAAAATGAAAAAAGGGAATAAATTTTTTAAATTGCAGTAGAATTTCATGATTTACATAATTTTTTGTTGTAATATAGCAAAATGAGAATACTAGGTGGTGAAAAATGTTGTTTTTTTTCTTCAAAATTATATTTTTCATAAATTGGTAAGCTTGTTCAGGTTTAATGGTACAATCCAAACATATCGACGGTACAATATCAACTGTAGTGCAATTGCCATAGCAACCGCTACAATTCTGAAGAAGACAGAAAGATAGACTTAATAATTACTTGGTACGTCAAAATTGTGAAATTAATTGTAAAAAGATCATATGCATGCAAGTGGATGCATATGTGTAGTAACTGCTTGGTGCTATTACTAGTAGAAATATCGCATGCCTGTTTCGTACTATTTCTTAATATTGCGTTGTTGTATTTTGTTCTTTGTGTTATTAAAAAATGTCAGCGGGATCAGATATGTCGGGTTTATCAAAAAGAGAGCTTAAACGAAAGAGAAAAAAAATGTGACGAATTTACCTTTTATCGAAGAGCATCCGGTAGGCATTTTTTAATTTTTGACCTTTATGAAAAGCAATCTTTGCCTTATTTAATAGAAGAAATTCTGTGATTAAATAAGACGAAATTTATTATTCGGAAATAGTGATTGTCAGAATTAAGGATTGTACATACCTTATACGGCAGGTATATGTGAAGCTCGTCGCGAAGGGATTAAGGAACTACTTGATTGTTTAACTACTGAAAAACTCCGAGGATACGAACAGTAACAATTGTAGTTCCAACGCTACGCATGAAAATTGTTTATTTTACTAGCAATTATACACATGGGGGAAGGGGTTTCAAGTTCATCGTAGCTCCAAAAATTCATAGTCGGGCTCCTAAAAGTTCCAAGGAATTTTTTTTCGTAATTTGGTCATCAATAGTTCAGTGTAAAAGTTGTTTAAAGTTGCTATTCAATCGAAATAATTTCTTAAAAAATTAAGAGCAAAATCATTCCTGCGCATCGCTTCTTTAGCGGAACGAGAGCAATCTCAAAAATTGCATAAGGGCAAAATTTACTATAGTTATAGTGGAGTAAAACAGTGTAACCGGAATTCTTTCATGAGTGTCAAAACATCACCGCGGAATGCGAAAAAAATGTAATGATCGTAGAAAGAAATTCGCGAAAACATTCACAAATCGCTGCACGAATTCCGAATAATCTTTCCGAATAATCTTCAGAACACAGCACACGAACATACCGACACACACAGGCACAAAATTTCTATCGTTATTATTATATTGATTTTATAATCTCTCTTTGAGCACTAAAATCATTTTGTCTATGGGAAATAACGGGAAAAAATATTGAGGACACAAAAAATGAAAATTATGTAAGAGTGTTTTTGATAATTAGCAGTAGCTTTATAACACAAGACAGAAAAAAAAGTAAACTCTTTAACGCCGAAAAAGAGGCTAATTTAATGTAGCATATAAATTTAATTAAAAATTAATTTCTTAAATTTTGTTAAATAAGTTTCCATTAGATGAAATAAATTATATAAGATGACTGTTTTAAACATCATATAGAAATACCATCTATACCAGCCATACTCAACCTTTTTTCCTCGCGGGCCGCAAACAGATGTTTGCAAAGTTAGGCGGGCCGCAACTCACTTAAAAAATGATAATTAAAGTAGAAAGATAACAAAAGTTGTATAGCAAAGCAATCTAACAAAATTAATATTATCAAAAGGATCGAATGTTTGTCGCTGAAGACATTTTACCAAAAAGTTTTAACACCCCTATTTTTAAACAATAAACATCGCAGTAGATTTCTATCGCAAATGTTGCAGAAATAAGCTGCAAAGTTTTTTTTTTTTTTCAAAAAGCAGTTTAAAAAATTTTGGTGCCAATTTTTTCTGCGACAAACGTTGAACACTAAAAAGCAGTACTAGCCATATAATAAGTATAAAACCTTTTACTTTTAATTGTAGAAATATATAGTGTAAATTTAATTTTGAATAACGTTTGATTAGTGTTGAAGATTAAGAAATGTATACAGCACTGTTGCACAAATAGGATAAAAATAACTTTTAACTAAAAAAACAGCATTTAGGATGTTTTAACAAGATTTTAAATTAATTATAAATAACGACCGATTTTGCATTCCATGAAAATATATCAAACAACAGTCAAAATCTTAAATACTTTTTATACACATCTAAATTAATTTTATAAATATGGATAAATGACTCTGTTTCGGGCCGCACATAAATGGTCGCCGGGCCGCAGGTTGAGTATGGCTGATCTATACTATCGTTTTACCTGCACTTGTTATTGTTACTTGTGTTCATATGATCACACAAAAGAGATAAAGGGTTAACTTTATTATATATTTTACGTTGATTGAAGAAAGCATAGATAAAAGCACGGTTACAGGTTCAATATAGAATTTATTTACTTAGCGAAGCTTCAATGAAATTACTTTGAACATAAATACAATTTTGTTATAAATTCAAACTACATCATTGTTAAATTTAGGGTTGTCATTGAAATATACAAGGTTTGAGGAATATTTTAACTTGAAAGTACTTTTTTAACACTTTCCAACCTAGTTGAAAAGCGTTTATGGCTTCGGTTTTTCTGGCCGTCTGGCCGTCGTGTCGGTTCGTACTCTAACTCTCATAAATATACTCTGATTGCCTTCGAATTTTTGTATGTTATTGACGTTTAGTATAGCATAATCCCTAGTGAAAATTAAGTGTATAGCACTTATAATTTATTTACAGGGCCAGTCAAAAATTTCCCGTTACATTACTGTCAATGGGAAAAAAATGTTTTAAAGTGCATTTTGATGATGTTACTCCATTGAAAACATGATGAAATTGATATACAATTATGAAGCGATACAGGGTCACTCAAAAGAATTCTGTTACACAATGTTCTATAGGAAAAAAATCATTTGCAGCGTAATTTAATGATAGTTAACTATTTCAAACATAATGAAATTTATATGCATTACTGAGGTGCACTATAAATTGTTCACTGAAAAGTATGGTGTGCATTGAATTTATTCTTTTACAGGGACACATAAAATAATTTGATTACAGTCTTAGTGCGATAATTACAGTCTATCTGAGATAAGTGCGTTTTCAACTTTAGTTTACGTTTTTAAGTTAACTAAATTTTTGTATAATACGTGGTGTGTATAATTTTGTTAGCACTTTCCAACCTAGTTGAAAAGTGCTTATGACTTCGGTTTGTCTGGCCGTCTGCCGTCTGCCGTCTGGCCGTCTGGCCGTCTGGCCGTCTGGCCGTCTGGCCGTCTGCCGTCTGGCCGTCTGCCGTCTGTCCGTGCTCTAACTCCCGTAAATATGCTCGGATTGCTCTGCAATTTTTATATGTTATTGTCGTTATCTATAGCATGTTCCCTATTTCAACGGAAGTGTGTAGCACTTATAGTTTTTTTACAGGGACACTCAAAAGAATTCCGTTACATTGCGGTCTATGGGGAAAAATCATTTGCGGTTTATTTAAATAATGTTTCACTATTTTAAACGCATTGTAATTTATATAGATCACTAAGGCGCATTAGAAGAAGCTTAATATGGAACAAGGTGTGCATAGCACTTATAGTTACTTTACAGGGACAGTAAAAATAATTCCGTTACATTACGTCTATGGAGAAAAATCGTCTGCGGTTTATTTAAATAATGTTTCACTATTTTAAACGCATTGAAATTTATATAAATCACTAAGGTGCATTACAAGAGACTTACTACGGAATATTGTGTGCATAGCAGTCATCGTTCATTTACAGGGACACGCAAAAGAATTCTCTACTGTCTGTTAACAATAATTCCTGGAATTGCGTTTTAAGTTATTGAACGCGATTTTAATTTTAACTTGCTTTTTGTCTATTACGTGGTGTGTATAAATTCTGTAGATCCTATACAGGGCAGCACAAAAGTTCGCGAACACATTTCTGTTTTTTGACAAACTCCAGACGGAGAATTTTAAACTGTGCTACGCGTTTCCTAACTGAACTAAAATTATCATTCTATGTAGTATATATACAAATCTATAGATCCTATACAGGGCTGAATAAAAGTATTCGGATATTTTTCCGAATATTGTATATGTTGGAAATTCCTGAAATTATGTTTTTAAATATGTTATGCATTTTCTAAATTGTTTACTTAGATGTTAGCTTTTAGCTTATTAAACGGTATGATTTGTAAAATTATTTTGGAAGCGTTGGAAAGTGCTATATAATCTATGCTTGACGCATGATTTTTCGTTCTTGTTGATCATATACAGAGTTGCACAAAGAAATTCGCAAGTATTACTGACTATGGAAGTAAATTGTTTAAGGGTATTTTTAATTGTACTACTTGTAGGAGTTTGTGGAATATAAATAAATTCATATACGCAAAGAAGAAGATACATTGTCGTTTACGGTTGGTAATCGCTAGAAGTAAGTTTTAAGTTGCTTTAGGCGTTTTTTACCTGAATTAAACGTTAACGTAATATGTGGTGTGTAAAAAAGCCTTTAGATAATATACAGGGTTGTACAAAGGATTTTGAATACATTTCCATCGATTGGCGAAAATTGCTAGATGTGAATTTTGTAACTGGACTAAATTTTATCATACTATGAAATGCATATTCAAATCTATAGATCTTATACAAGGCTGCATAAAATAATTCGACTTATTTTTTGACCATGGAAGGTAATTGCTAAAACTGGCTTTTTAAATGTGTTATGTCTCCTAAACTGTTTATTACATATCTTCTTTCACATTATTTAACGGTGATTCGTTAGAGTTTTCTGGATGTGTTGGAAAGTACTTCATAATCTATGCTTGACGCATGAGTTTTCGTTCTTGTTTACGTTATAATTAGAGATGTTATTCATTTTCCAATCTTTCAGCATTATTAAAAAATAATATTAATAAATAAAAGAAAGAAATGTAAGCGAATAATGGAAAACATGGAACATTATATGCAATAATTTTATTTTTCGAAGAAAAAGAATGTGTATTTAGACTATTTAGCATGTAATATTTTAGTAAATAGTTAAATTTGAATTAATTAAAGTTTCAATAATTTTACTCATTTAATTTTTATGGTTTATTGCTCCTAGAAAATTTTTTTGTTTTTCTTTTTTAATAGAGGAAAGTAAATATTTTAATTAACTAATGGAATCTAGTTTGGAATCCGGAGAAAGAAAACAGAGATGAGCAGCATGGATCTATAGAACTTACTCAATAGACAGGTGGAGAGACAGATAGACTTATGAAATTATAGAGAAAGAAAATGAAAATATTGTTTCACTGAATGCTGCACACATTAAAACATGGAATGTCAGACTACTAATTAACATCTATGGTAGCAAATTGCATTAGTTTTTTATTGTAAAATTGTATTAAATGAGCTCTTTCATTCCACTGATGAATTATAAAATTAAAAATTGGTTGATACTATATAGAAAGATTGTTTAATATGAAAGCTCTAGTGCTTTAATCGCAAAAATATGCCTTCCCCACTTTCAGTATTAAATTTCATCAACGGCCTAGAATCACAGATAATGGCTAATTCGGTTGATTTTGGTCAAATTTAGCATTATCGATCTTTGTAAAGGGCAATTGTAACAATTAGCAAATTAAATGCAGATATGCTTTGTGACTGATATAGAAAAAAAAAGCCCCTTTTATTCGTCAGGTAATAAATAATTACTCATGAAATTAAGACCTTAATGCATTTGCAGGCCCTGGACCCATTCAATTTGAGGGTCCTTGTAAATTAACTTATACTTACTTAATTACTTTTGTAAAAGCATTCAGTTTTAGAAAGATATAAATATTCTGTGGTTATAAAATGGAATTTTCTGATGTTCATATTCAATCCCTATCAACCTGCAGCAAAAATCGCTAAATAAATAAAGTTTAGATAACACATTCGCTACCGCTTGATTTCGTCTTTTTAACAGTTAGTCTGGTTATTTGATTTATTTTTGCATGTTGCATTATTTAACAAAAATATTTTCTGTATTCGTGTTTATATACAAATGAATATGTATGATAATGATATTGTTTCTAATCAATGCATTTATATGCCTAGTACGTTGTGTGTGTAAATACAATTATGGTGCATATTTTTAAGAAATAATGTAACATATAAAATGCAAAAGTAAGACCGTAAGTGGAGTTACGTATATCCAAAACACTTAATTAAAACCAGTGATCGCGAATGTGTTAATAAGTGATAGGAAAATGCTATATAAATATAATTCTTATAGGTTCTAATAATGATAATATTAACAGTAATAATAAAAAGGGTTTTCGTTGTTACTGTAAATTGTAATATCCTTGAGATCTATTCTAATATATGTATATATATATCTTTTTTAAGTTAAAAAAATATATATTTATGATATCCCATATTCTGTTAATTTCGGTTTTTTGAATAAGTCGGAACCCGGGCCCCGCTGGTCAACCCATCGAAATGGCACGGACTAAGTGAAATAACATGTTGTGAAATACATTTTCGGATTTACACACTAGATTTATTTTTCGATTTATAAGCATCGATATATGCTTATTTAAGATAGTCGAAATTGATGAAGTCAGGAAAACCTAAAAATATTCCTCGGCATGTTTTCAAAAAAGATCTTAGCCCAATAATAAATCTGCAAAGCTCTTCGAATCGGAGCTGTACACACTACTAAAATAAATCACCCTTCAAGTGGCTCTTGACTTAGACAAAATAGAATCCATTTCTTGAAGTAAAGACTTACTTTATGGGTATGTTTTTTAAAATTTCGAAGCTGTTTCAAACTGTCAGCCACGGGTGTTTTTTTTTTAATAATATCTATTGAAAAGTATTTTTAAAATCCCAGTTACATGATATTTAGACATACTTTTATGAATATACATTCACAGTTTAACATTAACCCTTTCCGGCGCGGAGTAAGTCTGCTTTTAAAATTATGAAAATATCAACTGACACCAGAATTTACAAAAGAATTTATTAGAAAATAAAAACTTGCTTATTTTCCTGTAGTTTATAAAAGGAAAAATTTAATTAAATATTCTTGGTGCCATTTGTCAGTTTTGGAATTAAAATTAGGTGTCCTTTTTTGTGGACACCGCCCGTTAAAGGGTTAATATTGAAAGTTTAGAAAGAAAGGTAAAAATAGAATATTCATTTCTCGAAAAGAATACTTACATTATAGATATATTTTTAAAAATTCTGAGACTATTTCAAACTGTTATCTAAGAGTAATTTTTTCAAAATATCCACTTAAAAAGTATTTTTAAATCACAATAACATATACTTTTATGAACATAAATACACAGTTTAATTTTAATATTGAAAGTTTCGAAAGAAAGGTAAAATAGTATATTCATTTCTCGAAGAGAAGATTTACATTATGGACATATTTTTAAAAATTAAAGTAATTTTCTCAAAATATCCACTTAAAAAGTAATTTTTAAATCACAGTTATGCGATATTTTTACATATTTTTACAAATATACTTATTATAAAAAAATATTTTTTACAAATATGAATCTATTTATTATAAATGTAAATATCTTTTACAAATATAAATAAATATACTTATTCTAAACATAAATATCTTTTACAAACATAAATATACTTATTATAAATATAAATATCTTTTACAAATACAAATATACTTACTATAAATATAAATGTCTTTTAAAAATATAAATATATATAAATATTTCTCATATTCTTAGTTTAAAAACTAAAACAAATCTGTAATTGCCTTAAATTGCTCATTGTACACTAATATGTTTCACTGCAAAGCATTTTCATTGCATAGCACGTAGCTCACTGCTTATAAGCTATTTTTTAAATACAAAGTATGTTTTCTTTTTTCAATTAATTTTAAAATAATGATGTTTAATATTTTTATGAGCAACATAGTTGTTACGGTTGGTTTCAACCAAATCTTTTTTTTTTAATCTACATTAATTACCTTAAATCACTCTCTCAACATTTATTTAGAAGTTTTCTTTTTGTTTCTGTTTTAAATAAATACATAAATAAATGTAATTGTAATATTAATAATAAAAGCAGTTTTTTTTTTCCTCTTCTTTCCATTTCTTTTAAGCAAAGCAATTTCAACTTTCATAGTCTAACGTAGCTTCCTGTTTTTCAAATACGAAAAGCAGACAGCAAGGGAGGGATGTTTTGTCAGTTAAAGACCGCACAGGTGGAAAATTTGGAGTCATCTAGTCTGACTTTGATATAAGAATGACCGACCGCCCTGTATAAGAATTACGTTATCTTATGAGTGTACTATACACGCAATTAGGCTTTGTAAGTTTACGTCAGGCTTCAATTGGCTCTGCTATCAGGCGGATAGCTGGCGCCCATGTAAACAGAGGCTAACAGGACCCCCCTTCAGCACACGCCATGGGGGTGATGCATGGCTTCCTTCCCCCATGAAGCGGCCGGCAGAGTGGAGCGGCAAGCTGTAGTCTTCACGAAGAGTCCATTTTCCTTTTGTTTCCATTCCCGTACCCCTGGCAGAGTGGATCGGTCCCGTTTTTCAAGCAGCGCGGGAGAATGAATGTTTACGACACTTGTTGCTTGGCCAAGAGACCTGTCGTTTGACTCGTAAAAAAAATTCGACTTATTACGGGGCTCGAAGATTGGCCTGTGGGCTGGATCGCGAAGTTGTTGAAGGCGGACAGGTTTCTGGAAGATTTTTTTTTGAGAGTGGGGCATTGATGGCCCTACATTAACTATCCTAAATCATGATGTTATGATGGAAAGAGGCTATAAGGGCATTTTCGAATTGCGGATCTATAACTGTTAACGAGAAATTAAGAAGAAGATATGTGTAGCCCGTTTTTTTTTTTGGCGTAGTGGCGCTCCAAGATTATGACTTCTTAACCATCAGAAGTGATCATAGATATTGAACTAAACGGTCGTTAGAAGTCGTAGTGTTCTGAGTTACGGTGATGGTTATCTTCGAATAAAACACATGCTTCAGGAAGGTGAAATTACTGACTCCGACGGTGAAGTTCTGGACCGTAGAACGATTTTCCCCTCCGGACTAGATGATGGACCTAGTAGTTGATGGCAAGTGATGCAGTGAGATGAGAGGATTGATGAATGTTAGCTTGAAACCACATGGGTATTGTCTGAATTTTTCCCCAGCCTGAATACTCCAGCTTAAGTGCTTCATCAGATTTTGAAAAAGGACGAAATGCTCCTAAGTGCCCATTGACTAAAATTGTAGAACTCTCTACCTGTTGTAAGTACTATTTGCATAGTTTTTCTTTTTATTTATTTGTACCTCTTTTTAAAAAAAAAAAAAAAATATGTTTGCTATACCAGAGTTTAAAAGTGAAATGAATATCTTTGGATAATTTCAATAAGAATAAACATTATGAACAGAAATAGTCTGTAGGTTAATATATAATGTTTGTATGTTTGAACGACCATTAAATGGTAATGTGATGATAATTTTAAAAATATGATGTGTAATTTAAAAGTAACCAGTGAGTGGTTTCAACTTAAAAGATCAGCTGTTATATTGTTTTATTAAGATTATTTTTGATAACTTAGTTGCTTCATTATTTTAAATGTTCAAATAAATTGTGTTTTTTTTTGTTTATTATCAAAGATGGTATGTTTTTCTTTGTATAAATCTCTAAATAATTAATTTTTTATATTCACAGTAGACCTATAAGAATGGCCTAACCTTTCTGTGAGTAATAAAAAAAAAAAGGGAGAGAAAATTCAACTTTATTAAATTAGGACTTTAAAATTTCTTAAGTTTAAATTCATAACTGACTGTTTTAATGAACATTAATTGAAGTTCACTCAATGTTATACAATCGTATTTTTGATCTTGATTTAAGGATGGATAGATTAATAAGTGAAACAGTAATATTAAATTTAATTTCATAAAATGTTAAATTAAGCTTTAACTCTCCTCTTTCAGAAACATTGTTTTTTCTAAAATATACACCAAAATTGTTTTATTTTAAAAAGTAAAAAAAAAAAAAAAAAAAAAAAAAAAAAAAATCCAGTTATTTTACACCACTATACGATTCTTGGTTAACCGATCGGATCTTGTTCAGAATCTCTATGGTTGTTCTAAAATTTTAGTACATCATCATATCCCTATTCTATTAACGGATTTAACTCTTTCTCCTTTTGGTCCTCATATTGGAGGAATTTCAGGTTGTCTGCATTTTTCCAAATTATATGATGATTACACTTTTGTTAATTTAATGTGTATGGAGATTTGAGCTTGATCGGATTGGAGTGGAGTTGGGTGTTCCTTATGCAATTCAGTATACTACTTGATTTAGAAATCTGTTGCCCCTTACTACATTTAATATTGTCTTAAAATGATGAGTTCAAAATTATCATTGTTGTATTAACCTATTCGGATTCTTAAGTTTTGATATTTTGATTAGTTTAATATATTTTGCTCCCTTTTCCATGGCAACAGATTTCAGTGGAGCTAATCAGGGTATACTTATTTTTTTTTAATATTTAATTGTCAAGTGAAGATTGAGTAATAAATGAGCTTTTTAAGTTTAAGTAAGTTGTGTTTTAGAAAGAACACCAAAACACCACAACAAATGGAGCCGTAACAATTCGGTCTCTGGGTTATTGATTTTTTTTTACTTGTATGTATTTATGTATCAAAGAGCAACTGGGTGTTTTTGCAATTAAAATTTTATTTATATGTTCAAGTGTAAAAAGAGGTCTAGGCTCTCTCTCTGTGCTAGTAAGCTACAATTCCCAGTCAAAATTATGTCTTGTGAGCATAACCTTTTCTTATTTACAAAAAGCATAGTCCTGTACTTAAGTTTTATGTGTATGTAGGTTTCCTTTTTTTTCTTTTCCTCTCTTTTTCTCTTTTTTAAGCTGCCCCCCCCATTTTCCCTTTTTTGTGGTTGTTTGTTTATCAATTTTCTAACCCTAACCATGGCTGATAAGCATTCAGAGGCAATTGCCACTATTCAGCGGAAAAATGCACTAGTGGACAATTTGTCAAACATTCCCCCATTCAATGGAGAGGCCAGCTCAGTCTGCTTCTCAGATTTTTCTGAGAAATTTGAGAGTTTTGCCAAATTATTCGACTGGAATGAGGAGGAGAAAAAATTCGTTTTGTTAGCTAGATTATCAGGAGCTGCTTCTAGGCGAATAAAAATTCACAAAGCAAAAACATCTGATGAGCTATTAAAAATCTTAAAAGAGAGTTATACTTCACAGGCCACACCAGATGTTGCCCTCAGTCATTTTTTAAATTTTAAACAGCCACCCAATATGAGTGTTCAGGAGTTTTATGACAAGGCATATGATATGTCATTAAGAGCCCTTGTAATTGAAGGTATCCAGGGTGAAGTAGTCGATAAAAGCCGAACGGCTCTACTACACTCCATGCTGTTGAGCAATCTTACACCAGAAGTGCGAAAGGGGGTAATTGCGAGAAATCCACAATCCCCAGAAGAGGTCCTCAAAATTGCGCTTCTTGAGGAAAAGGCTTATAGGAGCATTAACCCTTTCTACAACCACCGCGAGGAAATTCTCAACCCTAATTTGACCCAAAACCTACCCTGTGCTGCAGTTTTTCAGCAAGATAGCTCACAAAAGAAGGAGATAGACCAACTAAAATCTCAAATTGATGTTTTAGCAGCTAAGATAGACAGTTTAGTTGATCTTAGGGCTAGGGATGTACAGGAGAAAAACCAAGAGGTAAGACCCGTAACCTGCTATAGGTGCTCCGTACAAGGCCACTATGCCAGAGATTGTCCACTAAATTTTGTCGACTATAATTTTAGAAGGGGAGGTGGTCAAAATTTCAGGAGCCGTGGGCAAAATTATAGAAACAGAGGTGAAAATCCTAGAGGGAACCACAATCAGCGAGGCGGATATAGGGGAAGAAGAGGTGGTTATTACCAAAACAATAGGAGCACAGCTGCGAACAGAAATGAAGAGCAGGCGGTAAATAACACCCGAGTAGCTAACAATGAAAGTGAGGCTTTAAACTATTAGTGGCCGGATCAGATGTGGTCAACTCGATCCCCCACAGGCCCCTGGACCCCCCAACTGTGTATAGTATGTTTCAGCCCCAATCATATACATTACCAACTGCAAGAATTTACATAAATAAAGTTTGCCTATATGCATTATGTGACACGGGTTCTGCAATTAATCTCCTGAGTGGTACTGATTGTAACTATTTAGAGAATTTTGAAACGGAGAATTGCAATATCCCCATTATGACTGTCACCGGTGAGAAAGTGCACCTAAATAGGAAGATATTTTTAAATTTTATTTTTGATAATGTTCAATGTCAAGCTGAATTCTATGTAGTGGAAGGTAAATTAGCAGAGGAATTTAATATGATTTTGGGAATGCCATTTTTGAAAGAGTACCGGGCAAGTATAAATTGTGATACAAATGCTGTCGCTCTTAAAGTGCCAGTTGCAGGCCAATGTAAACAAAGCGTAGAAACCCCAAGTAATACTTCAGGGTCTAATACTTCTCTTGCTACTAATTCTGTAAATATTTCTAATTCTGTATATAGTGTAAATTCAAATAATAATTGTATAAATAATGATTGTGTTGAAAATAGTTCTGTAAATATAAAATGTGTCAACAAAGTAGGGGAGAATTCAAAAAGTAGTAGTGCCAATAGCCCTCCTGAAAATTGTGCATGTGAGAAAGTTCATGACTCAGTTAATATTGAAAATGGGAATAATAGTAGTGAAAATATGGTAGTTCAGGACCCGCAGTTGAGTAATATGGGAAAATATGTTGAGATAGTCATTCAAACTGAGTCAGATAAGGAAGTTGAAAGTGTTGCGCAGAACTTTTGCATGCAAACAATATCAGGCGGTAGCTCTGAGGGTAATAATACTGCAAATTTTTCAAGTATTCAAAATGTTGACAATAATCTATCAGCAGCGAATCAGGTAACCCAGGGTAATTTAGCTGAAGATACTACTGAAATTTGTAATATTGATGAAAGTGAAGATTTGGTAAGTATAGAGGATAAGGTACCTGAAGTCGAGGAGGAGAGCAATGAAGATAGCAGTAGTGATAAAACCAATAAAAATAAAAATATAAGTTTCGCTGTGTTATGTAGCAAAATTTCAATTCCCCCGCAGTCAAAAATGTTAGCCCAGGTTAAAAGTTATAAGGAAAATTTTATTAAGGAAAATGATATTGTTATGTTAGAACCTTTGGCGAAAAATTTAAATCAAGGTCTCCTTACCTCCAGAGCCATTTGCACTAAAGAACATGGCCTATATATCTTATTTGCAAATTTTTCAGACAATAGTATTCATTTAAATAAAGGAACCTTTGTTGCCAAAATTCAAAAATGTGTAGACAAATCAAATGTACCCGTAACTGAAAATAACCTTACTTGTAATGTAAATTTGGCCCCTCCAATTGGTGACTTTGATCACGCTGATCTCACTTGGAGCTCTGAAATTAATTTAGATCATTTAGAACCCCCATTAAAAATTAAAATGCAAAATTTTCTAGACAAAAACAAAGATGTATTTGCAGCATCGGTCTTAGATTTACCCGGCTGTGATACAATCCCTCATGAAATTAACTTAACTTCAAATAAACCAGTAAAAGGCAAAGCTTATAGAGTCCCCTACAAATTACGTCAAGAAATGGAAGACCAACTTAATACTTTGTTACAGGCGGACATAATTTCCCCTTCCATGTCTGAATTTGCTTCTCCGGTTATTCTGGTTCGGAAATCAGACGGTTCCTATCGACTTGCTGTTGACTACAGAAGATTAAATAAAAATCTTGTTAAAGATGCTTATCCAATACCTAACATTACCGACTCTGTTGATGCTTTAAGTGGGGCTAAATTTTTTTCAACGCTAGATCTAACTAGTGGTTTTTTTCAACAGGTTATTCGCCCAGAGGATAGGCATAAAACTGCTATAATCACCCACAAGGGACTTTTTGAGTGGACCCGTAACTGTTTTGGGCTCTCAAATTCAGGTAACAGTTTCCAAAGACTTATGAATGCTATTTTCGGTGATTTAGGCAATCTTGGAATTCTTGTTTATATCGACGACATTGTAATTGCCTCCAGTGATGTTAATTCTCATTTTGAGAAGCTTAGCATGGTCTTTGAAAGGTTAAGACTGCATAAACTTAAACTTAAGCCCAGTAAATGCACTTTCCTTTCGAATAAAATACAATATCTAGGTTTTGAGATTTGTAGTGGCCAAGTGTCACCTATCAATAAAAATATTGCCGTAATAGAAAATTTTAAACCTCCAACTACCCGAAAGGCTGTTAGGTCATTCATTGGAACTCTATCTTTTTATAGGAGATTTATTCCAGATTTTACTAAGAGGGCCAAAAATTTAATCAATCTAACTAAAGAGACAGGAAAGTTTTCGTGGAATGAAGATGCACAGAAAGAATTTGAAGACCTTAAGATAGCTCTTATTTCAAAACCATGTCTGGCACTCCCTGATTTTGAGAAGGAATTCCATTTATATAGTAATGCCAGTGGCGAAGCATTAGGGGCAGTGTTATCACAATTAGATGAAAATAACATACTCCATCCTGTTGCCTTTGCCAGCAGAAAATTGAAAGATGCTGAGACCCGCTACTCCACCACTGAAAGGGAATTACTAGCTTTAGTTTGGGCAACTGCCCACTTTAAATGTTACATTGCCAATACCCATTTTTTCATCTATACAGACCATGCGCCTCTAACATTTATGTTAAAAATTCACGACCCTACATCTCGCATGGCTAAATGGATCTGCACTCTCTCAGACTTTAATTTTACAATTAAGTTTGTTAAAGGTAAGTGTAACAGTGTCGCAGATTTCCTTTCGAGGTATGTCAACAATGATAACTCCAATGATACTGTTAATTGTAATTTTTGTATACAAGTCGAAAAGGAAGTTACTTTTATGCCTCATTCCAATCTACTTGAAAAAATTGGTGAATTACAAAAATCAGACAAGAAATGCTGCGAGATTGCAAGAAAATTAGACCAAGGTGTAGAAATTGCTCCTAAATACATGAAATTTTTTTTTAGAGATGACATTTTAGTTTGTGAGGATACAAGGGAGTCAGCTATTTTGAATAAATCTGTAAAGTTAGTCGTGCCAAAAGAATTGGTTACTCAAGTTTTTGCACTAACACATGAGTCCCTAGCGGCTTGTCATCAAGCCTTTCAAAAGACCATTGATCGCATTCGTGAGCACTTCTATTGGCCAGGAATGTCGTCAGATGTCAAGCATCTAGTGGAGTCATGTATTAGTTGCCAGCAGAAGAGAGCTTATAGAGCGAACCAGCTCGCCCCTCTGCAACGTATGCCGACCCCCCAGTTTCCCATGAACAAGGTTCATTTGGATCTCATTGGACCCTTACCGCAAACTTTTTCGGGAAATAAGTATATTGTCGCATATATAGATTCATTTACTAAGTGGCCAGAAGCATATGCGGTTAGTTCAACCACTTCAGATGTCATTGCGGACACTTTAGCTGATTTCATATCACGCTACGGTGCGCCCTGTTTTATTACGACGGACAACGCGAAGAATCTAATTTCAGATGCGATTGAACACGTGTATAAAATGTTTGGTATTAAACATATTAAGACCTCATCTTATCACCCGGCTGGCAACTCGCAAGTGGAGAGACAGAATCGTACTCTTAAAAATGCACTTTGTCACATAGTCAATCAAAATCAATCTGACTGGGACACTAAACTCAAATTTGCACTACTAGCTATGCGTTCAGCTGTCCACTCTTCAACTAAACTTAGCCCAGCTGCAGTTATGTATGGCAGAAATATGAATCTACCATATAATCTCTTTTCTCAACCACCTTCTTTTAATTATAATGATGCACCCTCTTTTTGCGAACTCTTAATCCCAGCTCTTCAAAAAGTATACACTGAAGTACATAGTAGTTTAATTAAAGTTTCTGAGCAGCAGGAAAAATACCGTGAAAAGACAGCTGTTGATAAAAATTTTAAAATAGGAGATCTTGTGTGGTTATTTACACCCACAGTCGCCCCTGGTAATACAAAAAAAATTAAGCAAGCAAAATAATGGTCCTTTTACTATAATTGAGAAGCTAAATGAGGTTAATTTTAAAATAGCGCTAGTTGCTAATCCCAAAAATTGTCAGGTTGTCCATGTTGACAGGTTGTCTTCTTTCAAAGACAGACTCCCCATCTGGTCCAGTAAACCAAAACAAACAATTGGCCTGGGATCGACTGAAAACGTGACCATCGATTCACCACACCAACCGCGCGATTCTCCTCCTGTACGCAGGTGTAAACGCAACCGATTCATTCCCTGGGCACCATATGATAGTAACCGCGCACCAGCAGTAGTGAACGTCAACAATAACGAAACTCCGGTAGCGCCGGAAGTGGAGGAAACAGACAGCGACGCGACTGAAATCATAAATCCCTCTCCCCCACCTCCCATTTCTCCGGAGATTGCAGCGGCAGAGAATAACGAGATGTGCGTAAATAAAAATTTAGCAACGGCAGAAGGCAGCGAAATGCGCGTAGGTAAAAATTCAGCCACGGCAGAAAGCAGTTCAACTGCTGAGCACAGCGATTCGCGCAGGTCTCGTTCATCGATTCGTCCAGCTGCTAAATCGAATAGAAGTAGTCGTTCAATATCGATTTCTAGAACCGACTATTCGCTACGGGATAGAACAGACCGTCCGAGTTATAAATACTAACTACCTTTTTTCGTTATTCAGGCATTTTTATCAATTTTACCTTGTTTATTTGTATTTATTTATAGTTTAGTTAATGTGTATGTATATTTAATTATTTTCTTGGGCATTTTTCAAACGGAACTTAGTTTTTCTAGCGTATTAAAGGTTTGTTTTGATTGTGTTTTGATACTTTCATGTAGGCATTTTTAACCCTTTTTATGCCTATACTTAAGGTTTTTGTCTGTTTTATGGTAGATTATGTGGTATATACCCGTCCGCACCCCGTTTTCGTAGATTTTGGGTATATTTTTGCAAAAAAAAAAAGAAACGAATGTAATTTTTGTTACTTTAAAATTTTTTTAGGATGTTGTGTTTTGTATGCCCTTTTGCCGAGGTAGATCTGTTTAGTTCAGTTTTTTTTAATGCATCAGTGTTTTGTATATAACCTTTTAAGTATGTGTTTACTTTAATTAATGCACTTTAATTAGATGGATTTATTATTTAATATGCAATTTGTGGGTTTATTTGAACTTTAACTTTAAGGAGTGTGGACCTTTTTCTTTTTTCTTGTACATACGTTTTCATGTACATACCTGGATGTTGTTGTATGTGGCTGAAATTACTAGAATTAAGTATTTTCTTAATTCTACTTCCTATTTTTGTGGAATGTTTTCCCTGTTGTGCCCAAAGGCCCGTAACTGCTTTTTGCTATAAGTAGCACAGAGGCAGAGATACTCTTTCCCATGCACATTACTTGTACGTGCATTTATAAAATCTACATAATATCCCGAATCATTAGACTGTGTTCGAAAACAAACATGTGTTCTCATATAAAATTGTTACAATTGTGTGCGTAATTCTCTAACATGGTCTGTGATACCATAATTTGTCTTACAGATGTATATGTATATATTTTTTTTTGTGTGTCACCAGTTGCTCTTGTGTATTTTTGTATAATAGAATTAATATGTGTTTTACAAATTTCATTGACATTTACAGTGTTGTAACTATGATATTACTAGTACTTATTTACATTAATAGATAGTGTTGTAATATACTGTGATGCCAATTATTGAAGTTATGTATATAAGCAGTATAATGACAATTAATCAGTGGGCACTTCTCTTCTTTTTCGGCTAATTTTTTTTTCTCAAAATTCAATTTATGTATTGTTTACAGTTCTGTTACCAGAAATTTCAGGTAGGATGCAGTTATGCGTAGGAATGACAGTAGTAGGGAGGTGAGGTTTCACAGTCAGGTGGAACATGTGTTCTTTTACAGGTGCAGAAAATATCTTGGTCATTTTAGTGGTAAAATCAGCCTTGTGGTCCCTCCTCTGGTAGTACTCTTTTATGGTCATGTTTCAGGTAATATTTTAGGTAATGGTTTCTACGGATGTGCGAGCTCTGGTTGTATATATCCGGAATATATTATCAGGGTGGTATTTCAGCGGTGAACTCTCTGGATCCAGTCCCGGATCGATGTATGATTTGTGTTTGTGGGTCAGTTTTTTCAGTGTTGAGGTCCC
The DNA here is from genome assembly GCA_963931845.1 of Maratus michaelseni. Classification (NCBI taxonomy): domain Eukaryota; kingdom Metazoa; phylum Arthropoda; class Arachnida; order Araneae; family Salticidae; genus Maratus; species Maratus michaelseni. The sequence continues at coordinate 136,303,266 of OZ007586.1, read as the reverse complement.
AGCATGCCATGTGGTACCCAGTTACCTTTCAAAAAAAAATAATTTGTTTTCTCAAAAAAATTTTTTTTAATTAGCCGGGGGGAGCAATCTTGTTACGGTTGGTTTCAACCAAATCTTTTTTTTTAATCTACATTAATTACCTTAAATCACTCTCTCAACATTTATTTAGAAGTTTTCTTTTTGTTTCTGTTTTAAATAAATACATAAATAAATGTAATTGTAATATTAATAATAAAAGCAGTTTTTTTTTTCCTCTTCTTTCCATTTCTTTTAAGCAAAGCAATTTCAACTTTCATAGTCTAACGTAGCTTCCTGTTTTTCAAATACGAAAAGCAGACAGCAAGGGAGGGATGTTTTGTCAGTTAAAGACCGCACAGGTGGAAAATTTGGAGTCATCTAGTCTGACTTTGATATAAGAATGACCGACCGCCCTGTATAAGAATTACGTTATCTTATGAGTGTACTATACACGCAATTAGGCTTTGTAAGTTTACGTCAGGCTTCAATTGGCTCTGCTATCAGGCGGATAGCTGGCGCCCATGTAAACAGAGGCTAACAGGACCCCCCTTCAGCACACGCCATGGGGGTGATGCATGGCTTCCTTCCCCCATGAAGCGGCCGGCAGAGTGGAGCGGCAAGCTGTAGTCTTCACGAAGAGTCCATTTTTCCTTTTGTTTCCATTCCCGTACCCCTGGCAGAGTGGATCGGTCCCGTTTTTCAAGCAGCGCGGGAGAATGAATGTTTACGACACTTGTTGCTTGGCCAAGAGACCTGTCGTTTGACTCGTAAAAAAAATTCGACTTATTACGGGGCTCGAAGATTGGCCTGTGGGCTGGATCGCGAAGTTGTTGAAGGCGGACAGGTTTCTGGAAGATTTTTTTTTGAGAGTGGGGCATTGATGGCCCTACATTAACTATCCTAAATCATGATGTTATGATGGAAAGAGGCTATAAGGGCATTTTCGAATTGCGGATCTATAACTGTTAACGAGAAATTAAGAAGAAGATATGTGTAGCCCTTTTTTTTTTGGCGTAGTGGCGCTCCAAGATTATGACTTCTTAACCATCAGAAGTGATCATAGATATTGAAATAAACGGTCGTTAGAAGTCGTAGTGTTCTGAGTTACGGTGATGGCTATCTTCGAATAAAACACATGCTTCAGGAAGGTGAAATTACTGACTCCGACGGTGAAGTTCTGGACCGTAGAACGATTTTCCCCTCCGGACTAGATGATGGACCTAGTAGTTGATGGCAAGTGATGCAGTGAGATGAGAGGATTGATGAATGTTAGCTTGAAACCACATGGGTATTGTCTGAATTTTTCCCCAGCCTGAATACTCCAGCTTAAGTGCTTCATCAGATTTTGAAAAAGGACGAAATGCTCCTAAGTGCCCATTGACTAAAATTGTAGAACTCTCTACCTGTTGTAAGTACTATTTGCATAGTTTTTCTTTTTATTTATTTGTACCTCTTTAAAAAAAAAAAAAAAATATGTTTGCTATACCAGAGTTTAAAAGTGAAATGAATATCTTTGGATAATTTCAATAAGAATAAACATAATGAATAGAAATAGTCTGTAGGTTAATATAAAATGTTTGTATGTTTGAACGACCATTAAATGGTAATGTGATGATAATTTTAAAAATATGATGTGTAATTTAAAAGTAACCAGTGAGTGGTTTCAACTTAAAAGACCAGCTGTTATATTGTTTTATTAAGATTATTTTTGATAACTTAGTTGCTTCATTATTTTAAATGTTCAAATAAATTGTGGTTTTTTTTGTTTATTATCAAAGATGGTATGTTTTTCTTTGTATAAATCTCTAAATAATTAATTTTTTATATTCACAGTAGACCTATAAGAATGGCCTAACCTTTCTGTGAGTAATAAAAAAAAAAAAAAAAGGGAGAGAAAATTCAACTTTATTAAATTAGGACTTTAAAATTTCTTAAGTTTAAATTCATAACTGACTGTTTTAATGAACATTAATTGAAGTTCACTCAATGTTATACAATCGTATTTTTGATCTTGATTTAAGGATGGATAGATTAATAAGTGAAACAGTAATATTAAATTTAATTTCATAAAATGTTAAATTAAGCTTTAACTCTCCTCTTTCAGAAACATTGTTTTTCTAAAATATACACCAAAATTGTTTTATTTTAAAAAGTAAAAAAAAAAAAAAAAAAAAAAAAAAAAAAAAAAAAATCCAGTTATTTTACACCACTATACGATTCTTGGTTAACCGATCGGATCTTGTTCAGAATCTCTATGGTTGTTCTAAAATTTTAGTACATCATCATATCCCTATTCTATTAACGGATTTAACTCTTTCTCCTTTTGGTCCTCATATTGGAGGAATTTCAGGTTGTCTGCATTTTTCCAAATTATATGATGATTACACTTTTGTTAATTTAATGTGTATGGAGATTTGAGCTTGATCGGATTGGAGTGGAGTTGGGTGTTCCTTATGCAATTCAGTATACTACTTGATTTAGAAATCTGTTGCCCCTTACTACATTTAATATTGTCTTAAAATGATGAGTTCAAAATTATCATTGTTGTATTAACCTATTCGGATTCTTAAGTTTTGATATTTTGATTAGTTTAATATATTTTGCTCCCTTTTCCATGGCAACAGATTTCAGTGGAGCTAATCAGGGTATACTTATTTTTTTTTAATATTTAATTGTCAAGTGAAGATTGAGTAATAAATGAGCTTTTTAAGTTTAAGTAAGTTGTGTTTTAGAAAGAACACCAAAACACCACAACAAATGGAGCCGTAACAATTCGGTCTCTGGGTTATTGATTTTTTTTTACTTGTATGTATTTATGTATCAAAGAGCAACTGGGTGTTTTTGCAATTAAAATTTTATTTATATGTTCAAGTGTAAAAAGAGGTCTAGGCTCTCTCTCTGTGCTAGTAAGCTACAATTCCCAGTCAAAATTATGTCTTGTGAGCATAACCTTTTCTTATTTACAAAAAGCATAGTCCTGTACTTAAGTTTTATGTGTATGTAGGTTTCCTTTTTTTTCTTTTCCTCTCTTTTTCTCTTTTTTAAGCTGCCCCCCCCATTTTCCCTTTTTTGTGGTTGTTTGTTTATCAATTTTCTAACCCTAACCATGGCTGATAAGCATTCAGAGGCAATTGCCACTATTCAGCGGAAAAATGCACTAGTGGACAATTTGTCAAACATTCCCCCATTCAATGGAGAGGCCAGCTCAGTCTGCTTCTCAGATTTTTCTGAGAAATTTGAGAGTTTTGCCAAATTATTCGACTGGAATGAGGAGGAGAAAAAATTCGTTTTGTTAGCTAGATTATCAGGAGCTGCTTCTAGGCGAATAAAAATTCACAAAGCAAAAACATCTGATGAGCTATTAAAAATCTTAAAAGAGAGTTATACTTCACAGGCCACACCAGATGTTGCCCTCAGTCATTTTTTAAATTTTAAACAGCCACCCAATATGAGTGTTCAGGAGTTTTATGACAAGGCATATGATATGTCATTAAGAGCCCTTGTAATTGAAGGTATCCAGGGTGAAGTAGTCGATAAAAGCCGAACGGCTCTACTACACTCCATGCTGTTGAGCAATCTTACACCAGAAGTGCGAAAGGGGGTAATTGCGAGAAATCCACAATCCCCAGAAGAGGTCCTCAAAATTGCGCTTCTTGAGGAAAAGGCTTATAGGAGCATTAACCCTTTCTACAACCACCGCGAGGAAATTCTCAACCCTAATTTGACCCAAAACCTACCCTGTGCTGCAGTTTTTCAGCAAGATAGCTCACAAAAGAAGGAGATAGACCAACTAAAATCTCAAATTGATGTTTTAGCAGCTAAGATAGACAGTTTAGTTGATCTTAGGGCTAGGGATGTACAGGAGAAAAACCAAGAGGTAAGACCCGTAACCTGCTATAGGTGCTCCGTACAAGGCCACTATGCCAGAGATTGTCCACTAAATTTTGTCGACTATAATTTTAGAAGGGGAGGTGGTCAAAATTTCAGGAGCCGTGGGCAAAATTATAGAAACAGAGGTGAAAATCCTAGAGGGAACCACAATCAGCGAGGCGGATATAGGGGAAGAAGAGGTGGTTATTACCAAAACAATAGGAGCACAGCTGCGAACAGAAATGAAGAGCAGGCGGTAAATAACACCCGAGTAGCTAACAATGAAAGTGAGGCTTTAAACTATTAGTGGCCGGATCAGATGTGGTCAACTCGATCCCCCACAGGCCCCTGGACCCCCCAACTGTGTATAGTATGTTTCAGCCCCAATCATATACATTACCAACTGCAAGAATTTACATAAATAAAGTTTGCCTATATGCATTATGTGACACGGGTTCTGCAATTAATCTCCTGAGTGGTACTGATTGTAACTATTTAGAGAATTTTGAAACGGAGAATTGCAATATCCCCATTATGACTGTCACCGGTGAGAAAGTGCACCTAAATAGGAAGATATTTTTAAATTTTATTTTTGATAATGTTCAATGTCAAGCTGAATTCTATGTAGTGGAAGGTAAATTAGCAGAGGAATTTAATATGATTTTGGGAATGCCATTTTTGAAAGAGTACCGGGCAAGTATAAATTGTGATACAAATGCTGTCGCTCTTAAAGTGCCAGTTGCAGGCCAATGTAAACAAAGCGTAGAAACCCCAAGTAATACTTCAGGGTCTAATACTTCTCTTGCTACTAATTCTGTAAATATTTCTAATTCTGTATATAGTGTAAATTCAAATAATAATTGTATAAATAATGATTGTGTTGAAAATAGTTCTGTAAATATAAAATGTGTCAACAAAGTAGGGGAGAATTCAAAAAGTAGTAGTGCCAATAGCCCTCCTGAAAATTGTGCATGTGAGAAAGTTCATGACTCAGTTAATATTGAAAATGGGAATAATAGTAGTGAAAATATGGTAGTTCAGGACCCGCAGTTGAGTAATATGGGAAAATATGTTGAGATAGTCATTCAAACTGAGTCAGATAAGGAAGTTGAAAGTGTTGCGCAGAACTTTTGCATGCAAACAATATCAGGCGGTAGCTCTGAGGGTAATAATACTGCAAATTTTTCAAGTATTCAAAATGTTGACAATAATCTATCAGCAGCGAATCAGGTAACCCAGGGTAATTTAGCTGAAGATACTACTGAAATTTGTAATATTGATGAAAGTGAAGATTTGGTAAGTATAGAGGATAAGGTACCTGAAGTCGAGGAGGAGAGCAATGAAGATAGCAGTAGTGATAAAACCAATAAAAATAAAAATATAAGTTTCGCTGTGTTATGTAGCAAAATTTCAATTCCCCCGCAGTCAAAAATGTTAGCCCAGGTTAAAAGTTATAAGGAAAATTTTATTAAGGAAAATGATATTGTTATGTTAGAACCTTTGGCGAAAAATTTAAATCAAGGTCTCCTTACCTCCAGAGCCATTTGCACTAAAGAACATGGCCTATATATCTTATTTGCAAATTTTTCAGACAATAGTATTCATTTAAATAAAGGAACCTTTGTTGCCAAAATTCAAAAATGTGTAGACAAATCAAATGTACCCGTAACTGAAAATAACCTTACTTGTAATGTAAATTTGGCCCCTCCAATTGGTGACTTTGATCACGCTGATCTCACTTGGAGCTCTGAAATTAATTTAGATCATTTAGAACCCCCATTAAAAATTAAAATGCAAAATTTTCTAGACAAAAACAAAGATGTATTTGCAGCATCGGTCTTAGATTTACCCGGCTGTGATACAATCCCTCATGAAATTAACTTAACTTCAAATAAACCAGTAAAAGGCAAAGCTTATAGAGTCCCCTACAAATTACGTCAAGAAATGGAAGACCAACTTAATACTTTGTTACAGGCGGACATAATTTCCCCTTCCATGTCTGAATTTGCTTCTCCGGTTATTCTGGTTCGGAAATCAGACGGTTCCTATCGACTTGCTGTTGACTACAGAAGATTAAATAAAAATCTTGTTAAAGATGCTTATCCAATACCTAACATTACCGACTCTGTTGATGCTTTAAGTGGGGCTAAATTTTTTTCAACGCTAGATCTAACTAGTGGTTTTTTTCAACAGGTTATTCGCCCAGAGGATAGGCATAAAACTGCTATAATCACCCACAAGGGACTTTTTGAGTGGACCCGTAACTGTTTTGGGCTCTCAAATTCAGGTAACAGTTTCCAAAGACTTATGAATGCTATTTTCGGTGATTTAGGCAATCTTGGAATTCTTGTTTATATCGACGACATTGTAATTGCCTCCAGTGATGTTAATTCTCATTTTGAGAAGCTTAGCATGGTCTTTGAAAGGTTAAGACTGCATAAACTTAAACTTAAGCCCAGTAAATGCACTTTCCTTTCGAATAAAATACAATATCTAGGTTTTGAGATTTGTAGTGGCCAAGTGTCACCTATCAATAAAAATATTGCCGTAATAGAAAATTTTAAACCTCCAACTACCCGAAAGGCTGTTAGGTCATTCATTGGAACTCTATCTTTTTATAGGAGATTTATTCCAGATTTTACTAAGAGGGCCAAAAATTTAATCAATCTAACTAAAGAGACAGGAAAGTTTTCGTGGAATGAAGATGCACAGAAAGAATTTGAAGACCTTAAGATAGCTCTTATTTCAAAACCATGTCTGGCACTCCCTGATTTTGAGAAGGAATTCCATTTATATAGTAATGCCAGTGGCGAAGCATTAGGGGCAGTGTTATCACAATTAGATGAAAATAACATACTCCATCCTGTTGCCTTTGCCAGCAGAAAATTGAAAGATGCTGAGACCCGCTACTCCACCACTGAAAGGGAATTACTAGCTTTAGTTTGGGCAACTGCCCACTTTAAATGTTACATTGCCAATACCCATTTTTTCATCTATACAGACCATGCGCCTCTAACATTTATGTTAAAAATTCACGACCCTACATCTCGCATGGCTAAATGGATCTGCACTCTCTCAGACTTTAATTTTACAATTAAGTTTGTTAAAGGTAAGTGTAACAGTGTCGCAGATTTCCTTTCGAGGTATGTCAACAATGATAACTCCAATGATACTGTTAATTGTAATTTTTGTATACAAGTCGAAAAGGAAGTTACTTTTATGCCTCATTCCAATCTACTTGAAAAAATTGGTGAATTACAAAAATCAGACAAGAAATGCTGCGAGATTGCAAGAAAATTAGACCAAGGTGTAGAAATTGCTCCTAAATACATGAAATTTTTTTTTAGAGATGACATTTTAGTTTGTGAGGATACAAGGGAGTCAGCTATTTTGAATAAATCTGTAAAGTTAGTCGTGCCAAAAGAATTGGTTACTCAAGTTTTTGCACTAACACATGAGTCCCTAGCGGCTTGTCATCAAGCCTTTCAAAAGACCATTGATCGCATTCGTGAGCACTTCTATTGGCCAGGAATGTCGTCAGATGTCAAGCATCTAGTGGAGTCATGTATTAGTTGCCAGCAGAAGAGAGCTTATAGAGCGAACCAGCTCGCCCCTCTGCAACGTATGCCGACCCCCCAGTTTCCCATGAACAAGGTTCATTTGGATCTCATTGGACCCTTACCGCAAACTTTTTCGGGAAATAAGTATATTGTCGCATATATAGATTCATTTACTAAGTGGCCAGAAGCATATGCGGTTAGTTCAACCACTTCAGATGTCATTGCGGACACTTTAGCTGATTTCATATCACGCTACGGTGCGCCCTGTTTTATTACGACGGACAACGCGAAGAATCTAATTTCAGATGCGATTGAACACGTGTATAAAATGTTTGGTATTAAACATATTAAGACCTCATCTTATCACCCGGCTGGCAACTCGCAAGTGGAGAGACAGAATCGTACTCTTAAAAATGCACTTTGTCACATAGTCAATCAAAATCAATCTGACTGGGACACTAAACTCAAATTTGCACTACTAGCTATGCGTTCAGCTGTCCACTCTTCAACTAAACTTAGCCCAGCTGCAGTTATGTATGGCAGAAATATGAATCTACCATATAATCTCTTTTCTCAACCACCTTCTTTTAATTATAATGATGCACCCTCTTTTTGCGAACTCTTAATCCCAGCTCTTCAAAAAGTATACACTGAAGTACATAGTAGTTTAATTAAAGTTTCTGAGCAGCAGGAAAAATACCGTGAAAAGACAGCTGTTGATAAAAATTTTAAAATAGGAGATCTTGTGTGGTTATTTACACCCACAGTCGCCCCTGGTAATACAAAAAAAATTAAGCAAGCAAAATAATGGTCCTTTTACTATAATTGAGAAGCTAAATGAGGTTAATTTTAAAATAGCGCTAGTTGCTAATCCCAAAAATTGTCAGGTTGTCCATGTTGACAGGTTGTCTTCTTTCAAAGACAGACTCCCCATCTGGTCCAGTAAACCAAAACAAACAATTGGCCTGGGATCGACTGAAAACGTGACCATCGATTCACCACACCAACCGCGCGATTCTCCTCCTGTACGCAGGTGTAAACGCAACCGATTCATTCCCTGGGCACCATATGATAGTAACCGCGCACCAGCAGTAGTGAACGTCAACAATAACGAAACTCCGGTAGCGCCGGAAGTGGAGGAAACAGACAGCGACGCGACTGAAATCATAAATCCCTCTCCCCCACCTCCCATTTCTCCGGAGATTGCAGCGGCAGAGAATAACGAGATGTGCGTAAATAAAAATTTAGCAACGGCAGAAGGCAGCGAAATGCGCGTAGGTAAAAATTCAGCCACGGCAGAAAGCAGTTCAACTGCTGAGCACAGCGATTCGCGCAGGTCTCGTTCATCGATTCGTCCAGCTGCTAAATCGAATAGAAGTAGTCGTTCAATATCGATTTCTAGAACCGACTATTCGCTACGGGATAGAACAGACCGTCCGAGTTATAAATACTAACTACCTTTTTTCGTTATTCAGGCATTTTTATCAATTTTACCTTGTTTATTTGTATTTATTTATAGTTTAGTTAATGTGTATGTATATTTAATTATTTTCTTGGGCATTTTTCAAACGGAACTTAGTTTTTCTAGCGTATTAAAGGTTTGTTTGGATTGTGTTTTGATACTTTCATGTAGGCATTTTTAACCCTTTTTATGCCTATACTTAAGGTTTTTGTCTGTTTTATGGTAGATTATGTGGTATATACCCGTCCGCACCCCGTTTTCGTAGATTTTGGGTATATTTTTGCAAAAAAAAAAAGAAACGAATGTAATTTTTGTTACTTTAAAATTTTTTTAGGATGTTGTGTTTTGTATGCCCTTTTGCCGAGGTAGATCTGTTTAGTTCAGTTTTTTTTAATGCATCAGTGTTTTGTATATAACCTTTTAAGTATGTGTTTACTTTAATTAATGCACTTTAATTAGATGGATTTATTATTTAATATGCAATTTGTGGGTTTATTTGAACTTTAACTTTAAGGAGTGTGGACCTTTTTCTTTTTTCTTGTACATACGTTTTCATGTACATACCTGGATGTTGTTGTATGTGGCTGAAATTACTAGAATTAAGTATTTTCTTAATTCTACTTCCTATTTTTGTGGAATGTTTTCCCTGTTGTGCCCAAAGGCCCGTAACTGCTTTTTGCTATAAGTAGCACAGAGGCAGAGATACTCTTTCCCATGCACATTACTTGTACGTGCATTTATAAAATCTACATAATATCCCGAATCATTAGACTGTGTTCGAAAACAAACATGTGTTCTCATATAAAATTGTTACAATTGTGTGCGTAATTCTCTAACATGGTCTGTGATACCATAATTTGTCTTACAGATGTATATGTATATATTTTTTTTTGTGTGTCACCAGTTGCTCTTGTGTATTTTTGTATAATAGAATTAATATGTGTTTTACAAATTTCATTGACATTTACAGTGTTGTAACTATGATATTACTAGTACTTATTTACATTAATAGATAGTGTTGTAATATACTGTGATGCCAATTATTGAAGTTATGTATATAAGCAGTATAATGACAATTAATCAGTGGGCACTTCTCTTCTTTTTCGGCTAATTTTTTTTTCTCAAAATTCAATTTATGTATTGTTTACAGTTCTGTTACCAGAAATTTCAGGTAGGATGCAGTTATGCGTAGGAATGACAGTAGTAGGGAGGTGAGGTTTCACAGTCAGGTGGAACATGTGTTCTTTTACAGGTGCAGAAAATATCTTGGTCATTTTAGTGGTAAAATCAGCCTTGTGGTCCCTCCTCTGGTAGTACTCTTTTATGGTCATGTTTCAGGTAATATTTTAGGTAATGGTTTCTACGGATGTGCGAGCTCTGGTTGTATATATCCGGAATATATTATCAGGGTGGTATTTCAGCGGTGAACTCTCTGGATCCAGTCCCGGATCGATGTATGATTTGTGTTTGTGGGTCAGTTTTTTCAGTGTTGAGGTCCCAGCATGCCATGTGGTACCCAGTTACCTTTCAAAAAAAAATAATTTGTTTTCTCAAAAAATTTTTTTTTAATTAGCCGGGGGGAGCAATCTTGTTACGGTTGGTTTCAACCAAATCTTTTTTTTTAATCTACATTAATTACCTTAAATCACTCTCTCAACATTTATTTAGAAGTTTTCTTTTTGTTTCTGTTTTAAATAAATACATAAATAAATGTAATTGTAATATTAATAATAAAAGCAGTTTTTTTTTTCCTCTTCTTTCCATTTCTTTTAAGCAAAGCAATTTCAACTTTCATAGTCTAACGTAGCTTCCTGTTTTTCAAATACGAAAAGCAGACAGCAAGGGAGGGATGTTTTGTCAGTTAAAGACCGCACAGGTGGAAAATTTGGAGTCATCTAGTCTGACTTTGATATAAGAATGACCGACCGCCCTGTATAAGAATTACGTTATCTTATGAGTGTACTATACACGCAATTAGGCTTTGTAAGTTTACGTCAGGCTTCAATTGGCTCTGCTATCAGGCGGATAGCTGGCGCCCATGTAAACAGAGGCTAACAGGACCCCCCTTCAGCACACGCCATGGGGGTGATGCATGGCTTCCTTCCCCCATGAAGCGGCCGGCAGAGTGGAGCGGCAAGCTGTAGTCTTCACGAAGAGTCCATTTTTCCTTTTGTTTCCATTCCCGTACCCCTGGCAGAGTGGATCGGTCCCGTTTTTCAAGCAGCGCGGGAGAATGAATGTTTACGACACTTGTTGCTTGGCCAAGAGACCTGTCGTTTGACTCGTAAAAAAAATTCGACTTATTACGGGGCTCGAAGATTGGCCTGTGGGCTGGATCGCGAAGTTGTTGAAGGCGGACAGGTTTCTGGAAGATTTTTTTTTGAGAGTGGGGCATTGATGGCCCTACATTAACTATCCTAAATCATGATGTTATGATGGAAAGAGGCTATAAGGGCATTTTCGAATTGCGGATCTATAACTGTTAACGAGAAATTAAGAAGAAGATATGTGTAGCCCTTTTTTTTTTGGCGTAGTGGCGCTCCAAGATTATGACTTCTTAACCATCAGAAGTGATCATAGATATTGAACTAAACGGTCGTTAGAAGTCGTAGTGTTCTGAGTTACGGTGATGGCTATCTTCGAATAAAACACATGCTTCAGGAAGGTGAAATTACTGACTCCGACGGTGAAGTTCTGGACCGTAGAACGATTTTCCCCTCCGGACTAGATGATGGACCTAGTAGTTGATGGCAAGTGATGCAGTGAGATGAGAGGATTGATGAATGTTAGCTTGAAACCACATGGGTATTGTCTGAATTTTTCCCCAGCCTGAATACTCCAGCTTAAGTGCTTCATCAGATTTTGAAAAAGGACGAAATGCTCCTAAGTGCCCATTGACTAAAATTGTAGAACTCTCTACCTGTTGTAAGTACTATTTGCATAGTTTTTCTTTTTATTTATTTGTACCTCTTTAAAAAAAAAAAAAAAATATGTTTGCTATACCAGAGTTTAAAAGTGAAATGAATATCTTTGGATAATTTCAATAAGAATAAACATAATGAATAGAAATAGTCTGTAGGTTAATATAAAATGTTTGTATGTTTGAACGACCATTAAATGGTAATGTGATGATAATTTTAAAAATATGATGTGTAATTTAAAAGTAACCAGTGAGTGGTTTCAACTTAAAAGACCAGCTGTTATATTGTTTTATTAAGATTATTTTTGATAACTTAGTTGCTTCATTATTTTAAATGTTCAAATAAATTGTGGTTTTTTTTGTTTATTATCAAAGATGGTATGTTTTTCTTTGTATAAATCTCTAAATAATTAATTTTTTATATTCACAGTAGACCTATAAGAATGGCCTAACCTTTCTGTGAGTAATAAAAAAAAAAAAAAAAAGGGAGAGAAAATTCAACTTTATTAAATTAGGACTTTAAAATTTCTTAAGTTTAAATTCATAACTGACTGTTTTAATGAACATTAATTGAAGTTCACTCAATGTTATACAATCGTATTTTTGATCTTGATTTAAGGATGGATAGATTAATAAGTGAAACAGTAATATTAAATTTAATTTCATAAAATGTTAAATTAAGCTTTAACTCTCCTCTTTCAGAAACATTGTTTTTCTAAAATATACACCAAAATTGTTTTATTTTAAAAAGTAAAAAAAAAAAAAAAAAATCCAGTTATTTTACACCACTATACGATTCTTGGTTAACCGATCGGATCTTGTTCAGAATCTCTATGGTTGTTCTAAAATTTTAGTACATCATCATATCCCTATTCTATTAACGGATTTAACTCTTTCTCCTTTTGGTCCTCATATTGGAGGAATTTCAGGTTGTCTGCATTTTTCCAAATTATATGATGATTACACTTTTGTTAATTTAATGTGTATGGAGATTTGAGCTTGATCGGGTTGGAGTGGAGTTGGGTGTTCCTTATGCAATTCAGTATACTACTTGATTTAGAAATCTGTTGCCCCTTACTACATTTAATATTATCTTAAAATGATGAGTTCAAAATTATCATTGTTGTATTAACCTATTCGGATTCTTAAGTTTTGATATTTTGATTAGTTTAATATATTTTGCTCCCTTTTCCATGGCAACAGATTTCAGTGGAGCTAATCAGGGTATACTTATTTTTTTTTTAAATATTTAATTGTCAAGTGAAGATTGAGTAATAAATGAGCTTTTTAAGTTTAAGTAAGTTGTGTTTTAGAAAGAACACCAAAACACCACAACAATATGCTATTGAAGTATACCGGCAGCATGTTCCCTTTTGAAATATTGGTTGCAATATTCCTAGTTCTTGATTTGCTTGTGGCTGTAAACTTTGAAATCTGTAGAACTTTAAAAGTTCTGTTATGGGAAACTACACTGTTGAAAATCTGCAGCAAACTATCCAGTTATTCAACCGTTTTTAAAAATAACGGTTACTTGACCATATTATTAAGCGTATCTGACCATATCATGGCCAGAATAAAGTTAAATTGCTGTTATGTAACCGTTTTTAATAAAAACGGTCGAATGATTGGACAGTTTGCTGCAAATTTTTAATAGTGCTTGGAATCAGTATGTATGGAACAGTGTATGGGATAAAATCAGTCTTACAACCAATCCTTTCGAAAGTGAAAAATTTCAAGAACAATGACACATACATCAAAATTAAGGAACTACTTATAATTATAACTCGTTTATGAAAATTGAGAACATATTGAATCCATATTGAGGTTAAGGTGTATAAAAAAATAACCACACGCTGAATCACTTTTGAGAAGAGGGTGTATCGAAAAATAAGAACATGGTATTTCAAATTAAAATAATTCTGTCTCTGAGTTATTCTAAGTACATGATGTATTTGGATATAAGCAATTATGTTTAAATTATAAGTACACAGTTTTAACAGTGTAAAAGTAATTTAAAAATAAACGAATTATTATATAAATCCCATGCATTCCCATTCCAAAGTGACATCACTAATGCTCGATGATAAGATTTCCCTTTCTTTGATTATGACTGAGTGAAGTGATTCACCTGCTGTTTTGTTATTGAAAATTTCTTTTAGTTCAAGACCATATTACCGATGAACTAAAAAATGCTGCTTTAGACCTTTTCTCTGAACTGAGGAACGAGCACATCTGTCACATAAAATGAGCATCCTCATTGTTTAAGGAGAGAGATACCATATTGTTTCAAAGATGTCATTCATAATAGTTAAAGCGGAAATGATTCACTGTGTAACAATAATAACGCAATGACAGTCCAAATGGAATAAATACTGATATTTATAAACATGTGTTCGGAAGGTTATATCTTATACTCAACAGAGCTTTTGTAAATTAATATTTTTATATACAATACAATAGTACTAGAGTAATGTGTACATAGCAATTGAAAGAAAAATGCTAAGTTTGATTTTCAGTGTTCATCTGAATTAATTAAGAAACGAAAATAAAATTGATATGGGGGAATCGCGTGATGTTAGAATGGGATTTCTGTTAATTTTCTGTAAAAGTTGTTCATTTCGTTTTGGTTAGAAATGCGGTTTAATATTTAAAATATATTGTTCAATATTTATAAAAAATCATCAGTCAAGCTTTAGTTATGGGACATGGAAAATCGCAAAAATTTTCATTTAGTGTTAGAAAGGGACTTTCATATATGTTAGAAGTATTTTTGTTCCTAAATCTGTAAAATTTTATCTTGTAAAAAGTTCCCATTTAACAGTATGTAATTCATACATTTTATCGCGGTCAGAGATACATTTTATCATGAATTTAAGAGCCTACGGTAGTCACACAAAGACACCCGTAAATCAATGGCGGGGTTCTTTTCAAATTTCTTGTTTAGATTTCAATATTTTTAAACTTTTTTTTTTTTTTTTTTTTTTTTTTTTTTGCATAGGCTATCTTAGGTCAATGTCTGATGTTGTATTTTTGTACTTTTTAAATTTTGGTTGCAGTTTTTTTTCGAGGATACCTTTATTTTCGGAACCGTTTCCGAAATAGAAAGTGACCTCATAGGAATGTCTGCAACCAAAATCGAAAAAGTAAAAAAGACTCGGTTAGCGATCGACTCCAGCTAACCTATGAAAAAAATCATTTAAAATTTTGAAATACAATTGAGATATTTGAAAAGAACACTGCCATTTAACATTAGCTTGCGAGTGTCTTCGCTTAGTCTTAAGCCAGATTTTCAGTTGGCTTTCTTTTTCGCTGTGCAGTGCCCAGTATTTCTTTACCTATAGCTAACTTTTACGCGTGGAGCAAATTTTGTGTTGAAACTTATGCATTTCTACCCTAATAGCAGAGCCAGTCGATGTGACATCACAAATGTTCACAAGTGTACTTTCTATATTTTTATTGATGCCCATGGCAAGACCTTTCCAATGATACCACTTTTGACTAAATCAGATATATTTTTTATTTTTCTTAATGTATGGTGTTCCGAAATAAATTGGTCCGTATCCCGTCAGCGGTTAGATTGGAGAGAGTAGTTTCTATATTTTTCGTGATGCTCGTTGCAACACCTTTCCAACGATATCACTCTTGACAAACTCCAGAACTAACAGTTAAATATATTCCCTAGTAAGTAAAATCATACATATTGCCTTTTAAATCAGTTAAATATATGGATGCCATCAATAAGTAATTTACAAAAAAGTCACCCACAAACTATAATGCATTTCAAATATTCAGAACACTTTCAAACATTAATATCCAGCATACAATGGTTGTCATTGGGAATTAATATCGGAAAATTTAATTGAGTACCATATTAAAGTTTCTCATCGATAAGAAAACATAAACTCAATTACTTAAATTTAAAAAGTGCTCATATACGATTACTGTTCCATTCAATTTACACTATATGGTCAAAAATCACCTAACACATTCGATTTTAGACATGTTATCGATATCTGGAGACATTCGATAACAAGAAGAACTAAAACAGCAATAAAAAAATGAAAATTGAAAAAAATTGAAAATTAAAAATGACATTTTTTGTAAAATTCTTTATTATCCAGCTATTTTTAGAAAGCAACTAAAATTCACCGCACTCTATAGGCGGCATCTTTCTGAATTTTCACGATGTTCGATATACTTGGCGAATTCTTATAGAAGTTCGGGAATATAAAGAACATGTCTTACATAATATTTTTCGACGAAGATTTTAACACGGGGGCAATTAGGAGATCAACAACAAATTAAAGAAAAATAATAATATTTGGGATCACCCTTTAAAATAAAATGCACAAAATGATTTGTCGATGCAGCACATCACATCACTATGTTGATATTTTACAACATTTGTGTTCATTTGTGGACGAATAGAACGTATATTTATGGAGACATAGCGATTTCTTTAAAAGATTCAAGAAATTTGTACACGTTTTTTGTTTAGGGCATGCAGGGTTTTCAACCAAATTTAATGCCATTTTCAAAAAAATTGCAAAATATGGTAGAAAGAATATAGTACAATTATATTATAAATATATTAAATATTTAATAAAATATGAGCAGTTGTATGAAATCATTTTTAACTGCGCGCGTGGAACTACATCAAAGATTTTTTATTATGTTTTTGAAGTCAACTCTATCGAGCAAATAATACAAAAAGACCCGTCAAATATCTTGAAAATTCATAAAGATATCGGCGATAAGGTGAACTAAATTTTAGTTGCCTTCGAAAAGTAGCCGAATGTTAAGGGACTTTCCACAAATTGCCATTTTTAACACTTTTGAACCTAGTTGAAAAGTGTTTATGACTTTGGTTTGTCTGGCCGTCTGTCCGTGCTTTGGAGCTGAAAAATATTAGGGGAAAATGAGACATGTTCTTTATATTCCTGAAGTTCCAGAAGAATTCGTCATACATTTTTCTAGATATTTCACAAAACATCTAAAATCGAAAGTGTCAGGTGATTTTTGGCCATATAGTGTTTATGTGTGTTTAAGGCAATATTATGTTGATTAGAGTTTTTATTTTCAGTAAGTAACTTTAAAGCGTTCCTTTATGTATTGTTCTAAATTTTGATGAATTTAAACATAACATTATTAAATGCATTTCATATAGCAGCAACTATAAAATATTCTTAAAGAAAGTTTTTTTTAATATAATGATCATTTTCAATAAGAAACATGATACATTCCATCTTAGCATCAATTTCGATACAAATCTTATAATTTTTTAAAAGTTAGAGAACTGAAATGTAGATGGTTAGATAGTCAGGCAAATCGAAATCATAAACAACTTTTATTTATGGTCGAAATGTTTAAATGGTAGGTGAAATAGTGTGATCTTTTCAGGATATAAGGGGAAAAAATGTCACAATAAATGACGCAATTGTATTGCAATTGTAACAAGTATATTGTATACATTATTATATGGATAAAAGGCCTGTAAAGTAAAATAAAAGTGCCATATATGAACAGAATTGGGAAGGTTAGCTGCCACATTGCTTCAAATTTACTTATAAATATAAGTTAATGTGACGAATGAAGTAAAGGATCAACAAATCTAATTGTATATCAGGTAACATCTATATTATAAAGCAAAAACATGTCCGGGAGTATAACGCTAACATCATATAGGCGATGGCAACGACCTGATCAATCCCATTTGGCATTTTTCACAAATTTATTAACTTTTAAGCATCGCACAAATCTAAATTTTTCCACCGTCAAATAATGAAAAAAAAAAAAAATGCACTTTCAAATGCAATTTGTCTAAAAACTGTATTTCAATTTTTATTGTTTTTAAAATAATTTTCAAGCAAGAATTTTTTTTAAATATCACTTGAAACCCGATTATGGAGGATTAAAACGTTTGCACTTAAAACAATATAAATAGTTCAACATATCTTTCCAGCTAATATTCTATAATAAACTTAAAGCTTCATCAATAAATAAATAAATAAATAAGATAACATAAAATAAAACACAGATTTAACAGATATGTTGAACTGCGCCCGTAAACACTGAAATAATCAGAATAAAAAG
Source organism: Maratus michaelseni (assembly GCA_963931845.1). Taxonomy (NCBI): domain Eukaryota; kingdom Metazoa; phylum Arthropoda; class Arachnida; order Araneae; family Salticidae; genus Maratus; species Maratus michaelseni. The sequence goes on along the minus strand of OZ007586.1, from coordinate 136,285,343 downwards.
CTTGCGGTAAATAGGGAAATTTCGGGCAATTTCTTCAGTTAATAACCCCTGGCAAGCGGTTAATACAAAAGCATAGCTTTTAATAAATTTCAAAACTTATTCGAATAACTGTTATTTTTCATATAAAAGGGCAAATGAAAAAATATATTAAATGTAAAAAAATCTGTTAGTGTTTTCAGTTAAAAATGGTTTTCTTCTATGTTCTAACACGGCAAATCCGGGTTGGATCTCCTGGTTTTTATAGAAGAAATAAAAAAAAAAAATAATTTAGATTTAAAAAGTAGTTTGGAGGGTATAGAAGTGGAACCGTACCAACAGATAAGATGATTTAATATTATACAGAGAAAATAGCATCAGTAACAATGTGATCATGGAAAGATATATTGGATAAGATCACTACACGAATAAAAGGCTTGTAGAGTGTTAAAATAAACATGAAGTATTAAGTGAAAATTATTAACGAAGCCTGGCTAATTGCCGTATTACTACCACGCTTTCTTGCACAAAACCTATCACTTTCTTTCTTTTACTCAGTGAAAATGGAAGGTAATCCTCTTCCAAAAGGTAAAAAAAAATGTATTGAGACAAATTACATCTTGAAAAATATTTATGATGCTTACACATTTTAATGCTGCATGATCGTAAAGAAAACATTTTCATACTAAATTAGGCATAAACAAACGTGTTGAATTTACATCCTATTGTTTTAGTATCCTATTATGTAACGCAAACTGATTATACAATCGCTACATTAGAACATAAGCGGTGAAACCGGAATTAATCAAGTCAGAACATGTCTCATTATACAACCTGTTAACATTTATCAGTTACGATAAATTGGAATTGCTAATTATATTTTATTCGTGATCGATCTATCGATTATGTGCAATTATCAGGCACAGAATAAGACAAACAAGGCACGGGACATGGTCCCAGGCCAGCAAATTTAGGGGGGAGGAGAGGGAGCAAAAAATGAAAAAAGGGAATAATTTTTTTAAATTGCAGTAGAATTTCATGATTTACATAATTTTTTGTTGTACTATAGCAAAATGAGAATACTAGGTGGTGAAAAATGTTGTTTTTTTCTTCAAAATTATATTTTTCATAAATTGGTAAGCTTGTTCAGGTTTAATGGTACAATCCAAACATATCGACGGTACAATATCAACTGTAGTGCAATTGCCATAGCAACCGCTACAATTCTGAAGAAGACAGAAAGATAGACTTAATAATTACTTGGTACGTCAAAATTGTGAAATTAATTGTAAAAAGATCATATGCATGCAAGTGGATGCATATGTGTAGTAACTGCTTGGTGCTATTACTAGTAGAAATATCGCATGCCTGTTTCGTACTATTTCTTAATATTGCGTTGTTGTATTTTGTTCTTTGTGTTATTAAAAAATGTCAGCGGGGTCAGATATGTCGGGTTTATCAAAAAGAGAGCTTAAACGAAAGAGAAAAAAAATGTGACGGATTTACCTTTTATCGAAGAGCATCCGGTAGGCATTTTTTAATTTTTGAAATTTATGAAAAGCAATCTTTGCCTTATTTAATAGAAGAAATTCTGTGATTAAATAAGACGAAATTTATTATTCAGAAATAGTGATTGTCAGAATTAAGGATTGTACGTACCTTATACGGCAGGTATATGTGAAGCTCGTCGCGAAGGGATTAAGGAACTACTTGATTGTTTAACTACTGAAAAACGCCGAGGATACGAACAGTAACAGTTTTAGTTTTAACGATACGCATGAAAATTATTTATTTTACTAGCAATTATACACATGGGGGGAAGGAGTTTCAAGTTCATCGTAGCTCCAAAAATTCATAGTAGGGCTCCTAAAAGTCCCAAGGAAAATTTTTTCGTAATTTGGTCATGAATAGTTCAGTGTAAAAGTTGTTCAAAGTTGCTATTCAATCGAAATAATTTCTTAAAAAATTAAGAGCAAAATCATTCCTGAGCATCGCTTCTTTAGCGGAACGAGAACAATCTCAAAAATTGCATAAGGACAAAATTTACTATAGTTATAGTGGAGTAAAACAGTGTAACCGGAATTCTTTCATGAGTGTCAAAACATCACCGCGGAATGCGAAAAAAATGTAATGATCGTAGAAAGAAATTCGCGAAAACATTCACAAATCGCTGCACGAATTCCGAATAATCTTTATTGAAAGAGAACAAAATGTACGATAATAGGCTACTAGACTCAAACCTGATTCCTTTTACTAATGTGGAAAAATTGCCTCGAAACAGGAAAAAACACTAAATATCAAATTAAAAAATTTAAAAAATCTAATAAAAAAAATCCAAAAACCTGCACCGAGGTGCATTAACGTTAGACATACAAGTACGTTCCTGCAAAATCTTCTAGCTCTGTGTGCAGCGGTCTCTTCAGAACACAGCACACAAACATACCGACACACACAGGCACAAAATTTCTATCTTTATTATTATATTGATTTTATAATCTCTCTTTGAGCCCTAAAACCATTTTGTCTATGGGAAATAACGGGAAAAAATATTGAGGACACAATTAAAAAATGAAAATTATGTTAGAGTGTTTTTGATAATTAGCAGTAGCTTTATAACACAAGGCAGAAAAAAAGTAAACTATTTAACGCCGAAAAAGAGGCTAATTTAATGTAGTATATAAATTTAAGTAAAAATTAATTTCTTAAAATTTTTAAACAAGTTTCCATTAGATGAAATAAATTATATAAGATGACTGTTTTAAACATGATTTAAAAGTGCCATCTATACTGTCGTTTTATTTGCACTTGTTATTGTTACCTGTGTTCATATGATCACACAAAAGAGATAAAGGGTTAACTTTATTATTTATTTTACGTTGATTGAAAAAAGCATAGAAAAAAGCAAGGTTACAGGTTCAATATAGAATTTATTTATTTAGTGAAGTTTCAATCAAATTACTTTGAACATAAATACAATTTTGTTATAAATTCAAACTACATCATTGTTAAATTTAGGGTTGTCATTGAAATATACAAGGTTTGAGGAATATTTTAACTTGAAAGTACTTTTTTTAACACTTTCCAACCTAGTTGAAAAGGCTTCGGTTATGGCTTCGGTTAGTTATGGCTTCGGTTTTTCTGGCCGTCTGGCCGTCGCGTCGGTTCGTACTCTAACGCTCATAAATATATTCTGATTTCCTTGGAATTTTTGTATGTTATTGACGTTTATTATAGCATAATCCCTAGTGAAAACGAAGTGCATAGCACCTATAGTTTATTTACAGGGCCAGTCAAAATTTCCCGTTACATTACTGTCAATGGAAAAAAAATCTTTTAAAGTGCATTTTGATGATGTTACTCCATTTAAAACATGATGAAATTGATTAGGAGTTTGTGGAATATAAATAAATTCATATACGCAAAGAACAAGATACATTGTCGTTTATGGTTGGTAATTGCTAGAAGTAAGTTTTAAGTTGCTTTAAGCGTTTTTTACCTGAATTAAACGTTAACTTAATATGTGGTGTGTAAAAACGCCTTTGGGTAATATACAGGGTTGTACAAAGGATTTTGAATACATTTCCATCGATTGGCGAAAATTGCTAGATGGGAATTTTGTAACTGGACTAAATTTTATCATGCTATGAAGTATATATTCAAATCTATAGATCATATACAGGGCTGCACAAAATAATTCGACTTTTTTGACTATGGAAGGTAATTGCTAAAACTGGCTTTTTAAATGTGTTATGTCTCCTAAATTGTTTACTACATATCTTCTTTCACATTATTTAACGGTGATTCGTTAGAGTTTTCTGGATGTGTTGGAAAGTACTTCATAATCTATGCTTGACGCATGAGTTTTCGTTCTTGTTTACGTTATAATTAGAGATGTTATTCATTTTTCAATCTTTCAGCATTATCAAAAAATAATATTAATAAATAAAAGAAAGAAATGTAAGCGAATAATGGAAAACATGGAACATTATATGCAATAATTTTATTTTTCGAAGAAAAAGAATGTGTATTTAGACTATTTAGCATGTAATATTTTAGTAAATAGTTAAATTTGAATTAATTAAAGTTTCAATAATTTTACTCATTTAATTTTTATGGTTTATCGCTCCTAGAATTTTTTTTTGTTTTTCTTTTTTAATAGAGGAAAGTAAACATTTTAATTAACTAATGGAATCTAGTTTGGAATCCGGAGAAAGAAAACAGAGATGAGCAGCATGGATCTATAGAACTTACTCAATAGACAGGTAGAGAGACAGATAGACTTATGAAATTATAGAGAAAGAAAATGAAAATATTGTTTCACTGAATGCTGCACACATTAAAACATGGAATGTCAGACTACTAGTTAACATCTATTGTAGCAAATTGCATTAGTTTTTTTATTGTAAAATTGTATTAAATGAGCTCTTTCATTCCACTGATGAATTATAAAATTAAAAATTGGTTGATACTATATAGAAAGATTGTTTAATATGAAAGCTCTAGTGCTTTAATCGCAAAAATATGCCTTCCCCACTTTCAGTATTAAATTTCATCAACGGCCTAGAATCACAGATAATGGCTAATTCGGTTGATTTTGGTCAAATTTAGCATTATCGATCTTTGTAAAGGGCAATTGTAACAATTAGCAAATTAAATGCCGATATGCTTTGTGACTGATATAGAAAAAATGCCCCTTTTATTCGTCAGGTAATAAATAATTACTCATGAAATTAAGACCTTAATGCATTTGCAGGCCCTGGACCCATTCAATTTGAGGGTCCTTGTAAATTATCTTATACTTACTTAATTACTTTTGTAAAAGCATTCAGTTTTAGAAAGATATAAATATTCTGTGGTTATAAAATGGAATTTTCTGATGTTCATATTCAATCCCTATCAACCTGCAGCAAAAATCGCTAAATAAATAAAGTTTAGATAACACATTCGCTACCGCTTGATTTCGTCTTTTTAACAGCTAGTCTGGTTATTTGATTTATTTTTGCATGTTGCATTATTTAACGAAAATATTTTCTGTATTCGTGTTTATATTACAAATGAATATGTATGATAATGATATTATTTCTAACCAATGCATTTATATGCCTACTACCTTGTTTGTATAAACACAATTATTGTGTATATTTTTAAGAAATAATGTAACATGTAAAATGCAAAAGTAAGACCGTAAGTGGAGTTACGTATATCCAAAACACTTAATTAAAACCAGTGGTCGCGAATGTGTTAATAAGTAATAGGAAAATGCTATATAAATATAATTCTTATAGGTACTAATAATGATAATATTAACAGTAATAATAAAAAGGGTTTTTGTTGTTACTGTACATTGTAATATCCTTGAGATCTATTCCAATATATGTATATATATATCTTTTTTAAGTTAAAAAAATATATTTATGATATCCCATATTCTGTTAATTTCGGTTTTTTGAATGAGTCGGAACCCGGGCCCCGCTGGTCAACCCATCGAAATGGCACGGACTAAGTGAAATAACATGTTGTGAAATACATTTTCGGATTTACACACTAGATTTATTTTTCGATTTATAAGCATCGATATATGCTTATTTAAGATAGTCGAAATTGATGAAGTCAGGAAAACCTAAAAATATTCCTCGGCATGTTTTCAAAAAAATCTTAGCCCAATAATAAATCTGCAAAGCTCTTCGAATCGGAGCTGTACACACTACTAAAATAAATCACCCTTCAAGTGGCTCTTGACTTAGACAAAATAGAATCCATTTCTTGAAGTAAAGACTTACTTTATGGGTATGTTTTTTAAAATTTCGAAGCTGTTTCAAACTGTCAGCCACGGGTGTTTTTTTTTTTAATAATATCTATTGAAAAGTATTTTTAAAATCCCAGTTACATGATATTTAGACATACTTTTATGAATATACATTCACAGTTTAACATTAACCCTTTCCGGCGCGGAGTAAGTCTGCTTTTAAAATTATGAAAATATCAACTGACACCAGAATTTACAAAAGAATTTATTAGAAAATGAAAACTTGCTTATTTTCCTGTAGTTTATAAAAGGAAAAATTTAATTAAATATTCTTGGTGCCATTTGTCAGTTTTGGAATTAAAATTAGGTGTCTTTTTTTGTGGACACCGCCCGTTAAAGGGTTAATATTGAAAGTTTAGAAAGAAAGGTAAAAATAGAATATTCATTTCTCGAAAAGAATACTTACATTATAGATATATTTTTAAATATTCTGAGACTATTTCAAACTGTTATCTAAGAGTAATTTTTTCAAAATATCCACTTAAAAAGTATTTTAAAATCACAATAACATATACTTTTATGAACATAAATACACAGTTTAATTTTAATATTGAAAGTTTAGAAATAAAGGTAAAATAGTATATTCATTTCTCGAAGAGAAGATTTACATTATGGACATATTTTTAAAAATTAAAATAATTTTCTCAAAATATCCACTTAAAAAGTAATTTTTAAATCACAGTTATACGATATTTTTACATATTTTTACAAATATACTTATTATAAAAAAATATTTTTTACAAATATGAATCTATTTATTATAAATGTAAATATCTTTTACAAATATAAATAAATATACTTATTCTAAACATAAATATATTTTACAAACATAAATATACTTATTATAAATATAAATATCTTTTACAAATACAAATATACTTACTATAAATATAAGTGCCTTTTAAAAATATAAATATATATAAATATTTCTCATATTCTTAGTTTAAAAACTAAAACAAATCTGTAATTGCCTTAAATTGCTCATTGTACACTAATATGTTTCACTGCAAAGCATTTTCATTGCATAGCACGTAGCTCACTGCTTATAAGCTATTTTTTAAATAAAAAGTATGTTTTTTTTTTCAATTAATTTTAAAATAATGATGTTTAATATTTTTATGAGCAACATAGTCAAATAACATTTTGCATAATAAATAATACAGTAGAATGTTTTTCCCCCTCAGTTTGTTTACACAGTTGGTTGTTCTATCAAGAGTAAAATATATATATATAAAAAAATATGATACATACATACATACACACACACACACACACACACACACACACACACACACACACACACATATATATATATATATATATATAACAGAATTAAAGGATAGGATTGGAAATAAATCTGCAAGAAATATTTGTCCTTGGAAAGTATAAGGCACGTGCAAGGTAAAGCAACATGTCTTACTCATGCAAATTGCCGATTACACAGTAGAACGAAACGATTAGAAAATATTATATACTATATATACTTAAGTCCAAAAAAAAATTAAAGCTATGATGTGAATAGAACAGCTAATTTGGGCAATTCACAAACATGTCCCGTTCAAACCTAAGTTTGACAGACTTTGCGAATTCTTGGACTAAAAATAATGGGTGGATTGGTATGCAGAAATGCGAAATTAAGAAATGTAGGTCTTACTTGTTAGTTCAATCAAAGATCATCTAATTCGGAAACTTTAATATGGTTAGAAAATGGTCACAGAAAATTAAGTTTTTAGATATACATTTAATATTAAAAATCACATATTAAATCTGCCTTCTTAAAATTTTATGAGCATACTGGAATATGAATTGAACTTGAAAATTTCAAGTTATTTAATTCATATCAAACTCCATTCGTAACCATTCAAACTAAAAGTCATTCAAAAATGTAACTTATTCTCAAGTCACTTCAAGTTATTTGAACGAGTGCTTTTGAATTATAATTATGCTGTTTTACATATTACTTTTAATATTTTCATTTGTATTTTTTTTCATACCCATCTTTTTATGCTGCCTATATGAATTACACCAGTGTTTCTCAACCGTTGTTTCTTGATAATTTTATATTGATTATAAAGAAATCTGTGTCGACATTTAATTTACTTTCATGTTTTACCACGGATCAACTGAAGACAGAAGTAGACATATTTAAAAGCTGTTTTTAGTAAAATAAGACGAAAACTAAACTGGCAAAGCCAAGCTCAGAAACACACAAGAAAAGTATGGCAATGAATATTTTTTACTCTCTTTCCTTTATATTCTTATCACATGTATCTCCAGAATCGCATATTTGGCTGTTTATCGACTAGCAACTGGAATCAAGTTCAGAGGAAAAATATTTTTTTTTCAGCAAGATAATCATCGTTAATTCTGATATGAAGAAAAAGGAAAACACATACCAATCACAATTTTATGCATAGAATTATAAGAAATAGGGAGAGCGAAATTTGCCGAGAAATAGGCAAGATTAACATAGGTTTCGTTTCACTGGATCACTGTGTAAATTCTACGCCAAGCGGAATGCGGAGCCTATACTCCATGATAGTGTTTTTAAGGCTTCAAGAAATATTTATAATATGAGGGAGTTATAATGACAGTGGAGTAAGTCAAAAATTTGAAAAATCTAGATAACCCAAATTTTCAGTGAACGTATATTAATTTCTGTTCAGTGTGACAGTCAAATAAGCCATAGTTCACTTAGGGAGTTGCAAGAGGGCAAAACAAGTTGGAGCACTTAATGCAACGGCAATACGACAAGTTTAACAAAATCCTTCATTTCTCCAATTATTAAATTTTGACTTACTCCACTGTCATTCTAACCCCGTCATATGTGAATATTATAAGCGAAAAATTAAAACAGTTTTGAAGATGGTATGCTTTTTATCGAAATGCAGCTAACCAATTTTATAAATTGAATTCGCTAATGTAAATATTTTTTTCTAAGGTATATATACTGAGGTATTGATTTTTTTTATACAACATGAAAATAAAAATAAAATCCAGTGCGAGTAGGACTTGCACCTTGAGGGTTCCGTACCGTTATGTTATATTACCGTTACAAAAAATTCCAAAACATACAAAAAGGGTATATTTCCGGTTGACATAGAACCTTGAAATTTGGCACGAAGGAAGTTCTTACAGCACATGTAAAGGAAAAAATCCGAATATCATTCATTTATAATATTATGTTGTTTTTAGGGTTCTGTACTTAAAAAGTTAAAACAAAATCATTATAAGATCACTCCTGTGTCTGTCTGCTCGCCTGTCAGAGCCCTTTTTCTCGTAAATTATGAGACGTGAAAAGTTCAAACTTGGGAAAGTTATAAAGCTTTTTTACCCACATATTTTCAGATTGTTAGCCATTCACAAATATGTTTATAAAAAAAATTAGGGGACAAATTAAGTTTCTTGAAAATAAAAATCTTTTTGTATATCGTGTGGGGTATCGTGTGAAAGATCTTGTAATACCGAACTGTAAAATATATTTGTTTTAATTTTAGGTATTATATTTTCAGTAGGAGTTTATTTAAACCTTGCAGGAAAACTATAGCGATTTTCCTAGGTAACATAGTTTTTAAGAAAAACGCATTTTCCCGTTACACGCAAACTTTACTTTTAGGGTGGTCAGCGGTGGAGTTGACGGTCGCTCGAGGTATCTATTGACGCAGAATCATCCAAGGATATTTGATAATAATTTTCGAAAACAACTGTCGAGAATTAGCCGAGATATTAATTAAGTTACTTGAAATGTTATATATATATATATATATATATATATATATATATATATATATATATATATATATATATCGTGTAGGGTATCGTTCGAAAGATCTCGTAACATCGAACTCAAAAATATATCTGTCTTAATTTAGGTATTATATTTTCAGAGATATCGTCGAAAGTATACTGGAAAAATATGTCCCCCCCCCCTATTTCCGAATCTACTGAAACTAAAATTATGAAAAAATTGGGGGTAGTAGAAGTTTATTAATTGATAAATAGTAATTAATAAATTTAATGTACGGAATCCTTTGTGCGCGAGTTATACTCGCACTTGACGCACTTATTTTATATATGGACAGTATTCCCGATTATTGGAATTTATGAGTTATTGTTCGTAATTACCTTGTCACGCAACACATCGATATAAATTTAAAAATTAATGATATTCCCTATAGGTTTAATCTATAGGGTACTTCCGGTTGACCTAGAACCTTGAAATTTCACACAAAGGAATATCTTATAGCACATATAAAGAAAAAAATCCGAAAAGCATTCATTCATAATTCTATGTCGATTTATTGCGTGATTTTCCATAATCGGGATTTCCAAAGCGACACTATAAGGATTCTATTTTTTCCTTTTGAGGTACGGAATCTTAAAAAGTATTTTTTTTAAAAAGATGCATATTCTTATTTTATTTGAGTAGTGCATGCAAATATTAATTTTACGGAATGTTTATTAAAGTACGTTTACATTCGTTTTTTATTTTTTCCAACATAGTTGAAAAGTGCTTATGAATTAGGTTTGTCTCTCTGTCTGTCCGTGCTCTAACTCTTGTAAATATACTCAGATTGTCGTGAAATTTTTATATAATATTGAATTTTACTATAGAATGTTCGGTATTGAAAATGAAGCATTAATAGTTCATTTACAGGGAAACACAAAAGAATTTCATTACATTATGGTCTATGGGGAAAATCGTTTGCGGCGCATTTTATTGATGTTACGATATTTTAAACATAATCGCATTCATGTGCATTACTGAGTTGGACTGCAGCATGCTTTTACCGGAGCATACAATGAGTAGCAATTATAGTTCAATTACGGGGACGTACAAAATAATTCCTTTACATTATGATCTATGGGGAAAAATCGTTTGCGGTGCATTTTGAACATGTTATGATACTTGAGATATAATGAAATTTAAAAGGATCACTAAGGTTCAATACAACTTCATTTTCTATATATTATGGAGTGTGTAGGATTTATCGTTCACGTACAGAGACGTACAAGATAATTCGGTTAAAGGACTGACTGATCGATAATTGTTAGAAGTGGTCTTTTCGCTGTGTTATGCAATTATATATAATTTTTAGTGTACTACGTGTTGTTTACAAATTATGTACATAGTATACAGGGCTACACGAAAGACTTCGAATATGGGCAGTAATTGCTGAAAATGGATTTTTACTGAGTTATGTATCTCTTAAATTTCATACTTAGATATCTCATTCCATCATATGAAGAAATTAAATTTCTTAATAATATTCTGTTAGTGTTGGAATGTGTTCCATAAACTATGCCGGATGCATGATTTTTCGTTCTTGGTTTTTCTTTAAGAGGAAACTGTTTTATTAATTTGAACTGTTTCATTAATAGAACATAATTTGCTACAAACCTTAGAAGTAGCCACACTAAATACCACTTGTTTTTATGTCATAAATGATGAATGAGCAAGAAAGAATGCTTCTAACCTTAAAACCTCCAACTTGAATACATGTCATTGGCATTTGTCAAAAATTTTGAAAACAAATAAATAAACGAATAGAAAAAAAATCCCAATATTTATATAACATCTAAGAAAGAAACCAATATAAAACAATTGAGCATTTTGAAAACGCCAATTCATTCAAGAACAAAGCCCTTTCATTGTTGTTCTGCCATTAGTATTAAATACAGTCTCTCAATGAAAGTTTCATAAACAAAAGATGCCGGCGAAGCCATATAAGTGTCGTTTGTCTTTTATTTTTCCAGAAACACCGGGAGCGAGAAAACCTTCGCAACACAACGATAGGATATTTAAAGTAACTTTGCTGAATGAGTAGAAGTATTTGAGTTTAATAAATTAAAGTTGAATGAAATGGCTTTTCAGTGGTTTCCGTTATACATACGTGTGTACGCACGTGCATGGTTATTTTCGAGCAAAAGCAAGCGCATACTAATCAGCTCAAAATGTTTAAATATCTCCTATCTATAATTATCAGTAGTTATAGTCGCTGTGTAAATCTATATATATCTCCAAATTACTGGAAGAACAAGCACTCACCTTGAGCATTAAATTATTTTCAAGAAAGTAAAAAAAAAAAAAAATAGCCTGCATGTGCACATATACATATATTTTAATATATATATGCAAAAAGACATATATTTATTTGCTATTAGCGTATTGTCTTACTCAAGCAATTTTTTTATGCTCTAGACCATGACTAATACTTTTATGTATATGTTAAACTGTTAAAGCAGTAGTTATAATATTAAGAGACAATCTGTAACACTGTCTCCATTCGTTGAACTTTTACAATATAAATCACCTAAGAATATTGAAGGCATAAGATTATCAATAAAAATATTATATTTTTATTACATAATATTGTTTTTTACTTTAACAATTAAATGAAATGTGGCCTTGGAAAAATCTTTTGTTTTTAACGTGCTACTAAATCTGTACAAACTGATCTTTTCCTAAGTTTTGTTCTGTACGATTAATTATATGTTTAAATTTATTCACGATTTGTTTACCTCCCGATGACCAGATTTATAAATTCGGAAACATCCAGTCAGGAAATATATCTCAGGGTCAAACTATTGAATTCGTGAGTAAACAAACTCTGGCAGGGAATACGATTCATCTGCTGGTTCAAGGAACCCACGGTCAAGGTTTATGATGAAACCGATTAGTTCGCTTTTCAAACAGCCAAGATCAGACCCTTAATTAATTATTTACAAAAATACCCACAAGATATTTTGCCAACTTATTCTACACCATAAATTAGTTCTAGAGAGTTCGTCACATTGAAAATTCAAACAAACATTTAAAGTTTCCAATTTATACAAATTTTACACGCCATTTAACTCGTAACCAGGAAGGTGGGAAAGTAAAAACATAACAGGGGACGTGCAGTCTTAAAGACCACATTTATTTATGGATCCTATATAGCTTTCTTATTTAAATATTACTATGGAATTGTACAGATACAGTGGTAAGTAGCGGTGTACAAGTTGAGAAACAACAATAGTCGCTACTTTTTATGGTTAGTTCGTAGTTGTAGCGCGCCATATTTTGAAAAATACAATGTAGCGAGTAGTGTGATACAAAAAATCAGTAGTTTTAGCGAACACTGAAGCTACTTTAACACTACTTCAAGAAAAAAAAATATGTGCCTCTAGTCACGTGATCGCAATTTGCTTCATTTGTGCAAAATGTGTTTTGCGCAACAATTTGCGAATGTCAGCAACTCACCTGCGGCGTCTAGCAGCGCATCCTTATGACGTCATGGATTTTTTCATTGACGCTTGTTGGTAAATCCAAGCTCCAAAATCCAAATCAAAGAAATTAATTTTCTTGTTGGAAATACTTGTCTAGTTACACATTATTAGATACTCATGTTTTACTATTATCAGGTTTCATTATTAGATCATCATGCCGCATTTCTTCACATAGAATTGATGCTTTTTATTATTATTTTTTTAATGTTATGACAGAGAAATTTAATATTGAATTGCCTTTGTCGGCATGTAACAATGATTTATCTCAGATTTGTAGAGAATAACACAACGCATTTTCTTGTATGCTATTATTCTTATTTTTTAATGTTTTCGGTTTTATTGCATTTGTTTGATTTTATCTCGGCAAATGCGATATAACGAGGGGCTATTGAATCCTGCCCTATCCCTTAACCCGTGTCCTGAATTCCACATGTAGATTGAAACCTTTTGACAAAATCTGAAAACATCGAAGTAGAGACTGCTTTTGAAAAGTAGTTTGTAGTCGCTATTTTTTAAAACAAATAGTTTTAGTTTACTACATTTTTGAGTTCGCTACAAAAATTAATTTTCCGACCACTGTACAGGCGTGTATTTTGAACATTAACCTTACGACAGGAAACAAAATATTTTCAGGTTTCAGAGAAATTTCAGCACAGAAGGCATTTTTAAAACATAGTGTCTTCTTCATCCAAAAATATCAGTAGGCTTAATTGAGAAAGTGTGGTCTTGGAAACCGCACCTCTCCAAATACGGTTTCACTAAATTGAGAGTTATTTAAACGGATGATTGATCATTCTCCAACTAGCCTACATCTAAAGTAGTTTAGGACAGAAATATCAACTAAAAATATTTTTATAAAAAAAAAAACAGAACCCAAAAGGGAATTACGGAATAAAAACAAAACTATTTTTACGCATGTTTTTGAGACTCAGCACAATTCTACCCACTTCATTTTAATTTTTTTTTCTAAAAAAACGTAGTCAACAAATATTCATACTTCATAATACGTAGTTTAAATCAACCATTACCATTTTTGACATAAACAATAAGTGAGATAGAAGACCTTGGTATTTGTAAGTAAACGATAAAAGATTAAGGACGATAAGATCGTTTTAGTATGAAGTGAAATAGTGCGTTGCACTCAAAACCGTCTATTTCGTAAAAGTTAGTGGTTAAACAGTAAATTTGCTTAAAGGATGTATGGGAAGTATTTGAGTATGTTTTTAAGGGAGATACTGAAAACAGCGGATTCTTTTAGCAATGTAAATGATAAGAAATCACTCTCGGATATCTTTATGTAAAGCTTTATTTTTGCTTGCTTGTATTATCTAGTCACAAAATAGAATACCAGTAATGTTCTTATTTTTATCAGATGTTCAATCTTTATGGCAGCCGACTTCCACTTAAATACACCAACAACAAGACAGAGCTTTAATTTATTTGAGATTAATCCGAAAAATATTTCCAATATTTCGTTTGTTTTTAGCGCATGCTGGATGAAAGTTACCTACGCTTACAATAAATTTTGACATAACATTCCAAAAATTAGAAAATCAACGGTGAAAAGAATAACAAGTAACAAAGTATTTAAATTCTTTAATTGCAACTTTTCAAAAAATTAACGAAAAAGCTCGCAAAAAATACGTGGGTTAAAATGTTCATTTACAAAAATAATTACATTCTTCAATCTACCTCAATAACATTCTGTTGTTTTGTGGCAATAAGTACACGCCGAAGTACTAACTACAAACGAACAGCTAGGACGGATAGACTGACAGATTTGAAAACAAATTAACAAATTCATAATCAGTTATTGGTATAGTAACGCTGTAAAATATTAATTAAATGTTACTCTAATTTTCCGAAGTGAACTAAACGGAATAAAATTATAACTGAGAGGCATAGGCGTAGTGTGACAAGAAATTTTTGAAGGGGGCAACAATGCTTATTAAACACACACATATATATACATATAGTATATACAGTGGTATATACAGTGGTGCCTTGGTTAACGATGGCCTCAGTTAACGACGTATGGCTGTACGAGAAAATCTCTTGGTTAACGACTCTTGATTATCCGATGGCATATATTTAATTAAATAAATCACAGAGAGGTAGTTAGGATTTAGCAGAAGGATATAAATTTTTCATTAGCTTTGCAAGAATTATAGAAGGAGAATACCTACATAAAGTCTACCATCGTTATAACACTGGGTTATTTTGGTAGAAAATTCCCAACACGACATTTATAATAATGCCTCTAAAAGACGAAAAAACATTTTCACATAAACCAATGAATAATAGGTTAACATTTCTTTTAGCAGAAAATACAAAAAGAGACTGTAAGGTAAAACAAATGTTAATTTAAAACTCACACAATCCTCGAGAATTTGAAAAGTTCAATATATCTAAATCAAGCCGGTTGTTTTATGGAAGTCAAACGTTAAAATCTGGATTACAAGAATAAAATTTAAGAATTGGATTCGCGAAATTTTTTAACTAACTGTCAAAGCCTATCTTGAGCAAAACATTTTTCCTCTAAAAGACAATTTAATCTTGGATAAACAGTGCGTTTACCCAAGAACTTGGCAATCCAATGGGCATACAAGAAGAAACACCACAGAGCAATTAGATTTTAACCCCAAGTTGATTTGTCTTCCTCCCAAAGTTACACCTCCGATTCAACCTAAGGATCAGCTGATAATTGCAAATTTTAAAATTCTTTAAACCGGGCCATTTTTTAGCAGAGCCTTTGGAATGTATGATACTACCATCATAACCCTAAAAAATTTGGAAGGAATACTTCAACTCTGGCATAGCAATTCGGCTGATTGTAAAGACTTGTAATGAAATAACAATTGGCTGTCTCAAAGCAGCACAGAAAAAACTGTGCCCTTCCTGTAGTAATGAAGAAACTTTAGATAAAGGACACAAATTGGTAAATGGTATTGAGGCAACTGCTCATCTTAACTTGGAAGAAGATGTTGAAGAATTATTGAAGATACATGACCGTGAATTTATTGACAAACTAAAAATACTTCTCTATCAGCAATGTGAGAAAACAATAAAAATTTCAACTAAAGATGAAGGTAAAGAGAAACAAAACAAAACAAATTTTGACTACTGAAATCAAAAAAACGTTTTGATAAAGTTGCAGAAGTTCGAAATGTTGCTGTGAAATGAAATCAAAACAAATTTCAGGTTATCAGAACTGCATATCTATTTAATGAAATGTCCATGCAGTTTTTCAGAAAAAGTTTAAAAAGAGACAGTATCAAACAATAGCATAGACTTTTTTTACAGGTCCATTTGTTAAAAAACTTTGAAGTGAGTGTTGTTGTCTGTAATTGTCCTTCTGGTGAAGATTGGTAATTAAAAAATGTTTTCATGCGCAATTCGTTTTATTAAAGTTTCATTTTTTGTAAATAATATAATAATTAAATGACATTTATCAAACTTTTAGGACATTTTAAACGAGTTTTATCTGCAATTTTTAATATGTACTTTGGTTGCGGAAAGGAGTAGGAACGAATTAATAAATTAAGTCTCATGGGATATCGCGCTTGAAACGGAGTACTGTCATTATCCAAGGTATATTGGAATTACAGCATCTCATTCAAGAAGGCTCACGCCTTAGAAAAATAAAAATCATTGCATCTCAAAAATGCAAAGAGATAGTAGAATATTTTGTTGATGATAAATAATAAGTATGTTATGGCCACCACAAAATTTTCTTCTATATTATTCTAATATATTAATTTAAATACTACAGTTACATACCACCGATTGAGATGTAGAGTCTATTTCTTTAAATTTAATTTGTTTATTACAGTGATCAGTGAATAAAAAAAGGTGCAGTTCAACGGCTCCCCCTGTTGGTATTCAAATACAAAATTGGACCAACCTATATATATTTTTAATTAACAACTTCAAATATAAAATTTGGCGAGTTTCTAGCAATAAATGTCTCTGTGCTGCTCTGCATACTGTTATAATAAATGTGATCTTAGACGTTTGTGTTTTAACACCAGTTTTTTATAAATCCTGATGAGGGCTGGGTTCACAGCCGAACGTACTCGATTTTAATGTTTTAATGTTTTAAAATTTAAAATCTGATTAAAGTTTTAATCATCTTTTAGGTAATGGAATCACATGTTTTGGTGTGCACTTTTTAGTTTAATTTGACAAAGATGAATTTAAGCATTCCGAACTTGTTTTATATGTAAAAACAAAAACGTTTGAAGTAAAATATTTCTGGGAAAAAATAATGTCATGTCGTCATGTGACATGGCCCATGGCTGATGGGTAGAAGAAGGATCTTATCGACCCTTCTCCTTTTTTTTAAATGCAATATTTTCAACTTCATTAAAAAAAGTCCTTACCGGCCTGTACCGGGAGAAAAATTCAACTCATTGTACTCAAACACCCGAAGCTAAAATGCTTGGAGCCTGATTATAGAAGATTCAATCCTGGATTTCGTTAATATTGAATTTGAATGCGAATTTCAGCATGAGAGTTACAGCATAACAAAAATCAGATTGTTTAAAAATATCAGCCAACCAAGAAATTCAAACAGCTCTATACCTCAGCAATTTTTTAAGATAAAGCCGAAACAAAAAATGCTCCGCAATTCCTGTATCACGATCTAACACATAGCGAAAACAACTTTTTCAATTTATAATTTTTTTTGTACATCTTTTTGAATTTTTAAAAATTTTAAATTTTTTAACTGGCCCCCGTTTTGAAACAAGATGGCAGATGAAGCTGGTCAACGAACTCTGTCGAGACCTTGGTATACACATATACTCAGTCACATCCAAATCGGCTCATAAATAAGAGAGTTACAGCATGACAAATGTCAGATATATATAAATCAACATTTAAACGGAGGGTAGTTTTGGGGTCTGGGGTTCATGGTCGGTGAAAATATACCAAAATTTTCTGAAATTGCTTTCCTCCGAACGGCTCCAATAGGTAGCTCTTTACTTTTTGTAATATTCTACATAAAACAGACTTTTATAAAAGTTATACAAATTTAGGTTCAGAATGCGCTAGAATGTCTGAAGTATGTTGATAAAGTAGAATTTTTTTGTTAAAAGTTAAGTTTTTAAAGTAATCATGCAAGCATGCTTCCACATCCCTTTTCTCAACAAAAAGTTATAGTTGTTTTTAACTTTCAAACACAGATTTTTTTTTTTATATTCACAACTCACTAAAGGTATCCATTTATAAAGCATACTTTCTTTTATTACCAGGTAAAAAAAATCTGTTTTTAAGTATGTGGTTTTGAAATTATGAAGTATTGAAATTTAAATGTTTTCAACTTTTAACAGGGTTCCTACAGGTCAGGGAGTTTCCCTGACTTAGTCAGAAAAACACCAAGTATTTCCTTAGAGAAAAACCCGCCTTATGCAGTCGCGCGATTAAATAAGTCAAGATTTTCTATAAGAAAATAATGGTACTTGTCCTGAAAAACCCTGATTAACAGTTTTTTGACCCCCTAAAAAATAATTGCTCACAGCATTTGTGCTACACAAAATTAATGTATAATAATTTTCTTTCCAAAATCGTAATAAAATAGCAATCATAAAATTATTTGCTAATAGAAAAGCTTCAAGTTTATACCACACATTTATAAAAGGAACGGAAAAGTTGAAAATTAGAGAACAACTAAAGGTTTCTTTATAAATCTTACTAGCAAGCTACGCCCTCTACGCTGGTCAATTTCTTATAAGGAACTTTTAATCCAACAAAATATTGACATTTCATAATTCACTTTTATATTTTAACAGAATAATAAGGCTACTATAATTTGGGACTCGTGCTATAGCCAATATACACGCCAGGACACGTCGCCCTTATCATTATCTTTTTACGCATGAAGGTTTCGCTATGGTACTCCATTGTGAAATTTGGTAATTTTTCAAATTCAATATTTGAAAAATGGCATAATCATTAGATTTGAAATTTATATCAAGAAAAATACAATTTTTTACCTTTAAAACGCAGTTTGCCTAACAATTTTCTGACAAATACTTTCGAGCTACTATTTTTTTTCAGTCACTTCAAATGTTTCATTTTCCGAGTTTAATCTGTGGCAACAATTAGCGAAAAACCCAGTCGTCAGAAACGCATAGTTTTTTATTAAAGAGGCTGTTGGAGCAGGGATTGTCACCACCAATTTGTCACCATCACTTTTGAAATCGATTCGGTAGTTCTAGAGATACCATAGAAATTGTAATTTAGAATGTTTTTAGGACGCTTTTAGCTCATTTCACCCTTTTAAATTTCGATTTTTTTTTTTTTTTTTTTTTTTTTAGAGAGCATTTACATCTTATAAGTAACTACAATGCCAAATTTCAATTTTCTAGCTCCTTCAGTATAAAAAAAATCGCAATTTTATAATGTTTTTCGCTCCTGCAACCCCCCCCCCCCCGGGGTTAGAGACACCGACATAAAATATAGCCTATGTTGAAGCAGGGGTTCTCACCATCAATTTGCCACCATCACTTTTGAAATCGGTTCGGTAGTTCTAGAGATTCCATAGAAATTGTAATTTAGAATGGTTTTAGAACGCTTTTCACTCATTTCACCCTTTTAAATTTCGATTTTTTTTTTTTTTTTTTTTTTTTTAGAGAGCATATACATCTTATAAGTAACTACAATGCCAAATTTCAAATTTCTAGCTCATTCAGTATAAAAAAAATCGCAATTTTAGAACGTTTTCCGCTCCTGCACCCCCCTGGAATTAGTGACACCGACAAAAAATATATCCTATGTTGGAGCAGGTGTTGTCACCATCAATTTGCCACCATCACTTTTGAAATCGGTTCGGTAGTTCTAGAGATTCCATAGAAATTGTAATTTAGAATGTTTTTAGAACGGTTTTCGCTCATTTCACCCTTTTAAATTTCGAATTTTTTATTTATTTTGTTTTTAGAGAGCATTTACATCTTATAAGTAACTACAATGCCAAATTTCAAATTTCTAGCTCCTTCAGTATAAACAAGATCTCAATTTTAGAACGTTTTTCGCTCCTGCACCCCCCTGGAATTAGTGACACCGACAAAAAATATATCCTATGTTGGAGCAGGTGTTGTCACCATCAATTTGCCACCATCACTTTTGAAATCGGTTCGGTAGTTCTAGAGATTCCATAGAAATTGTAATTTAGAATGTTTTTAGAACGGTTTTCGCTCATTTCACCCTTTTAAATTTCGAATTTTTTATTTATTTTGTTTTTAGAGAGCATTTACATCTTATAAGTAACTACAATGCCAAATTTCAAATTTCTAGCTCCTTCAGTATAAACAAGATCTCAATTTTAGAACGTTTTTCGCTCCTGCACCCCCCGGGGGTTAGTGACACCGACATAAAATATAGCCTATGTTGGAGCAGGGGTTGTCACCATCAATTTGCCACCATCACTTTTGAAATCGGTTCGGTAGTTCTAGAGAGTCCATAGAAATTGTAATTTAGAATGTTTTTAGAACGCTTTTCGCTCATTTCACCCTTTTAAATTTCGAATTTTTTATTTATTTTGTTTTTAGAGAGCATTTACATCTTATAAGTAACTACAATGCCAAATTTCAAATTTCTAGCTCCTTCAGTATAAAAACGATCTCAATTTTAGAACGTTTTTCGCTCCTGCACCCCCCGGGGGTTAGTGACACCGACATAAAATATAGCCTATGTTGGAGCAGGGGTTGTCACCATCAATTTGCCACCATCACTTTTGAAATCGGTTCGGTAGTTCTAGAGATTCCATAGAAATTGTAATTTAGAATGTTTTTAGAACGCTTTTTGCTCATTTCACCCTTTTAAATTTCGAATTTTTTTTATTTTGTTCTTAGAGAGCATTTGCATCTTATAAGTAACTACAACGCCAAATTTCAAATCGGTTCGGTAGTTCTAGAGATTCCATAGAAATTGTAATTTAGAATGTTTTTAGAACGCTTTTCGCTCATTTCACCCTTTTAAATTTCGAATTTTTTTTTTAATTTTGTTCTTAGAGAGCATTTACATCTTATAAGTAACTACAACGCCAAATTTTAAATCGGTTCGGTAGTTCTAGAGATTCCATAGAAATTGTAATTTAGAATGTTTTTAGAACGCTTTTCGCTCATTTCACCCTTTTAAATTTCGATTTTTTTTATTTTGTTCTTAGAGAGCATTTACATCTTATAAGTAACTACAACGCCAAATTTCAAATTTCTAGCTGCTTCAGTATAGAAAAGATTGCAATTTTAGAACGTTTTTTGCTCCTGCACCCCCCTGGGGTAGTGGCACCGATATAAAATATAGCCTATGTTGGAGCAGTGGTTGTCACCATCAATTTGCCACCATCACTTTTGAAATCGGTTCGGTAGTTCCCCCTACAAACAAACAAACAAACAAACAATCTTTACTCTTTTATAATATTAGTATAGATAAGCTTCTCATTATTTTTAAATTCAAGATGATTATTACTAAGAAAATGTATTTTCATTACTGATATTTTTAAGCCCGTTTAATAAAATTGTATGACGGTGCATGCAGTTTTAAAATATTTTTAGTGAACATGGAATAGAGAAATATATTAATCAAATTCTTTGTTTAGATTTAAATTCTGTTTACAGGTTGTGCAAATATGTCGTAAGAATGAAAAAAAAATAAATATATATATATATATATATTTAACAATCAAGCGAAAAATATACTTTTAGCATATGTTAAAAGTACAGCGAGTAATGACTCTAGGGCAGAATTTATAATTTAATCCGTTCTGAAGGTTTTAAGCCGTAAACAAAACCTTGAACGGTGTGCCCTAGGTAGCATCACACTTGTACTGCTTCTGACCTAGTGATGAAAAAAAGATTACACTGAGGTATCAATGGTGTCAATCAAAATCTTATCTCCACTCTTTTTTCTTTACGCAAACTTTCTTTATAACTCAGTTAGTAACTTTTACTATCATAAATAAACACGTGTAAAATTTAAGACAGGAAGATTAAGAACATAATTTTTTCATTTAATATTGAATTATTTATCGGAGAAGACTAACAACTGCAAGAAATATCTTTTTTCTTAAATTTGAGTAAAACTTTAAATGAAGTTGTTAATCAAATAATTACATGAGTTTTTAAAAGACTGTTTTATAGCTTGTGGAATGTGTAGTGCCATTCTCATTGGAAATATTACATTTCAGAACTTTCATTTTATTTTAACATATCCATTATGTTCATTTTACTATCACAAACAAACACGTGTACAATTTTAAGACATTGAGATTAAGTGCACATTTTTTTTTTCATTTAATTTTTAATTATTTATCAGAGAGGACTAACACCTACAGGAAATATCTTTTTCTTAAATTTTATTAAAACTTTAAATGAAGTTGTTAATCAAATAATTACATGATTTTTTAAAATACTGTTTTATAGTTTGTGGAAGTCTAGTGCTATTCTCATTGGAAATATTATATTTCAGAACTTTTATTTTATTTTTTACATATCCATATATGTTTATTTTACTACCATAAACAAAACAATTAACTTTTTTGTCATAAACAAACACGTGTTAAATTTTAAGACACGAACATTAAAAACATATATTTTTTTTTAATTTAATATTGAATTATTCATATCAGAAGACTAGCAATTGCATGAAACATTTTTCTTTTGAACTTTAAATAAAGCTGTTAATCAAGCAATTATATCAGCTTTTTGAAAAGATTGTTTTATAGCGTGAGGAACATCTAATACCATTCTCATTGAAAATATTACATTTCAGAACTGTTATGTTATTCTTTCGTATCCATTGCGTTAATTTTGTGCTCGATTGCTAAAAGCATAATTTAAAGCGAAGAATCGTGTCATTTGATCGGTAGGAACTTTTAAACAAAATTCAGAACGGTTTTTTAAGTGTAATTTTCAAGACTTTTATGTATGGATGAACATAACACTTCCTGAATAGTTTATATTTTGTATGATACATAAGTATATTACATCCACATATTCTTAAAGAATTTCAATGATTCATTATCCTTAAGTTAAGGTTCATATTACTGACTTCTTGCTTCTTGTTCGGTCACTATTTTTTGCGTTTTATTTAGTTACTGATTTCTTATTTAGCTGCCAATTTCTTGCTTGTTGCTTCGTTATGATTTCTTGTTGTGGTTTTACATAACGGGAGGATAAAGAGCAGATTAAAACTGACGGAAATGATTAGCATCTGTACCTTGAATATTGCAACTTTTGGATACAGAGGTGACTTCACTTCCTTCTGGAATATTTTACTTCCTTAGAGCTAGCTAGTTGTGTAAAACTGTTTTACACAAAATATTGCTTCCTTTCAATCCGAAATGATTTTTGCAATATTTTTATTGAATGCATCATTTTGTTCATTGAGACAGTTGAACAAAAGTTTCAAATAGTTTAATTTTTTCACAACTCAAATCTCTACAAACTGTTAGAATGTTAGAATACTGTGTAGAATTTTTTAAAATGCCGTTTTGGAGAAGAAATTACTCTTATTTTTATTTTATACGGTTTATTCTGATGTGTGCATTCATAAGGTACTGCAATTGTTGAGTTATTTTGTTTATCTCGTGATCATGGATGATAAACGAGAATGAGATATAAATAGTTACATTTAAAATAAACATTTGAGCATTTTGGAAATTTCTTTTTCTAGTGGCTAGTATTTATATATACCACTTTCTTATTAGCATCCCTAAAGACATATATCCATACAGACTCCCCAGATAATCTTTCTTGCAAATGCAAACAATCGTTACATAATAACAGTAATGACAGATTTGTATATTTATATGGTAAGTGCATCATTTATTCTATTTTTTATAACGATCAATGATATCGAAAATTCCAGATACTTTATTTCTGGATGCAAAGTAAAGAAAATCAGGTCTCACCAAAGTATCTCAATTTAGTGTACTATCATTTTTGAAAATCTCCTAGGCGTTACCATAATTAACAATTAAAAAAAATAATCGTAATCCAGAAAAACAAAACATAATCAATCTTTTGGAACCTGTTCCGAAACATACAGAAAACCTTGCGTATTATGCGATTTACATTTTCTGGAGAATTCCCAAGTTTTAACTTAAAGAAATATTCTTGTTTTTTTTCTTTTTGGGATTTTTGAATGGCCGCAACAGTTATTATCATGTTGCGTCATTTTCAAATGATTATCAAGGGTTAGTATTGCATAATAGGCAACGCAATTCTTCTGTCAAGGAACCAGAAAATCATTGGACACTTTATGAATAGTAAGTTAATTAAACAAATAAAATTAATAAATGGAATATAAAGCGTTATGTAGCGACTTAAGACAAACTATCATATATATATATATATATATATATATATATATATATATATATATATATATATATATATATATATATATATATATATATATATATATATATATATATATATATATGTGTGAAACTTTGAAGAGATTCTAAACAATATTTAATAAGAAATTACACCCTAGGGGTGGGAAAGACTAATTTATCAACATTTTATTTTTTTAACAAAGGGAAAATAGAAAATATCTCAGAGTTTGTGAATGCTCACAACATTCAGTTAAACCATTTCATTAAATGTATATTTAGCTCAATTCAGATAATCAAATTCTATTCAGTGTAAACGCTTCGTATCTAATTTTAGATATGGAAATAAAATACGATGCTTATAATTGATATAAGCTTTCGAAGTTAAAAATTACGCAGCCATGAAAGTTTGGCCATATCATTTCAAATGTAATTCCTTATATTTTGTATTAAATCTTTAACAAGAATTGTTGAAGAATTGGTAATAATATCATAAAATATATGATTAAGCCTATTTAAAGTATTAATGAAGTCTTAAAAAAAACAAAAACGAAAAGGAATATCGATAATATCTTGATTTCCGAGTTAGAATCTTAACGCTTAAAATAATAATAATAATAATAATAATAACTACATAATGCTTACAATGTCTTACAATGTATTGCTTACAATGCATTTTAAAAAAATTAGGAGGAAATTTCCAGGAAAGGTGGCAAATATATGAGAAAGTTGCATAGCTTATAATCTGCATAACACATACAGTAGTAACCAAACTTATGTAATCCTTTTCGAAATTTTTATGCAATTTTCATGAATTATGAAATTTTCAATTTTGCATTCTTATGAAAACGGAAATGCTTTATGTAATAAAAATATTTATCATATAAAAGGAAAACAATAAAAATACCTTTAATACGGCAAATGTTACATTATATTTAATCTAAAAAAAGTTCAAAAAGTTTCCACATAAATTTTTGAATTAAAATTACAAGTATATATATATATATATATTTCAACAAAATTTATTATAAAGCAGCTTGCGTTTGCAAAATATAAAGATACGCAGGTTTAAATTTCTAATTTATTTTATTTATTTTATATTTTTATAAAAGCATTATCAAAGAATTTAGTTTTACGTATCGGATTATAAATTTAATGATATCTTAAATACTCTTCATTTCATAATAATTGATACATTTAAATAAATAATTGTATTAATTTAGCTACAAATAAACATAAATCCTAAATGTGCATGCTTATGTGCACTACATTAAAGGAATCTACATTTTATAGCTACACTATAACTATAGAATTATTTAGCTATAGTGTAGCTCTAAGACAATGAGTAATACAATTTGAAAGAGGATTTTCACGCCTACATTTTTTTTATTGTAATCATTTAATTTTGTAGTCATTATTTCAAGATGATATATTTATTCTGTTTATGCATGCATACAGAATTAAATGGCGTTTTCTTATTTTCTACTCTTCTAAGTAATAATAATAATTATTATTATTATTGTTTTAATTCTTTGATACTTCTTGCAGGTATATATTAGTTTCAGGGATAAATCGTAAATATATAATGAAAGTAATAGTTTTCGTAAGTAATGAAATAAATGAGCTATTAGTTTCCAAATCGTAATGCAATGAAATAAACGCTATATTATTTTTTCGTTCAAGGAGTGTCTCTAAAAGCAGAAAACAGTAAGTCATTTATTGCATTACATACAAAAAGTTTACTGTTATTCAAAGCATTAAAATGACTTTTTAAACCTTTGAAGGGAGCCGGTATGTTATTTTTACCGATTAATTTTAATCGAGAACTGCGAAACTTTGTCCCAGAGTCTTTGAAAATTTTTTCTTCTATAACTTGCGCGAACAAAAAAACTTTTATTTATTTAAAAAAAAAATTTTTTTCATAAATTCTGGAAAATTTTCAACGTTACAGTAATTTTTGATAAGATTAATCACTGATAAGGCTTGAAAGTTAAGAAAATATTATTCAACTCTGTAGACAAACAAAATCGAAAAATCTCCTTTTTATAAAGTTCATCTCATATGAAAATTATTTTTTTTTTCAAAAGCGTTTGAACACTTCAAGTTTCATGACAGTTGCATCATTAAAAAAAAGCACATATGAAACTTTTTTTTAAATGATCAAGTTACTTTTTATGCTGACACATATCATTAAAAATGCTATCCCCAAAAATATGGACAGGAATGAGATAAAGAAAACATAAAATTTAATAACGCAAACAGCAATGTGTAAACGCGTGGCGTTTATTTTGGGACAGAGGGGACACTTATTGGAAAAACATGCGGGTGAATTACATTACATTTTGAATGCCTTCAGAAATTTAAAAAAAAAATCATTCTGCTTAGAACATAATTTACATATAGTAATAGGAATGTTAGAAAGCATTAATTAGACAAATAAATTCTAGCATTCAATTGACAATTTTGGGAAGTCTTAGACAAGTAGAGTTTTGCATTTTTTTGTTATAAAATTGCTTATGTTTAATATCTAAACATAATCCATAATTATTAAAGAGAAAAACTTAAAGTAGAATATACTCTGAAATTTATTGTAAAATATAATATTTTAAATTATTAAAAAGCACATATTCGTATTTTGTATTATAATTGTCTATTTTAAATGTAGTATAGAAAAAGAAGGTGAAGATAATTTAAAAATTATTTCTTCTTTTAACGGTATATCCTTTTATAACTTAATATTCTTTGTGTTTAAGACCCATGAAATTTATCGAACGTCGTTTAGAAGTCATCAGAATCAAGATAATCAATCTGGATAAGAGTGTATAAATCATTAACCAAAAGATCACGCTACTCATATAACCTATGTTATTTCTGAGTAATGCACACTGTGAAAAACGTCAAATGTTTTTTAATCTATAAAAATATAATATAATCACGTACGAAAATATACAATAACCTCTCCCGAGTTACACAGAATTCCGAAAAGTTTTCTTTATCTTTAGAAACCTCAGAAACAAATACTTTTTGAGATTTAAATAAGCATCTATAGAAACAAACTTTATTTGTCTGCCACTGATTTTCGGAAACGTTTCCGAGTAGTTTTTATAGTGTATTAATCAGTTTTATTTAACCAAAATATTGGTTTTTAGGATGCTATAAATTCTCAATTACACATTTTCAGATGCGTAGCTGAATTTATACATGAAAGAGTAACAAATTAATATTAATTTTAATGTTAATGTTGTTAATTTATGATGTTCGTCTATAAATTATGTTTGTTGAACATGAAAATATTTACTTGAGAATTGATAGCATCCAAAAAACCTATACACTATAGTGAGGAATTGATTAATACACTATAAAAATTACTCGGAAATGTTTCCGAAACTGAGTGGCAGCAAAATAAACTTTGTATACATACTTCTGTAAATCTCGAAAAAATATTAGTTTGTGAGGTTTCAAAAGATAAAGAACGGTTTTTAGAATCGTGGGTAACTCGGAAGAGGATATTGTGTATTTTCGTTTGTTGTATATTATATTTTCCTAGATTAAGAAACATTTTTTTTTCACGGTGTAAGTGAAGAAAATATAGACCGGACGGGCTACAGCGAAATCCATCTACCTATTAAGTAAACAATTTAAACATTATTTTGCTGTTACTTTAAATTAAGAAATGTGTAATTATAATTTATAATAAATAACGATAATCATTATAACAATATTATTATATTATATTGTTATATTATTATTATTATATTACATTGTTGTGCTGGGCTACAGTTGTATATATTTTTATTTAATTACTTCATTTAATCGGATAATTGAAGTTATCTTTATTGGCAAGAGTTAAATATTATTATTATTAATTTATAGTTATTTATGAAGTATAAGGTCGTATAGTTTGCGAAGTTAAAACCCGAGAGTCCATGCATAGCCCGCCTCCTGTAGCAAATTAAATTATAGACAAATAAAACAGAGATATAAATGTCTAAGTTACAAGTATTTATTAAGGAATTAATATGAGTAAATAGCACAATTACAATATAAAGCAGTACAACTCTGTTATAAATATATAATATTAATTTAAAGGATGCCTATCTGTACGCCTAACATTAGTGATTTGGATATCTTTAAACTAAAATCAAAGAACATCAAAATATGATGTAAATAACGAAATGTTTACCTGTTAATCCTAGGTAAAGCAGCGAAGTCATCATTCCAGGCACTTAGATCTTTTAGACTCCCAGAAAGGTCCAAATCTTTCTCACTAACCACTATATTTTTTCTCAAAACTACTCGATGCTCATTCACTCATCATATTCAATCTTTTTCCGAACTCCCCAAAACTCCATCTCATAATAATCCTTTTTTTTCCTCTTCATCCCTTTTTTACCTTTTTTTCCCCTTTTCTCAAACGCCCCATAGAAACCGTTGAGATCCAATTGGTGTCTTTCTACGCCCTCTCTTAGCCCCCCTAATTTTGTGTTAGTGGATAGCTTAGCTTTCTTTTGTTAAAATCCCCGCCTTGGGACAAAATCATTGGACATCATCTAAAATGCTATAACTCCTTTAATATTATAATATATATTCCCCTTTCCGTGCTGGCGTCGCCCCGGTCTGGACACGTGCGCCTTTGGGAAAGAAAAGGGGACACCCCTATCTATAAATTATTAGTCCCCACTTTCGGTGAGATCGCGTTATGTATTCTTGCATCCCTTATCAATTGTAATTTCTTGGAACGTTGTTATGCCTATCCATTTACAGGGGCTTGTTATGCACACCTGAGATTTCATACACCTGGGCTTATTTCAATTGAAGTGGCTTTCCTAAGAATTTTGCATTATATCTTTATATTTGTCCGTGCTGCACGTTGAAAAGCTATTCTTATATCTTTCTAAAACTCCCTTTTCTTTAAATTCAGACACCTATATGTGAGGTACGAATGCAGGTGTTATGCGTGCAAGAATTTCGATACATTTTTGCCCAATAACTATTTGGCAGTTGTTAACATTATTGTTATAGTATTAGTAACAACGATAATTATTACTGTGAAAATATTTATTCTGATTGTTTACTCTCAAGAACGATATTTTATAAAAAAAAAAAAAAAAAAAAAAAAAAAAAAATTCAAGTTATTTGAAAATTGAACATTAAAACATTGAAAAAACATCTGAACATTGAAAAAATTGAAAAACACCATCCACAGGGGACCGTAGGATAATATAAATCGTTGAATAAAATATAAAAAAACAGTTTTGTGTTTTGTTGACACATGTGCTCGTATTTATAACTTGAGAAATTATTTTATTTATATATACAAATGTCTAAAAAAATCAGTCATTTCTGAATATGTGATATTGAAAAGAATTCAAATTATAGACATAGTAGTTCGTTAAATGTTGAAGTTGGCGCTACGAGCACTGATAAAACAATCGATTTCAATGATGGCAACAATAAAACTCCCTTTGTTTTCAAATATTTTGTTCATATAAGCGGCAATTATTTTATATGAAATGATAATTAAGTTGACACAGATTAGGTTCTCTGTTTAAAGTTATTTTCTTTTTGAAATACATGGACATTTATTTGAAAAAAAATTGGATGTCATCTTTATACGAATTCAAAGTTTACTAAAGTGCAGTTACAATGATGCTTATGAA
Source organism: Maratus michaelseni (assembly GCA_963931845.1). Lineage (NCBI taxonomy): Eukaryota > Metazoa > Arthropoda > Arachnida > Araneae > Salticidae > Maratus > Maratus michaelseni. The sequence goes on along the minus strand of OZ007586.1, from coordinate 136,255,294 downwards.
TATTTTCAGAATATTTTTTAAGGAACTATACATTTTGAATTTTGAAAAGTAACAATAAATGAAAAGTCTTTGTGACACTACACGTTTTGAATCTTAAAACGCGTACTGTATGAAAAGTTCTCATAAAAATATACGTTTCGACTTTTGAAAAATCATAATGAATGAAAAGTCTTCGTGACACTGCAAGTTTCGACTTTTAGAAAAGCTTAATATATGAAAAGTTTTCTTAACAATATATTTTTTTTAAATCTTGAAAAGTCACAATATATGAAAAGTCTTCGTGACAATATGAATTTTGAATCTTGAAAAAATATATGTGAAGAAATTTCATGGCAATATCCATTTTGCTTCTTAAAAAATCTCTAATATATGAAAACTTTTCAAAACAGTACACATCTTGAATTTTTAAAAATTAATAATATATTAAACGTCTTCGTGACAATTCCTTTTTGAATCTTGAAAAAGCATAATAAGTGTAAGAATATCACGGCAATATCCATTTTGCCACTTGAAAGAGTATATAGATGAAAAAAACTTACCGCTGCATCATTTTCATCAGCAACAGGTAAAGCGTACGAAACAATAGCAAAGCAAGTGATCCCAAATACTGTCGTAATTAAGTAAAGAGTCATCACGGAACGTTTCTTCTGTTTGGAGGAATTGCTGCCTGTGATGACACTGGACGAGTAGACGTTCTTTATGAAGGCCTCGTGATTTCCTTTTACGAGTGGGTCGAAAGTCGAATCACCGCATATCGTGTTCATTCATTAAAAGGTCACCATATTGCAATTGATTTTCCCCACTGTCGCAGAAGTTCAAGGATCACAAAACGATTCGGAAGACAATTTCCCCCTAAAAATTCAAAATGCGCGGGAACTTGTCGATTTATTTGTTTATTTATATTCTTTTGCTTCCCAGTGTTGTTTCTACATTACCATCATGGCTACTTATGTACCTCAACAGAAGGAATAGTTATTTTTGTAAAATCTCAATAATATGCAAAGTTAACTGGTATTTTTTAAATTAAAGAACTTTCTTGTCAAAGATCACAAAACTTAAAACCAACTTGGAAGACAATTATTTCTCTAGTAACATTCAAAATCAGCTTGCAAAGGTTCATATACATATTTACCTTTTCTTGTTCCGCGATTATATTTCTGTCATTACCATTCGAAACTACTTGTGCACGTTATCAGAAGAAATGGAACTACACTGTAAAACTTTATATATCAGCAAAGTTTAGTAACAGTTTTGTTCTGTCCTTTTAGGTGTTTCGCAAAAAATAAATTTTCTCTGCTCAACAGCTTAAAACTTTTTGACAAATTTTCTGACTCATTTTTAAACATAAAAGCATGATACTTGCAGGTATGATTATTAAAGTGATTTGTAATCGAAGAGTTCTTCTCACTTTCAGTTAAATGAATTACACCTTAAGTTATAAGCGATTGTTATCTCAGGATAGCAGTTTTATTACTTTTCCTGTACTGACGTATCCAGAAATTCGGTTCAAAACGCCAAATTTGATAGCATTTTCCGAAAAAGCTTCTACTTTTACCGAAAAACGGAAAAAGCAGTTTGATTACCGTAATTTCTGGCGTATAATCCGCGGATGAAACAACTATGTTTCGGCCCAGAAACGCCAATAAAATGGACATCAATAAAATGTAACTTACTAGACACTGTAAATATTTGACTTGAATTATTAAATAAAATTTCTAGGTCGAAACATGATTGTTTGATCCGCGGATTATACGCCGGAAATTACGGTAGTTTCTTAATAAGTTCACCTACCAATTTGATGCGTTTGCTAACAAAAAGTATTTTTAAAAAGTGTCTGAAAGTAGTAAGTTTCAATTTGAGAATAGCCTTAAAGGCTCGCAAAAGTATCCAGAAGACAATTTTATTTTTCTGGAAAAATTCAAAATGAGCTTTCAATACACTGTTAAAAATTTGCAGCAAACTGTCCTGTCATTTGACCGTTTTTATAGAAAACGGTTACACAACAGTACTTTAACTCTACTCCGACCATATTAATGCCCATATTATGGTCAGAATACAGTTAAATTACGGTTATGTAACCATTTTTTATAAAAACGGTCAAATGACTGGACAGTTTGCTGCAAATTTTTAACAGTGTAGTCACTTTACTTAATACTCATTTTTCTTTCTTGTTTCACAATTTTGTTTCTTTTTTATAATTCACGAATTCTTTTATACACCTAGTCAAAAAGAATGGAGATTTATTTAAAATCTTATTTATAAGAAAAGGGAACTAACATTTTGTTATTTACTTCTGTCTGTTCAAGGATCAACAAAACGATTCAGAAGACAATGTTTCCTTCTGGAAAAATACAAAAGAAGCGTCTTCATTTATTTATTCGTATTTTCTTGCTGCACGATTTTGTTTCTTCTTTATAATGCTGATTTATGCTTCTAATGCTTACTAAATACTTCTTATACACTCCATCAGGAGAAATGAAGATATTTAGTACATTGTAAAAATGAAATCTGCTGATTTTACAGAAAAAATTGTCAGCCAGGACGTCAATATTTAAAATATAATTGAATTTTAAGCATTCTGAAAAATATTTAGGTAAAATCTTTGAGGATTTTCTAACTGCTAGATTTATTTTGTAAAGCATTATCTACAAATTTTTTCCACATGACAAAAATAAGTAAATAAATGGGTTTGTTTCTCAGTATACAATACAAAAATATGTTGGTTTTACAGAAAAAGAGTGTCAGCCAGGACGTCAATAACAAACTGTTTACTTTATGAAAAAAATTTGTATTTATTATGAACTTATTCTGTAGCTTTAACAGATTTTGCCCGCAAAATAAACAGTTTACAGATTTTATAAAAAATAAAATCTGTATTTATTCCGAATTTTCTGTTGTTTTAACAGATTTTACAGTAAAATAAACGGTTTGCAGATTTTTACTCTAAAAAAACAGTTTTTTACTGGCTTCTTGACTGACAGATTTTCCCAAAAAATCAATAGTTTTCAATAGCCAAATTTCTAAGTATAAAATTAAGAGTTGTTATCTTTGATAACGTCTTTCTCTTCAAAGATTACAGGTCCAATAGAATTTTTTCTTCTGAAAAAAATTTAAACACCGTTCGTTTTCCTTATTTATTTATGTTTTCTTGTTTCGTGATTTTTTTTAAGTCATTAACATTTTTACTAATACAGCTAGTTATACTACTCACCAGAAGGAATGGGGATATTTTGTAAACTTTTATTTCTTGGAAAACTTAAGGAAATATTTTCTTTAATAAAGTTGTTTCTTTTCAAAGATCATAGTTTGATTTCAAAGACATGTTTTTTGTTGTTGCTCCAGAAAAATTCAAAATGAACTTGCATCTGTCTGTATTTGTCTGTATTTGTTTATATTTTCTTTTTATAAGTCATAACTTCTTACACGTCTAATAAGGAGTAATGGGGATATTTTGTAAAGTTAAATTTTTAAACAAAGTAAAGTAACATTTTGTTTAGTAAAGAGTTCTTTTCAACACCACGCTGTGATTTTGAAGACAGTTTTTTTCCCTTTTATAATTCAAAATCGGCACCAGACAGTATTTAGTTAAATATTTATGTTTTATGTTTCGGCTTATTTTTTTCTAGCTATAACTTCTTATGAACTTAATCAGTTATTTAGAAAAGCAATATTTCTGAATAAAGTTCACTACTACATTATTTGCTTAAATATTTCGTTACAAAAATCACAAAAAAGATTCCGATTTTTTTTTTTTTTCTAGAAACATTCAAAATGAACATGCACTAGTCATTTTATTTGTTATTTCATAATGTTATTTTTTACGATTTTGTTTCTTTTTTATAATTCAAAGCTTCTTTTATATACCTACTCAAAAAGAGTCGGAAAGGAGGTTTATTTTAAAATCTTATTTCTAAGTAAGGAAAACTAACATTTTTACTGTTTACATCTCTCTTTTCAGGAATAAACAAAATGGTTCAGAAGACAATTTTTTTTCTTGAAAAATTCAAAAGGAGATTGCACTATCTCTTTAATTATTTATTCACATTTTCTTTTTTTATGAATGTGTTTATTCTTTATAATTAATAGCCTTGTTATGTTAAAATATGCCATTCCTAATATTTACAATGAAGTACTTCTGTATATATATTTAAAATGCAACCTTGATTCAAAATATTGTTTTATATTTGTAGAGGGCAACCAACTTTTAACACGAATTTATGTTCTTTTTAACACTTTCCAACATAGTTGAAAAGTGTTTAGAAATTCAGTTTGTCTGTCTGTCTGTCCGTGCTCTAACTCACGTAAATATGCTCGGATAGTCATGCAATTGAAATATGTTATTGAGGCTTACTGTGGCATGTTCGGTATTGAAAATAAAGTGTGCAGCACTTATAGTTTTTTTTTACAGGGACACTAAAAGAATTCCGTTACATTGCGGTCTATGGAGAAAAATCATTTGCTGTTCATTTTAATGATGTTACACAATTTCAAACATATTGAAATTGATATATATCACTGAGGTGCACTACAAGAGACTAATTATAGAATGTGGTGTGCATAGCACTTATAGATCCTTTACAGGGATAATCAAAAGAATATCGTTACATTACGGTCTATGAAGAAAAATCGTTTGCAGTTTATTTTAATAATGTTTCACTATTTCAAACATATTGAAATTGATATATATCACTAACGTGGATTACAAGAGGCTTAATATAGAATATTGTGTGTATAGCTTTCATCGTTCATTTACAGGGACACACAAAAGAATTCGATTAAAGTACTGGTTATTAATAATAATTGCTGGGAATGCTTTTTCAGTTACTGAACGCATTTTTAAATTTAATTTATTTTTTGTCTATTATTTGGTGTGTATAAATTGCATAGATTGAATACAGGGCAGCACAAAAGTTCTCGAGTATATTTCCGTTTATTGTCGGAAATTGCAGAAGGGAAATTTTAAACTGTGCTACGCGTTTCCTAACTGAACTAAAATTTAGCATTATATTTAGTATATATACAAATCTATAGATCATATACAGGGCTGCACAAAAGAACTGAGATATTTTTCCGAATATTGTTGGTAATTCCTGAAATTGGATTTTTAAATATGTTATGCGTTTTCAAAATTGTTTAGTTAGATATCATCTTACACCTTACGGTAAAGATTTGCAAAATTATTTTGGAAGTGTTGGATAGTGTTTCATAATCTATGCTTGACGCATGATTTTTCGTTCTTGTTTTTTGTTGTTGTTGAGCATCCATCCGCATATCGCGGTCCATTTGCAGCGACATGTAATTGTATTTTTTTAACTGAATTCATTTAACGTAGATCGTATCTGTGCATTTATTCGCCTACAATTTTTTAATACATTGTCAACACAAAAGCTTTAGCAAAAATGTCTTTACCATCTAATATTGATGAAGATAGAATTTTTATAGAATAAAACCGAAGCCAACTCTTTAAAAATCTGAAGTGAGTTTTTTTTTTTAAGTTCTTTTTTAAATTGAGGAAGTAAATATTAAGAAAAAGGTGAATATTACTAAACTTCGATGTGAAAAATCTTGGAAGATTACAAAATGCCGAAGCTAAATCGTAATAATTATCATACGTAGTGTATCCGTTTACGAGCCGTTTTAGTACAAAAAAGATGTTGGGAAGCAGTAGAATCGGGGTACGGAACAGAAATGAAAAAGTAAAAAGAATACAGAAAGTAAAAAGAATGACGAAGCCTTTACTCTCCTATTTCTTATTGTCGAAATATACTGTTTTAGGTGACCACAGCAAGTACATTAGAGCCAGAGATGCCAGGACTTCTCTAAAATACACACAAAATTCGCACACAAAATTCGGTCTATTACACATATTAGAAATAATTCTTTAATTTAACAATGAATCCCAATGAAACAATTCAGTCTTACTTAGCCAGCAAAAGGAAATTACAAAGAAAATGCGGCTATGGTGTGGAGGTTATGCTTTCAGAGACAGAGAAGTAGTTCATGTGATGTTGCATGGACTGCCTACAAGTTATGAATCCCTTTTTCTTAACTTTGAAAAGGATGAAGCAAACCTGAACACTTGTACAATCCAGACTGCTCGAATAGCAAGGAATGATAACTCGGCTATAGAATATTATGAAGAACAACCCCTTCGCACACGAAGCTTTGTCTCTAACAAAAAGAAACCGGCATCTGGAAAGTTGATGAAATGGCATATGCAAAACAAACTTAACGAAGAAGCAAATGAACCAGAAAAGGAAAATTAAATATTTTAGCTGTGTCCAATGGGGTCATAGTTCAAAGAATTGCAAAGAAACTAAGTACCAAAGCCAAAACAGTGCCAAAACTGCTGTTGATTGAAAGACGAATATTGCACTCCTGGCTAATGTAGAAGAATCCAGAAAATCAAATGCGTGGATTTTAAATAGCGGGGCCACTGAACACATAACTTCTGATAGAAGAAAATTATCAAATCTTAGACAAAATGCATCTGAAGTTGAAATTGCTAATTTAGAGAGGATAAACATTACTAAACTTGGTGATGTTTCATTTTCTGTCGGTGACGATAATGAAGAAAGAAACATCACTATCGAAAACGCTCTTTATGTCCCAAAGCTAGGAGGAAAAACTGAAGAGAAAGATTTAAAAGTGGCATTTGTTTATTGCAAGGGCAGCGTGTTTGATAACAATGGAGAGCCTTCTATCGTCTGAGAAGACTCTACATCATCAATGAAAAGACGGTAATTGAAGTGTTGAACTGTTGCATAGGTTGGTCATCCACATTAAAATGCAATTAAATATTTTGACAAAAGCAAGGAATCGTCATTGCTAACAAATATACCTTGCTCTGTCTGCATCCAGGGAAAAATGAAATTGAAGAAGTTTCCGAAAACTGCCAATACACGAGCTAAAGATCTCTTAGAAATTATACATTCGTATGTTGTTGGTAAAATTCCCCCCCCCCCCCCGATCCTTTGGACGCTCAAACTAGTTTGTGACGTTCAATGATGACGATTTCTCACTACACCGAAATCTGTGCAGGCCAAAAGTGAAGTATTGGAAATTTTGAAGAGTACCACTGCATGGTAGAGAATCTCCACAACAAGAAAATAAAAATCTTGAGAAATGACAAAGGCGGAGAATTTTGAAGATGAAGATGACCTGAATCCATTTGATATAGAAACTAAAGATTCATTCCCAGATCACCCCACTCCCAACGTAAATAATATATAATGAACATATAGCCCAAATCCAGAACCATTTGACCAAAGTCCTGAAGAATATTCATATGAACAACCTGAAAACATCCTAGATGTCAAAAATGAAGAACCAGCTTCACTGATCAAAGACATGCGAGAACTGCCTAACATTTTTTATCCTGAAGTTAAAAGCAGCGATTAGTAATCTTACCTGTGAAAATGAGAGAAGTATCCAGACCCACCAATCCCCCCAAACATCTAGAATATTATTACTTATATAATTCGAAAAAGACACAGCAATTAGGAAGAAGACATCCAGTAATGGTGAAAGGTGCTCTGCAGTCACCTAAGGTTGACGTGTGGGATAAAGCCATGGAAAAGGAGATTAAAAATCTCATACAGGCCCAAACTTGGTAACTTGGAACATTTTTAATATTCCAAATTTAATATTATTTATATTATATAAATCATTTAGGGATTTAATTTTAAGTCTTCATAAGTTAAGACTTTTAAAATTACACAACGCATTGCCTTTTAATTTTATTATATAGATTTGACCAGAGATCACAAAAATTGCAGTATTAAAGTATATTCTAGATATTTGGAGGTAGTGGTATATTAATGTAGCCAATTTTGTGGAGGCATCTACTTTCTCCCCAGCACTTGGTTAGTAGCGAAATGCTACCTACAAGTATCTGGTGTAGATTTTCTAGATACATTTTCCCCTGACATTAAACTTAAATCCATAAGAGTACTGCTTTCCGTAACTGCAGACATTGAAATGTATCAAATAGATAAACCATGCCTTACTGAAACTATACGTTACAGCACCCATATACCTTAGAGAAGTCCTAGAAGAGGACATGACCCACACCCACACCGCCAAGTAAATCTTTTGAATTAAAGAGACCTTTAAGATTTGAAATGACGAAAAATGACTGAAGCTTGATCGTATATTAGGAACACTATAATTAATTTACACTAATATTGCTTTTTGCATTTATTTATTTATGTTTTGTAGAAATAAAAAATGTGTGTTAATTAGTTTAAAAATATATAAAAAAGTTTTAATATTGTACGACAACATTAATCTTGCAAAACTAATTTTGCCACGATTTTGAAATTCATGTTCCATATTTTTGAGCCGTCATTTTTGTTTTATACTGCATATGATATTGACTTTAAATTATACCTAAAAACAAAAAAATATATAAATAATATAAATAATATTATAAAAATTTCAAAATCCGTAAAAAATTATCATATTTTTGTTATAAGTTATAAAAAAAATTTCTTTGTTAGATTTTTATGTACAGTTTGTATAGAATTTAATTTTCTTTAACTTGCTCAGTCCTTTAACTTGCTCTAAAGTTATCATGTCGAAACCGCTAAAGAACAGTGTATCGAAATAATTGAGTTTGAAGTTTTGTCTTCGCAGGCAGGGCCGTGCGAAGAGGGGGGTGAAGGGGGGTGAAGGAGGGGGCTTCGCCCCAGGCGCGGAAATTGAGGGGGCGCCAAATTTATACTGCCAACCACGGTTTAATTTATTTATTTATTCATTTTTTGGTCATCGATCATTTTCTGGGGAATTTCTTTTTCTCTCTTCATCATTCTTTTTTTTCTGTCGCAAAATATCATGTACTCTCCAATAAAAAAGTGCAATTTTCTCTTATGCTATTTAGTTGTTTGCAATTTCTGAATTAAAATAAACTCGAAATGTTTATTCAATAGAATTTATTTCTGTTTCTGTACTTTATCAGTTTTGTGTTACCTGTCACAAAAATAAAGGGGGGGCAAATTTTCTTTGCCCCGGGCGCAGTTTTCTCTTCGCACGGTCCTGTTCGCAGGTATAGACGGTCTGAACGGCTCAACGTTTACGGCTCGTACGACCGTAATTTTAGGAAATTTCCTATCGGACTATTGACTATGGAAGGGGTGGGGGGTAGCTTTATAGCTAAAAAACATGCGACTTTAAAAAGAAGTAAACACATAGATATAAAATATGGAAGAACCGAACGGGCAATCCGGTGAAGGACCAAATTATAGTGTTCGAGTATGAGCCATCTATTGAGAACCTTGCTAATCTCGTGACCAAACAAGTGTCGAAAGAGATCTTACATGACATAAATTATGGAAGGATTTGCCTTGAAAAAATGAACTTTACTTGAAGTTTGTTCTCTATCATGAGTAAGAACTAATATTTAAATTCCTTGTAGAGGCTAATAAGATACTAGAAGAAGTCTAAAAATTTTTCTTTATTTTGAAGCAATGCAAAATTATAAAGAAACTTACCTTATCTACATGTGCTATATAGGGACTTTTCTCAACATCTGAAAAAGTTTAAATAATAGTTTCTTTTTATTACGCATTAATGTTCATTAGTGTAGCATGAGTATTTATCTAGTGTTTTTGAAAGAAGTTTTAACATTAATTTTTCTTTTTATATATTAATGTTCATTAATTTAGCATTAGTATTTATCTAGAAGTTCAGCAGTGTTTATATGTATAAGAAAGAAGTATATTAATTTTCATTTATTGTGCATTAATGTAAAATCAGTATTAGTGTTCATTAGTGCAGTGCCAATATTTATATAGTAGTTCAATAGTATGTATTCTGTGCTTATTTATATGTATGATAGCAGTTACATTATTTTAATTTATGTGCATTCATATAATTTCTGTATTATTAATTTTGAGCGCGTAAATACACTATAATAGTGTGACTAGCAAGGAGGCATATTAAAATATGCCATTCCCAATATTTACAATGAAGTATTTCTGTATGTATACATTTTGAAGGAGAATTGATTTGAGACCTATAAGCTACTACACTGTTTGTCTCGAATGATCTATATTTTTATTCACAAAAATACATACAAGACGTTGGCAAATTATATAAATCTTCTTCTTGGCAAGGACGGGATAGACACCAGGAAGTAGACAGCACTGAAGACACACACACAATGACATCCATGACTTACCAGGATTCGAACCCGAGCCCTCACCGTGGCGGTCGCCTCCACTACCAACCACACTGCCGGGCCGGCATGTATGTATATATTAACTGCAACTTTGATTCAAAATATGGTTTTAATATTTATAGCGTGGTAACTACTTTTAACTTGAATTTATATTCTGTTTTTGGCTGCTGTGAGTTGTTGTTGACATCCATCCGCGTATTGCGGTTGATTTTAACCGCCATGTAATCCTACCTTTTTAATATAATTCATTTAATCTGGATCGTATCTAATGCATTGATTCGCCTACAATTTATTTTTTAATATCTTATATATTCCGTAAGGAGAAATGAAGAGATTTATTTAAACAATATTTTAAAGTAAAGTTAAGATTATTTTTTCTTTACTAAAGTCTTTCTCTTCAAAGGCTACAGGGCGATTCGGAAATGACATTTTTCTTCCAAAAAGCGGACGGTAAAGCTCGGTTCTCGTAAGATCACCGAAAGCCAAGCAGCATCGACCACGGTCACTGCTTGGGAGGGTGCATCGTCTATCCTGTCTCTCGTCTGCCTCTGCTGTGGGATCGTGTACGTTAATGGGAGCTCGTGCACGTTAAATCTGTTCGTGGCTCCAAAGTCCTCCAAGTTCTATATAAGCGTTACCTCTGGGGGTGCCAATCCAGATGCAGGTCTCTCATCTGGAATTGGTTCAAAATTAGGAGACCTGTTTCCATATCAGCTATATATAGAAGCCAAAATAGGCTAAATGGAAAGCTGCAAAATAAACAAACAAACAAACAAACATCTTCCAAAAAAGATTCAAAATACCGTTCGTTTTGCTTATTTATATATGTTTTCTTGTTTCGTGATAAGTTATATGTACTTGTAGTTCTCGCTAGAAAGAAAGCCGATTATTTTGTGAAGCCTGTATTTCTAAGCAAATTAACAAAAATTTTCTTTAATAAAGTCTTTCCTTTCAAAAATCTCAGCTTGATTCCGAAGAAAATTTATTTCTTCTTTTAGAAATATTCAAAATGTTATTGTACCTGCCATTCAAAGTGTTTGTTTATTTGTTTATATTGAATTTTTTTTTAATTAAAGTGATAACTACTTATACTTTTGAACAGGAACAAACGGAGTACTTTCAAAGGCATATATCTAAGCACAGTTATTATAATTTTATTTTTCAACGACCACAGAGTGATTCCGAAGACAGAATTTTTCTGTTATAATTCAAGATTAGCACCTGTCAATTTATTAATTATTTATGTTTTTTGTTTCATGTATTTTTCTTTAAGTCATGGCTACACTTACAAACTTCATTAAGAAAAATAGAATTATTTGGAAGTATATTAAATAAAGCTCACTACCATATTCTTTGATGACATCTTTCTTTTAAAGAAACATCGGGAGACTTCCGAATATAATCTTTTCTTGTAGAAAAAGTCAAAATCCTCCTTAGTTGTTTTGATTACTTATTTGTATTTTTTTAAGTTCAAGGTGATATTGAGGTAAGAGCTTTGGCTAAAGCTCCCTCTATTTCACAAAGCACATAAGGTGAAAAAAAATAATAATCACATAAAATGTTTGCTTATGAATCACATGATCTATTACCCAACTTATAATCCATTTGCCTAAAGCACATATATTTTTTGTTTCGTGCTTTTTTTTTAAAGCTATAGATAACTACAGAGTGTGAAACTAAATGGTTGAAACGCCTTTAACTTTTGACCTATTGTTAATATAAAAAAGTATACAATAAATTGCAAAAGTGTTCAAAATAATGTTGCAAATAAAATTACATTAAGGAAAAATTCCTCCCATTAGTTTTCAAAAGTTATATTTAAAAACAAAAGTTATATAGCCTCACCTTGGACAAAATCGGTCAGTTATAAAAAATTTCATTTTAGATGCCCCAAAATTATTACAAAAAAAAAAAATGCTTACTTGTGTTTTTAACCCGTCCTTGGTCGCGCTATGAGCATTTTTCCCACGCTAGGCTTAAAAAGTGTGTATTTAATTTAGAAATGACCTTCAAATTCCCTCGAATTCAAATACTCTTGCTTTTATTTAAATATAAATTAACTAAACATTTTTATGTCTGATATATAAAATTAAATTGTTAAAATTTTCCACATTTAATCAGACATTAAAAGACTACAAACACACAATTATATAAAACAATAAAATAGTAAATCAAACGTTTCATTCTACGATCGAGCCCCTCAAAAGTTTCTTGAATTTAGCTGGTTTCAGTTTCATTGTTTGATAAAACTAATTTCAGTTTCATTGTTTCACGAATGTAACTGGTAAAACATTTGACATGTAAACATGTTTGGTAATAGTCTGGTTTTCGTATGACATTGCACGGATGAGGGGCTGTATCGTAACCTCAAACGTTTACTTTACTGTTTTATGGTTTTATATAATTGTGTGTTTTTAGTCTTGTAATGTCTGATTAAATATGATAATTTTTAACAATGAATTGTATTTTATTTTATCTAAAAGATTTTATAACTATTTCCATTAAGGTGCACTGCTTATACAATGGAAGAGAGTAGTGCCCAGTGCGAGGGAAACGCTCACACGCGACCAATGGTATCGTTCAAAAAGACGCGACCAACGCCGGGTTAAAATTAAGTGAATTCATAGGCACCGATTTCACGTGGGTGAAATAGGCAATCAGGCATATTTCTACCACCGATTTAAAAAAGTTTTGTTTGTCCTATTTAATCACTGTGAATATTTTAGACAAAAATAACGTTTTAAAATTAGTGGTGGATGTTTGCCTCATTTTCCCCCGTCAAGTCAGAGCCTATGACTGAGTTATAATATAGGAAAAAAAAGCTGACTTAAACCACTTTTTCGAATAATTTAAAATGCTATTTTAACAATGAAAACAGGGACCATATATAAATTGACGATGACGTTCTTTAAATCAAAAATATGTTAATATGTGTGGGACGAAAATTGCATCACAAATACATCTAAATAAAGTATTACAAAGTCAGAGATAATGTAAATAGGCAAAATTTTAAAGCTCATAAACAAAATAACAATAATAATAATAAAAGAAATTCACAAAGAGTTCTTAAAGTATTCTCCTTCAACTCCAGTACATAATTCAACTCGTGAATTCTTCTTTAAATATTTTGGAGTTTTCTGACACTAATATTATTGCTAGTATCGATTATATTTTATTTAAGGTTAATTGCATATGTAATATCGTCTGTGATTTCTTTTTCTTGCAATATCTCACACATCTACATTTCTAATTTGATATGTAGACGATGTATCACGATGTATATGTATCACAATGGTCAATTTTCAACTAAGCATAACTCATTCATTTGTTCGAAGTTTTTGTAATGATCTGATTATATTAAAAATAAATTTTTCTTACTGACCAACTTTGTCTATAGCGTCGTATAAAAATTTAAAAGTTTATCTTTTGAAAATTCATGACAGGACTGTTTCAGTGACACAATCTTATTTCCTACCTTATTTTGACAACTTCTACAATTTTAAATTGTGGAATTGCTTTTTATCTCCAACAGGTAATAGTTAAAGCGCGTTTCAAACTTTTCTGGAAACCCTGCATAGACCTCATCAGAAAGAAAAGAATGGAGATATTTTATAAAATCTTGTTTCTGAAAAAGTTACTCACATTTCATTTACTTGTAACCTTTCTTTAACCCTTAAAAGCTCAAGAATGAGAAACGATTAGGAAGGTTTAATTTTCTTCTGCAAAAATTCAAATTAGACTTGTCAGTTTACTGTATTGATATGTTTTGTATATTACTGTATTGATATAGTATTGATATGTTTTTGTAACAATGTTTTGTTTATATTTCACAAATTACGGTTACGCAGGTTTCTCATTAGAGAAAATTGTAATTATTTTGGAAAAACATATTTCTAAAACAATTCCTAGACTGGATTCATTCTTGTACTGTTTTATTTAAATTACACTGTAAGGAGGAAGTGTCAAACTGTGACCTGTGAGATCCAAGTATTTATTAAAAGTAATCTTTTCATTTTTTAATCACAAAAACTCTGCAATTAAAAAAGACGAAGATTACAATTAAAAATTACCACACGCGCGGATCACAGTTTAACTCCTGCTGTAAGGTATGAGAGAAACTTCACAAGTGTTGTATATCAGTGATTTTTCTTTTTAAACATTTAAATTGCAAATTTCTTTCCTTACAAGCTTCGTAACTTTTAAAATGTACAGGAATCGACTGGTTAAGACGATTTAGTGTGCTTAAGTTGTTTAGTTGCGGGTTTTTATGCAGATGTAGAATTCAATTGCCACACGTATAAAAGATTTTGGAAATTTATGACAAGGGATTGTTGTCTCGAACCCAAGTAGTGGTGTGCATTGGTGTTTGTCAATTTAGGATAGTGTTATATTGAGTTTAGCTTTTAGTAAGACGTAATAACGTTCATTAAAATTTTAAGATGTATGTGTAAGATTATGTATATTAATAAAACAAAGAGTTTGTCAGACTGTCTGTCTGTGTACACTCTCATGGTGTCTGTGTACACTGGCATGAGGTGTACACTGTCATGGTGTATGTGTATTCTCTCATGGTGTATGTGTACTCTCTCATGGTGTCTGTGCACACTCTCATGGTGTATGTGTACTCTCTCGTGGTGTCTGTGTCCACTCTCACAATACCCTCAAGAGATTGTTTTCCAAATTTCGACTTTGATTTTTTTAAATTAACTTTTGAGGGATTTTTACTGGATTTTTGCAATAGGTATTTTCTTTCACCATTCACATCTTCGTTTTAAAATATCGCATAATTTCACATTTTACTGCACAGAGTAGAACAAAATAGGCGCTTTCAAATAACGTTTGTATCAAAACTGCAATGAAATTTACGGATTTTTGACGATTTATTTTTAAAATCAAGCATGTATTTTTTTGCTTTTAATTTCCATTAAATACCCATCTGCAAACGATTTTCTTACAATATGTTTCTTTTCATCGCGTGGCAATATCAAATACTAAACCATATATTCGCAATTTTGGTTCAATTTACCACAGTATGATAATGTTTTACAAAAATAGCAGATTACTAAACTAGTCGTTGGGGGCCACCGTAATACTTACCCATCATGTATATGTATAATGTAAAATATTAAAATAAAAATGTGTAAACTACTTATAAAATGCATTGCAATTCAAATAAAATCGTGGCTTGATGACGTCATAAAAAGGCTCGATTACTGAATTGCTTGAAAGAGGTTTTTCCTTATAATTCCAAAAATAATACTCCTATTAACTAGCGGTTTATTGCATCTGATTAAGCGTCAAATTTCCAATTAAAATATATATTTGAAGTTAAATTTGGATGAAATACAGGGTCATGAAAAATCGAAGAGTGTGGAAAATAGGATTACAAATATCTCGGCAACTCATTATCCGATCGACTTCATGTTTTATGCAAAATTTATGTTTTTTATTGTTTTTTATATTTACTACTTAAAATAAACAATTTCGAAAATTTTTATATACCTTTCATCAGAACGAATATTTCGAGAGTCCGAAAAAAAATGTTCCGGTTAATCGAGGTTATTGAAATGAAATAGGCTTCTTCCCATTATTACATACTAAGTACATACCAAATTGCAAGTCTCTATCTCAATTTGTTCGGGAGATAGAGCGTTTACAGACACACAGACACACACACACACAGACACACAGACACACAGACGGACGGCAAATTTTTTTTTCTAAAAATATGTGTTTTAGAATCTCCAGTGTCTGAAACGTGTAAATCCGTCAAAAAAAAAAATTTCGGTTTTCAAAACGATTACAAGACTTACCCTATACTACGTATGATGGGTAAGTAAAATGAAGATTAAAAATTATAGCTGATATATAAAACAGACAAACCGAAGCATAAAGACAGTGTGATATGTAATTTTTTGCTTTTAATTTTGATAATTGTCATACTGCAAACGATGGTTTTAATTTTTCTTTTTGTTTTCTTTCTTTTCCTGCACAACGCTAAAGTACTAATATATTATATCCCCCCCCCCTCTAAATCTCAGGGAAATGAAAAATACCAAATCATATATGTGCCATTTTGGCTCTTTTTCTTATATTACAGGATAAAATTAACTGGTTTAAGAAAATTAAAATTATAAAATACTTGATTTGAAAAACAACTAAAATTAAACATAAATGCAATGCGACTCAAACTAAATAAAATAAAATAAAATGTGCTCATTCCCAATATGATGAGTTCCATCGGATGTAAACAACGCGATTTTGGAGTGTACATTTATGAACTAACCTTTTACACAATAGTCGAAAAAAATGACAATGCTTCGGTTATGAGTACGGATTTTTCGTACATGCTCATATACATTGCAAAACTAGCGCTGTATCGCCAAATATAAATAAAAAGGCGTTACTTGTGCTACAATCTATATTATAGAATTAAAATATGATCCAGTTATTGCTTCATTACCAAGGAATTTGAAGGATATTACCTAGGAATACGTAGGAATACCTAGGAATTCGTCAAATATAAATAAAAAGTCATTACTTGTACTACAATCTATATTATAGAACTGAAATATGATCCAGTTATTGCTTCATTACCTTGGAATTCGATATTAGGCATGAATATTACTTCTAGGTATCAGATGCTAATGAAGTACAGATTTTACAAACAACAAAGTTTAAAGGGGTAAATCGGATGAAAAATATTGAAAAGAAAACACTTGAAGCTTGGAAATTTGTATGTATGTTATTTATAACAGCTTCATGCTTACTACAAACGGTTTTATAAATGGAATTTTAAAGGGTTAGGATGAGAAAAACGTTCAAAATTCACGATTTAGACAATTCAGATTTGCCATGGAATAAAGTTTTAAGATGCAGAGGCTTTCTAAGTATGTTTTTTCCCCTTAAGTTCCGAATATTTAAAGATCGAAAACAAGAAGAACCAATTTTTTATCGCTTCCATGTGAGACACAAATTTACACCAATTTTTCTGAATAACGAAATAAGACATAATTATCAATAATTATAACAATGAAAACAATAATAATAAAGGATTATCATTGGAAACTATTTTGTCAATTTTTAACATTTCATTTTTAAAGATTTTAACTGACTCAAACGTTCTGTACTTTATAATATATGTTTCAAATCTCTAGCGTAATTTATCGATGATTGGAGATATTTATTTTATATTTGATAAGAAAAATTTTTGCTTTCAATCGACCTACAATTTAGGTTTTGTGACAACTTCCAGACATTTTATCCATAGTGGGAAAGCATTTTGCCAAAATTTTAAACAACTATTTTTGTTAACATGGCAGAGTAAATATAATTTAACCGCCAGTGCACGGGTTGTGGGTCTGTGAGACTCAAGCATGTATGTCGTCTGTTATTTATGATAGATGGTAAAGTTTCAACATTAGCTTTCATCTACCTTCCTACCGCTGCTATGTTAGTTATCACATAGAGTGCTTCTAGTCAGTAGTGATTAAATCATACCACGTGTCTTGGATCAACGAGACCTCACCCGTCCACTCCTGTAAAATTTTATTCATTTTTTGTGTTATTTTTAAAAGTTAGACCAGTCAGTGGTCTAAATAAGTAAAACGGAAATTTAGTTATGTTTTGTTTTGCAGAATGACAAGAAGATTTAACCCGTTGAAGGGCAGTGGGATATAATATATCCCACTTAATTTTAATTTCAAAATGCCACACATACACTAGAATTCTGAAATAAAATGTTCCTTTTATAATGTACATGAAGAAAAGCTTTTGCTGAATTTCAAATAAATTTCTTTGTAAATCCTGGTGTCAATGAATCATTTCAATATTTTAGCAACAGAAGTACTTAACCCCTGAAATAGTTAATCTTAATAATCCCCAAGATTTGGCTGCAGTACAGGCTCTGTTGGAGGAGAGTGAGCCAGATGACATATCTGATGACGATGATTCCGACGCAGGTCCGAACTTTGTCATTCACAGTGATCATAATACGGATACAGAGACTGAAACTAGGGATGAACGATGTTTTTTCAACTCGTGCACTGGCGGGTTAAGTTTTAAAATTAACGTACCTTAATTTCAGCACATATGGAATCAAAAAGGAATGAACGTTAAGTTATTTTTGTCAATAAATGTTTTGTATGATGGATAAAAATGTACATTTTCTGCTAAACGCAACATTCACTTTAATCACGTAAACCTTTCACCTTTTTCAGATTAGAACCATAGTTGAAAACATTTCTATTTGACGATGAAAATTTACAGGGTTAGGAAATGAATAAGTATTAAACATTTTATGTGAAAATTACTTGATATTAAACAAAACTGTAATTTCTATTATAGCTTTAGATTCTTGTAAAATGTAGTGAAATGGTTCCAGTAAAATTTGAAGAGAGTGGACAAAAAAATAATTTTAAATTCTAAATTATAATAAGAATTTTGCCATTTAAAGAAAATGACTCATTTTTGCGCATCGTAAGCAGA
Source organism: Maratus michaelseni (assembly GCA_963931845.1). Classification (NCBI taxonomy): domain Eukaryota; kingdom Metazoa; phylum Arthropoda; class Arachnida; order Araneae; family Salticidae; genus Maratus; species Maratus michaelseni. The sequence continues at coordinate 136,236,627 of OZ007586.1, read as the reverse complement.
ATATTTCAAAATCGTGTGTAAAAATGCTCATTTTTGTATAAAATTACTTAATTTCAATGACGGATTTTGGCATTTAATCTTTTTAATTGTTCCACAACTTGGTTTATCCGTGGAAATTAAATCACTTTATCTTTGACGTGAGACTTTCCTCTTAGTCCAATAAAAGTGAAAAGTGCATCTCCTTTAAACAATCATTGTAATATGTTTCACTTTTATGGATGAAATTGCCAATATATTTTTACTTACGTCATTCTTATCGATGGAAGAGTTGCGTCTTGCTATGTTTTAGGGTTGATAAGTATTATTTTCATTCTCGACCGGCCGAAAAACGGATGTATTGCTAGTAGAAAATAAAGCTTGACCATCTGAGCCACCATTCCCATTAAAAACTACAATAAACTATTATTTTATGTTTCTTGGTGCAGTGCATCGTGAATAATTAATTTTAATGTAATTAATAGTAATTAAGCATTGTAATTAATTTATGTCATAAACACTAGATGTGGATTAACATTTTTAGCTGCAATCGAACAATGACCCAATTGAAACGTCAAAACCTAAACATTAGTACAATATAGTAGAAAATTTGCAAAATATTGCTTATAGTTTTGGATACCATAGCATTAGATTCTTTTGTGACAAGTAATATAAAAATAAAAATATGCTTCAGCTTACAGCTAAAACACATGAATATCGACGAATAAGAAACTAACTGCAAAAATCAATACATTTTGTTAAATAAGTATCAGTAAATCTAGTGTTTTAATGAATTAGGCCTGATAGTATAATAGTTAAAAAATTACTATAATGAACCAAAAGTATATTTTTTTATTTATTTTAGAATTTGTACTGCTTTTACTTCAAAGTTTTATTATGAACTTTACATAATATTACTCTTCCTATTTTAAGAATTGAAAAAGGTTTTATCTCTATTTGTTATGCTATTTTTTCATTTTTTTATGCGAAAGAAACAAGAATACATAATAATGTCAAATAAATGCTGATGATCCATTTGAACTCTACACAATGCCACAATATGATTTTTTTTGTGGTGAATAATGTATTAGAAAAGAAAACTAAAAATGGAAATTTGAAAACTTAAACATGTGTAAAATGAGATAATAATAATTTAAATAAGTTTTATTTTTCACATAGCAATAGTGTACTGTTATCTTCCTTTCAGGTGGCATATTAACGTTACAAATGACACAAAATGCTTCAAATTTATGAATTTTTAATTTAGAATTTAACCCTTAATTGCATAGTGATGTAAATTTCCATCACTGTTTATTTAACTTTTAATAAATAAATAAACTTCTTCGCCACCACTATATTTATATAGATATATTAATCCAGTAAATTACCCGTGAACTATGTTGCTGAACAAAGTTAAAAATCTATCTTAAAATTTCTGGTGTCTAATATTTAATATATGTATAAAAAAACACAATTGTAAAAGAAAAACTCATGCAAAGAAGGGTTAAAACTAAAGCTGACATAGACAATTTAAAAAATAATTAATTTATATATTTTCATAATACGAAACTCCTAAAAAAGCTTTTAAGTTCGCAAACAAATAATACTCCACGCATAATCTTTTTTTTCAGTTTTTCTCAGAATGCATATTTTACAAACTTTGTACAATTTAAATAAAATCTTCTAAAGCAAGATAATGGGAACTTCACAGGCTTGTATCATTAATGTGTTTCTTAAAAGGTTATACCAGTCAGCAAACTTTCAAAAAATACATTTTTATTGCATTTTCTGGAAGCACATAGTAAAGAGTATTCAGATACATTTTCTAGTCGATCTGATAAAAATTAAGAAATTTACGCCGCTTTACTTTATTTTGTTCTATCATACATAAATCATAACTTGAAACTTTAAACGTGATTTATCCCAAAACTATGTTTTTAAAGTCGGTGATCTGGATAACTCGAACAAATCTCAACCAATTTTCTTCAAATGTTAACCATTTTTTAACAACTATATTATCTAGAGAGTAATTGTTCCTTTTGGCTATCTGAAGATTTTTTTTATTTTTTATAAACAATCAAAGTTCAAAATTTTTTTTGTGAAAATCGACACCTTAACTTTGAACGACCGCCAAAATCAACTTTTCCAAAAAACAAACAATTACTCTCTAGATTTAAATGTTCGGAGAAAATAAATTATGCTTTTATAATTTCAAATAACATTTGACAGAGTAACAGTGATCACTGTAGACGGCTACCAGAATGACATCATCTCGAAGGAACGGGTCTGCTGAGGACATCCACAACTTCATATCGTCATTACAAAATCAATTTATTTTGTTTAAAGTGTAATAAAAAAATTAACCCCTTAAAACTATCTAAAATTAGGATTTTAACTCTAATATGGCAGAAGATATACTGAAATATATATAATTTCTATAATTTTCTGAATGTTAATTTTTTTTCGAAAATTCATTATTAACCCCTTAAGCACCACGACGTACCTGCGTACGTCATGAAAACCTCTATCTGTAATACCAGGACGTATGTGCGTACGTCCAGGTTGCCAGTTTGGCCTTTTTTTAAATTAAAAATTTTGAATTCATACCAGAAAGTTATAAAATCAATTTGTATTTTATATAATGACAGACTTTTCGTGATTGCATAAATTAAAATTATACTTTTAGAATTTCCGGTATGAATTTTGTATTTTTGACGAAATTTAACATAGCCGGTATTCAGCATACTATCACTAAATTGAATATGGAGCTTAAGGGGTTAAGAATTAGTAAAATGCTTATTTATTATTATTATTATTATTATTAAATAATATTTTTTAATATTAATGCATGAGTTGAAGAAGCTATCTATTATATTTTTTAGAAGCGCGTACCTAACTGGTCTATAGTAATAGATATTTAGACAGAGGAAAATAAAAATTAAACAGTCATACTGAACAAAATTGTGTATACAGCAAGAATTTTTTTTTGTTATATATGAAATAAAATCCATCCAATTTAAAAAAATTTATTTATTGCATATATTTTTGTAAATAAATTACATATGACTATAATTTATAAATGTCATGCTAAACCTGCTTTGTTCGTACTGTCCAGATGTCATCTGTGAGTGTTAAGTATGCGTTTTAATTATAACTATTTTATATTATTTTTCATTAATTTCTTTTCAAATAGAGATAGAAAATACGGATAACCCTTTCATTACGGGGTCGGAACGTATACGTCCCAGAGACTATTATATATATATATATATATATTTTAAGTCTATTCTTACGACTTTTTGAAAAATAATCTTAACCGTACACTTATACTAGGATATTTTAAACAGAAATCTACACAAAGAAAAATTATTGTAAATTGTGGTGCGATTGAATATAGAGATAGTCGCCAGTCCTGGCCTGTAATCAAAAAGTTAAGAGAAAATATGTATTGCAACGATTTTTTGAATTGTAAACCGATAAAAAAGCTATAGGAGAAACAAACGTTGCATACAATTTTTATTTCATTGTTGCACTGACTGTAATAGATGTGATGGACACTCTAGCAATGTAGCATTTTATTATAATAGAGGCGTTGATTATGACTTCTTGGTTATAGAATAAGAAATATGTAAAGGTTTAATTCTCCCATGATAAACCAAAAAGACGTATTTCATGAAGGTAAAGTATTACTTAATCTTTGTTATATTTTGTACCGTATATTTACACGGTGTTTTATAAGATACTCTCCCAGTTTCAAACTCAATCATTAATTATCAAAATATAAAGATGAAATAAGTGATATATTTATCAGGTAGCTCAAAAACATTTGTGCAGTATTTTAAAAAATAAATTGGTCACATTTTCATCGATAGATGGCGCTGCGTTGTTTCGAACTGTAATAACAAGGCACAAACTAACTACAAAATTACAAAATACAAACCGGTTTTACTTTCGCGTTTCAGTGGGCAATTGGAATAAACAGTAAAAACTGAGAGAATTTTGTTGCAGTTTTACACATTAGTTTGAGCAATTTTGCAGTTTGAGATAGCACAGCGCCATCTATTGATAAAAATGTAAACTATTTTTATTATTATTGTATACAAAATTTATGTGCTTCTTGATAAATATTTCACTTGTTTCACCTTTATTTTTACTACAGTTTAAGAATTGTTGATTTTAAAATTAGAGAATCTTATATGAAAAACGCTGTGTATTTTGATACTGGGTTTTAACAATTTTCAAATCACGTAAGATTAGGTTGTTTAGAAAATAAGTAGACCGATCCCCAATATTTAAAATGGTGAATTCTTCTTTTGATTTAGCATGGGGGAGCATTCGTCAATAAAATGTATATGAGAAACAGAAAATTGACTATTGAGCAGACAAAAATATTGAAGTTTATTCAGCTTTCATTTCGATTTAAATAAAAAAGAACATTTACAAAAATGAAGGCACTGAATTTATGAGCATGTTCCACAGCTATATTTCCATTCTATTTTTTGAAGAGCTTTCATCCAATTAAGAGATTTTTAAAAAAGCAAGCATTGTTATTTCGATTCTTCTGGGAAAGGACCAGCCATAACTGCCTTTGCAAAAGCTGAAAAACAAAAGAACTATTTCTTAAACAATAACAAAAATATATTTGCATTTACAAAAAATGTAGAGAACAACATTATTGCTACAAATATTCAGAAGATGATATATCTAAAAGTAACAAGTATATTTATTTTCGCTCAGAAGGAAATAGCAAATCGTAATAGCAAGCAAACCGTGACAGCTATTTAAGTACACTGTTAAAAATTTGCAGCAAACTGTCCAGTCATTTGACCGTTTCTATAGAAAATGGTTACTTAACCGTAATTTAACTCTTTTCTGACCATATTATGGTCAGAAGAGAGTTAAATTACGGTTATGTAGCAATTTTTTTTTATAAAAACGTCAAATGACTGGACAGTTTTCTGCAAATTTCTAACAGTGTAATTTTTGCAGGAGATTAATGATGTACACAGTAAAAAAATAAAAAAAATAAAAAAAAGATGTTTCGTAATTTAGAAAAATATAATATAACCTCGAACGAAAATATACAATGACCTGCCCCGGGTTACCCACGATTCCGAAAAGCATTCTTTATTTTCAGAAACCAACACATTTTCGAAATTAAAAAACAGCATTTATAAAAATAAAGTTTCTTTTGCTGCACCTGTTTTTCGGAAATGTTTACGAGTTTAGTTTTGTAGTCTGTATTAGTTTTCTCAAATCTTTTTAGGATGCTATCAATTCTCAAGTAAACATATTCATGTTTAACAAACATGTTTTACAGACAAACATGATAAATTAACAGCATTAACATGATAAATTAACAGTATTAACATTAACATTAAAATTAATATTATTTTGTTACTCTTGCATGTATAAATCGAGATACGCAGCGGAAAATGTTTAATTGAGGATTGATAACATCCTAAAAGCCCATATTAAGGTTTGTGAAAACTTATTAATACATTATAAAAAGTACTCGGAAACGTTTCCAAAAATCAGTGGCAGCAAAAGAAACTTTGTTTATATAAATGCTTCTTTAAATAGTGAAAATATATTAGTTTTGGGGGGTTTTAAAGATAAAGAACGCTTTGCGCAATCGTCGGCAACTGGGAAGAGGTTTTTGTATATTTTCATTCGTTGTTATCTTATATTTTCGTAGATTAAGAAACAGTTGTCTTTTTTTTTTAAGTGTGTAAAATCAGATATTTCTTAAGTATTCTTCCTGTTTCTAGGGCCAAATATCATCGTCAGATGGCGAGGCAATGACTCAGCTTGTAAGAATGATCAAAATAACCTTAAAATTTCAAACTTAAACATATTTTTGTTCGCGTTTCAACAGCTAAATAGAATGAAGGGTAAAAACTGAGTAAACTTTTATCCATGTTTGAGACAGTGTATCGCCATCTTTCTGTAAATTTGGCACTAAAACTAAGAAGCATACTAAAGAAATTACCAACTTCACTCACTAATCTCGTGCAAGGATAACGTAAAAAGCTGTCAACATTTGTGGGTTATTGCATTTTAAAAACCACCAGTCCATTTTAGGTAACCCTGTAAGTATACCTTTTTCATTAAAGTAAACCACTGTCCACAGTACTATGTTTGTCCTAATAAAAGTGTTTTGTTTTAATATTTGTGTAATCATAGGAGGTCCTGTTTTAGGTTTACATATACAGGGGAGTGCTACAACTTTTCCTACAAACACATATTTTATGCAGTAGTTTCTTATTTTATTATTTAAAACGTCAAAGTTATATTACTTTTATGTTTAATGCTTTTTTTTCTATCTTTTTAAAAGTCTTTGATATTTTGACTATGCGAATTTCCGCGTGCTGATAACATGACATTTTCGTATTGAATATATTTTTAGTAAATTGATTATTTTATTTCTTATTTACGCAGCTATTTGTTCTTTATTTTTATTCATTTTATTATTTAATAGACTATAATCTTATACAGCGTAACAGATTCTGATTTTTTTAACTGATTGTTTTCATATAATATGGTAATTCTGGTAATAGTTGGGTATTTTTTGTTTATAATGTGCTTATTCTTAATTTAGTAGATTTAAACAGAGTGTGTGAATCAGTTGAACATTTCAGAATCATATTACTTCTTTAACGGAAGCACTTATCAATATTTTAATGCTAAACAAAAAAAAAATCAATTTTGTTTACCATACTAATATTTAAGTTTCACCTGATGGAATAATACGCCTAACTATTATACAATTTACATTTCTCCACACATAACAGAAAATAAATTCATGCTTTGATATAAATTATACATTTGTCCATTATCGGCTATTGTTGGAAATAAAGGGATTCCAGCAAAGTTCTGATTTTAAAATATGGCCAAAATCTCACAAGTGTGATTTTTGGCTGCTGATTTTCTGCTGATATTTGATTTTTAAAAGTGTCATATTATACTCAATTTTAATTTTTAATAACCCCTGATATATTGCATAATAATAATTTGTAGATGAGCACAAACTTTATTAAAATAAATATGACATGGCAGTTTTTATCAGACAAAATACAAATTGTATTGAACAAAAGTGACAGGGGCAGTAGTGATATTTTTTGCAATTTTGCCACTCTACTTAAAAAAGAACATTTTTGGAATGTTGTATGCTCTGTTTTTAACGACATAAACAACCTAAGATTAAATGGATAGATATTTAGTTTATCAATAAATATCGATATTTAAATTAACAATGGGGACAGTAGTGATGGTTAATAAAAGTACGTTAACTTCCCCCCCCCCATTCTTTTCATTCCAGAAAATCTTCTTTATGAACAAACAGCAAGCAATGGCGACTTTTTAAGAACAACATGTGCTCCCCTGTAAACAATACTGAAAATGACTGCATATTGCCATCTGATGGAAATATGAGGAAATTCATACACTGGGACAGTAATAACCAAAAAAGTGAGGGACACAACTTTAAACCCAACAAAAACAAGTTGGAAATTGTACGTCAAACGTTACAAACGAGGTGCGTTCGTACGCACGTTTTAGAATTAAATTCATGATATCCCGTGCGTAGAACGGGTTAAACAGCTAGTTAAGTATATATTTTATGACACTGTTCATACAAATATCTTAACTAGTTATATAAATATTCAGATATATATGTATCAGCTAGTTATATAAATATTCAGATCTTGATGATTTTTAATTCTGTGAAATGAATTATATCGTCTGCAGATTAATTTCTGTCATAAAATAAGTATCTCGGTCGCTTGACGATTTAACATCCATCAGAAGCTCATATAACAAAAAAGCACCGATTTAAAAAAAAAATCAAATTTCTTAATAAATATTTTTATTAATATCTCCTAAAGTTTTGATTCGATTTTGATAAAATTTGAAATGTCTCGACAAATTTATGCAAAGATAATATATTTCAAATTGCAAACCATTTGGTTGGGTAGTTTTTGCGTTGTTATATGAGGACAGACAGACAGACGGACGGACAGACAGACAGACGGACGGACAGACGGACGGACCAAACGACGACTATAGGTGCTACGTATTTATATAATTACGAACGCACCTAACAAGTATTACACATTTTATTCAAATAAAAATTATACTATTATGCTCCACAAGATTCATCTTTGTAATAAATGCATTGGTTTTTCAAAATTTTTTAATAATTATTTTTTGTTGATGGTTTTAATGATCAATTTATGGGTTGAGGACAGAGAACAGTAGTGACTTTTGAGATATTTAAATTCCATTTTAAAGATTTAAAAACAGATTTTCACTGTAGAAGTAACATAATATTGTAGAACAATCACACAGAAACATTTTAACATTAAATGAGAATTTTTATTGCAAAGAATTGCCGAAAGATATAATGGGGACTGAGAAATCACACTTATAAGGTTTTGGCCCATATACTGATTCAGCAATCATTTCTTAAACTGAAATAAATGTACATATTTGTGTTCATGGTCGGTATTTTGAGCGTTCGTAGCAAAACTCATTGCTAATAATTATTTTAAAGACTAAATTAAATAGTCATTCCTTTCTATTCGCGAGAACTACTTGCGAATAAATTTAACTTGTGTTTCTATAGATAAAATTATTTTATTATACTTCAATACTTGTTGCAGCTTGCTCCACAATATCAGTATGACTATTATATGGACATAATAATCACCCCTAAGTGTGACAAGAATTCCATCAAAATTCTGTCAAAATCGAAATGTCTCAAAATGGCCAAGAAATGTCTTATTTCATCTTTAAAAAAAAAAAAAAAAAAAAAAAATCAACGTGAAAACTAAGTTTCTCTCAATGTACTCAAGGGGTAAAGTTTTGATTTCTTAAAGCGGAGGAGTAAAGAAAGTTAATAAGCAAGAAGTAAAACAAGAACGAAAAATCATGCGTCAAGCATAGATTATATAGCACTTTCCAACGCTTCCAAAATAATTTTACAAATCATACCGTTTAATAAGCTAAAAGCTAACATCTAAGTAAACAATTTAGAAAACGCATAACATATTTAAAAACATAATTTCAGGAATTTCCAACATATACAATATTCGGAAAAATATCCGAATACTTTTATTCAGCCCTGTATAGGATCTATAGATTTGTATATATACTACATAGGATGCTCAATTTTAGTTCAGTTAGGAAACGCGTAGCACAGTTTAAAATTCTCCGTCTGGAGTTTGTCAATAAACAGAAATGTGTTCGCGAACTTTTGTGCTGCCCTGTATAGGATCTACAGAATTTATACACACCACGTAATAGACAAAAAGCAAGTTAAAATTAAAATCGCGTTCAATAACTTAAAACGCACTTCCAGGAATTATTGTTAACAGACAGTAGATAATTCTTTTGCGTGTCCCTGTAAATGAACGATGACTGCTATACACACAATATTCCGTAGTAAGTCTCTTGTAATGCACCTTAGTGATCTATATAAATTTCAATGCGTTTAAAATAGTGAAACATTATTTAAATAAACCGCAGACGATTTTTCTCCATAGACGTAATGTAACGGAATTATTTTTACTGTCCCTGTAAAGTAACTATAAGTGCTATGCACACCCTGTTCCATATTAAGCTTCTTCTAATGCACCTTAGTATTATATATAAATTACAATGCGTTTAAAATAGTGAAACATTATTTAAATAAACCGCAAATGATTTTTCCCCATAGACCGCAATGTAACGGAATTCTTTTGAGTGTCCCTGTAAAAAAACTATAAGTGCTACACACTTCCGTTGAAATAGGGAACATGCTATAGATAACGACAATAACATATAAAAATTGCAGAGCAATCCGAGCATATTTACGGGAGTTAGAGCACGGACAGACGGCAGACGGCAGACGGCCAGACGGCCAGACGGCCAGACGGCCAGACAAACCGAAGTCATAAGCACTTTTCAACTAGGTTGGAAAGTGCTAAAAAAAAAAAAGAAAATCAAAATCAAATGCGCTTATTTTTTTTATTATTATTATTACTTAATTAAGTTATATTTAGTTTAAACTACTCATATTTCGTCTACCAGTGCAAAAATGTTTTTGTTGTCTCAAAGAAATTTCCTATTCGACGACAGTTAAACTCAACACTTTGTTCAATTTATTAAAAAAATGTTGGATAAACAATATCTTTATCAAAAATAATAAAAATCCGTCGTAGTTTCAAATCAGTTGAAGTTCTGAAATGTAGTAATTTAAAAAAGTTGTATCTTTTTCGTTTACAAATGACTATGCAAAACTAGTTGGGGAGAGGGGGGAGGGGGGTAGAGACCCGTTGCATTTGCTTCTATTTTTCTCTGCCCCCATGTAGTTCCGCAACTGGTCACTACGAAAGATTTTGCGCATACAGTTCGCTAAAACGACTACTAACCTCCAGATTAAAGGAGATTCTTAACGTCTGCAAACATGAACCTATAGTTAGGACTCGGACCTAACTCCACTCGACTAGTAACTTGCGTAATAGAAAGTTTTTTGGGTCCAAGGGAAATGGAAATGCAGGACATAATAGGACTATAAATTTTTGTATGGGATAGAAACTAAGTAAAAGCCAACCTGCACTACACTTCAGTATGTTGTATTAGTTTATTAATCGGATAATAGATCTCACATTTTTGACAGATGTTGACATGCTACATAGGATTCAAGACGAATCTAATAATTTCTGGAAAAAAAATTGCATTTTGTAATAATTCCATTTTGTATATGACATTTTGCTGTGGAGTATATATATATATTTTATATATAAACCTAAAACATTAACTACGGGATACGGTGAACTAAACCTGCGTCTCTTTGAAATTCAAAATTATAACTAGTTGTCCAGAAGACAAACTGTTACTAAATATGTTCCGATTATTGGACGTCAGAGGTTGAGTATTATTACTTATTTCTTTTCATTTGTACTGTCAATTCAGTGGCGCAGCCATTCGATATTGTGAAAGGGGCTCATGTAGTCATTTTCAAATAAGTAAAAGAATAGGATTATCAATAATTATTAAAACATTTATATCCATGATTATTCGTTCAAATTAGTCATAAATGTCACTATCAAAAATCAATATTTTAACTATTTTAGATAGTAAATTTAAGATGTAATACTGAATTCTATATAATTATGATCATCAACTTAATGTAACAACGGGTGAGGGGGTGTTCAGAGGAGGTTCTGCTTCCCTGATATAACAAAATGTTTCGACATAAAATAGACTGTTCTGGGATATCACCGCATGTAATCACATTTCGCGATACAATTCGCAAGAGTGAATTTTCCTGAAACTACCTACTAATACTGATATGAAAGAAATGAAACGACAAGTTATAAGTTTAAACTATTAAATAAAATGAGTTTTTAATATTTGTATTATAAAAATAAGACTTGCAGAGCTGACGTTGAGGCCCATGTTCTGCAGATTTACAATTTAGAAGTATAATCAATATTTTTAGCGCTTATTTGTGTACAAAGTTATTACTTGAATGATAAGTTATCAAGTATTGAAGACAGAAAGTAATATTCTTTGGGGTTCAAGTGACTTGAATGGATTTTCTTAATTTGAATGGGGTGGGCTTGTGTCCCATGAGCCCCGCACTTTCCTTCTCATTCTTCTGTGTTAATTTTCTTTTACATGGAGGTTATACACAGATAATAGAAAAACAAAATCTGAATATCTGGAAATGACATTTTATTATTTGAACATGTTTGTTTAATGTACTTACGTTCATATTTTAAGAATCCGTCTTCATCTTCAGTGGCTCCACATGGTCTTAATATATCTTCGACTTCTGAATCATTTAATCGTTCGCCTATTTAGGAAGAAAAATAAATTATTACATTAATAAAACTGCTGTGTTTTTCCCAATACAAACAAATATACCATAGATAGAATCTAGCTTACCACTTTTTAAAATTTTCAATGGATATTATAGTCATTGCTGTAAATTTAATCCCCTTGGCTTTGATTGCATAAGTAAATGACTAGGGTCAATAAGGCTTGAAAAGTGGCGTATACGACATTTATGCAAATTTTAAAGTATATCATAGAACCGTTATTAACTATCAATACGCAATAAAAATTATTTAAAATATCGTTAAATAAATAATATATAATGGGTATTAAAAATTATTTAACATAAATAGATACTACTGTAAAATAGTTTAACTATTGAGATTGCAGAGATATAAGTTATTTACAGTGATAGTACAAAAAAATATAATTTTAAAACAAATCTATAAAAATATAATATTTTATAAATATATATACAAATATAATATCTTGACGTTATCTTGTAAAAGAAATTTTTTTTTAAGTATGAGCGAATTAAGGTACTAATTTTATTTTAATGTTTATAAATTCTTATATGTCCCTAACATAAACATGCATCGAAATCAAAATGGTATCTTTATTAGCTCTGTGTGAAATAAATAGATAAAATGTGGGGAGGGGGGGATATTGCCAAAATATATTTGCGATTTATTTTAAGTATGAGTCACTTGAAGTAGAAATTTTATTTTCATGTTTTATAAATCCTTATACTCTTAAATTCTTATATACTTATAAACTGAAAGTGGTAACTTCGTTCGTTCTGTGTAAAATAAACAGATAAAGTGTGCAGAAAAATGTAAACATAGCCAAGTTTAGACACCAAAAGAAATCTATTTAAAAAATCCAGTGAATCTAAATATTATATAATATTGAATAATAATAATTATAAAATACAATAAGGAATGTTATAGAACAAATTTCCATGTTCACCATTGAAGACACTTTCCTAGTCTTATCCACGAAGTCCTTTAATATATATATTTTTAAAAATATATATAGCAAATGCTAGTCTCACAGCTAATATGTTAAAATTCAGCTTCACTAAATTAAAAGGCTATATAAAGATTTTTTGCAGCTACCGGCGCTAGAGTAAAACTAAATTTTGGAAATGCGATATGCAAAATTAAACTTTTTGACCTAGAGCAAACATCTGAACTAAAATAAAAGTAAAATCTTGCAATTCTGGTAAAACGTTGTAGAACTTTTTTTTCCAATCAGTGCGCATTTAAATTTCTAAAGAAACCTGCAAACCTCTTGGTTACATCTACTTTTATGCAGATCTAAAGATTTAAAATTAAAACTAAGTTTATAGCTAATTTAATGTAAAGTTTGTGCAAATGATCAAGTTAACTATTTTGATAATCATAAATATGCTCTGATGTTTTATAATTTCTTTAAAAAATTAATAGAAAGGGCCTATATTTCTTTAAATACTTGAGCGACATAAATAGTGTGAACCAGAAATAAGCAAAAGTATTCTCACTACCAGGGTTTTACAAATTTGAAAAAATCTGGTACCCAAGTATAAATTCTGGTCGCCAGTAAAAAAAATTAACACCCCCTCCCCCCCTCCCCGTTATTGATTTTTAAAAAGCACAAATGTTTGTTTATTAATTAAATCACAAACAATAATAACAAACATAGTTTAGAATTATTAGTTACATAGTTTAGAATAGTACATAATAAAAAAAAATCCCTGACGGCTCGGCCTGCAGGCACAGGTAGATTTCGAAGACGCAGACCGTGGGGCATCTGTTTATTGGGAATTGCAGAAGAAAGACCTATTTGCCATGATGTGGCAGTTGGGACCACCCACTTCGAAATATACCTCTGCCTGTAGACGGAGCCAGCAGGGATTTTCTTCTTTTTTTACCGTAAGAGTTGGTCCGATAAAAAACTTGTCAGTATAAAAGTTGTAGATAATATTAAGAAGAGTTATAATAAATTTAAGCGAATTTGATATCTTGTGAATTGACGAAGTTATGAATTTTTTTCTTCTAACCCCCCCCCCCCCACTCCCTTTTTCCTCTTGGGGTCATTTTTAATAATATCAAAATTTTGTTATACATACATTTTCGGTCCTCTTCCTAGAAGTAATAATAACTTTAAACGGATTCGATACGTATCATAATTAAGAAGTTATGGGTTTATTTCTGTTTTCACAAAAAGCCCCCCATCCCCCCCCCACCTCTGGTTCGATTTTGCCCATTAATAAAATTGACCGAGATTTTATGCCCCTTGATTTTATGTATCAATTTGGAAGAGATTTGTGCAGAATTATTGGAGTTATCGAGTTTATAAAAAAGTGACATGGATAGATAGATAGATAGATAGATAGATAGATAGATAGATAGACAGATAGATAAAGTTTTGAACTAGGAGTGGTTTTGGTTTCTGGGAGTCATGATCGGCGTAGATCTGCAATTTTTTTTTCAAAAATTCCAACTTAGGGGAGAATGTAATAGGTAGTATTTCTTACGAAATCTACCTAATATAAAACTAAGTTTTCTAAGGAAACTTATCAAAGTTATATATTTGTGAAAAAAAAATAATAAAGGAAATATTGTAAACTCTGAATTAACCGACATGTTCGGGAAATGCTGATTGCCGTATGCTTCAAATGTCCAAATAGTTGAGTGATACAAAATCTATATCTGTGATGAGAAGGCATCTAGAAAATAGTGAAGCCGGAAAACGAATTTTTGCCTATTTAGCCTATCGAATTAAAAAAGTCAAATATTTCTGATTTAATAATTTCAAAATTTGCATTTAATGACCTCTCTTAGTTTTGCCAAATTGAAAATAGAAGTTGATTTTTGTTGTGTGTGTGTGTGTATATGTGTGCGTGAGAGAGAGAGAGAGTGAGAAAATATAATTTCAAGTTTATTTCTTAATATTTTGTAACTTTGCAGCATCTATAATGAGACATCTTACAAGACATTTAATTCAGCATTGTGATGTTCGCAAAATAACTCGAGAGTTATTACGTAAACGTTTGTTTTCGTAGCTAAAAAGAAAATAAAAAAATATTTTCCCGCGCTGGATTAAATCGAAATCAGCAGCCGGCTGAGGTTTATTTTGATCCAACGATCTACGTTAAGAATTAAAAAAAAAAAAAAAAAAAAAAAAACCTTACCTTTCTGAAGTGCAATCACTGATTTTTTTATTTCCATTTATTGCAGATAATAATCCAAACTATGTAATTATAAAATACTATTGAGGTGACGGCGATGTCCAACGTGTGTGGTGCATACAGACGCGAGGCGCCACGCATTTTAAGCGGGGAAGAAATATTAAAAAAAAAAAAAAAATACATATTTTTATTATTTTTGAAATTTTAATTAAGTTTTATAGATTTACTTCGAATGGATTACTTATAATCACTTATATGTTATTATTCTTTTAAAATGAATGTGATAGATTAAAAGTTTTAATTCTGAACACAAAAATCTGATTTGAAACATACAAAAAGTGTAAGCTTTTTTTATCATTGCATCCAATTTTTAGATGCTACATAAGTTGGATTGACAATATTTCTTATTGAAACTTCCCCCCTCTCCTCAAATTCTAATCACTTAACATGCTAGCCGACTAGAGCGGAAAAAAATGGCGTTTTATGTGCATAAAATGGAAAATGCCTTTTAAACTTGGCTTTAGACAAAATGTTGTTTGTGCTCATTTTTCAGTTCAATTTTTGTAAAAAATAAATAAATAAAAAAAACAAAAAAAGTCAGATTAAAAAAGTTAGTCGCCAGATAAAAAAAGTTGGTCGCCATTGGCGACCTGGCGACCGCATTTGTCAAGCCCTGCTCACTACACCATGAAGTTTTCATAGGATAGCGTTTCCATCGAAGGAAAATTTTTATCTTTTTTTTTATGCGTATTACACATTGGAAGATTTATAAAAATATTATTATTATCAAAAAACTGCTTACCTTGTTTGTATTTTCAATTTAAAATGATGCACAGGTTACACAAAAATTATATACAAGGAATTGACTTTAAGTAAATTTGATTAACATTATTGCGATGATATATAAGTTCTACCTAACATACATTAATCCGTTTTATCTACAGAAATACTCAATAATAACTCATTCAATCAAAAGTGGCGGAAGAATATAAGACTAAACTAATCTAAGCCAAACAATTCCACTCTTTGACATTATGTCATAAAAATGCTTTGAACTAAAAACTAATAAGCAAAAAATTCAGTTTAATAAATGGAAGGAACACCTATTTTTTCTCAGGTTTCAGGTCTGGTAATTTATAGAAAAATGGTCATGTCAAGAGTTATGATATTTGTGTAAAAATTGATGAATGTTGGCAGACAAACGAGCGGAGTTAAGCAGTTTTTAAGTTTTTTTCTCCGTGATTAAGCATATAAATAGAAGAGTAAAACTATCTGAAAAGTACGCGAAAAAAAAGCAGTAAGAGAGTGACAGAACCAAAATCTTGAATTTGTTTCCGTCTGTACTGAGTCATTTTTGTTCTTAATTTATTCAGCTTTGTCAAAACTCATCAGAACTTGATAAAGAAAATATTAGAATTTATGTTGAGTTAAAAATATTCCCAAGTAATAAAAGCAAATACTATGTTCTATGTTCACTTTCTTCAGAGAAGAAGTAATGGCATAAATCCACATAAAAAATAGCGCAAGAAGCCAAGGAGATGCACTTGAAAACTATGACTACAACTATCGGAATTCGTAAACAAATATTCAGCAACCATAATGTCGATTTCATTTTGAGGCATAAAACGTCACTATCTATGTAACTCGACTCATTGGCACTTACGGCAAAATATTCATTTTGTGTCGCTATAAATAGAATAATTAATTTAAAGCCCAAGCAAGTTCGTGGCAGTGCTGTCGTTGCACAAATCGCCGAACTAGACAGGTATTTCATCGGCGCTGTCAGTTATCATTAACAATGTAACAATCGGTAAGAAAAATCAACACTTTTTTTTTTTTTTTTTTTTTTTTTACACTAGGCACCAAATAGAGTTCCTGGGCGCTGTCATTATTTATTATCAGTGTCCTGGACTGCTCCTTTTAATTCTATATTCCTAGCACTTGCACTTGCTCTTAACTAGCGGCTGACTATTACAATTATTAATATTTAAAGCAAAAATTATACTCTACACATACATATATTATATTTATTCAAAGATTCGTCATGGAGAAAATTTCGCTATTTTGCCATGGAGAGAAAACATAATGGCATTCAGAAAATACATGCTCCTTCCTGTTTTTAATTAATTAAATGTAAATAATTAAAAATTGTTCTGAGCAATGCAGATGAATTTTCGTTCTTATACAACCATTTAAACTGTAAGAAAGATCCCCACGTAAAATCAGTCTTTAAAAGGTCAGATATCTTTAAATCGTCCAAAAATTCGATTTTTTAAAAATTAGATTATCTTAAAAGAGTTAATTCGTAATATTTTAAATAAAATTACATTAGAAATATTACTTTAAGTTAAAAATTCTGGTAAAAAGAATTTCAGCTACGGCATACGTAATTTTCATTTTAAAAGTCATTTTATACAAAACAATAATTTTTCAGCCTGGGAACATGATTTTGTAAAAATGACTAGTCAGATTTTAATGAATTTTGACATTCTGTATAGTAAATAAATATACACAAAGTTACCAAAAATTTAGACTTGTAAGTTAATATTCTCAAAATGTCTTACAATAAAATGGCTTATTCTTTTTAAAAGTCTCTGAATTTATGACTTATGATATGTATGTAGTTTTCATTATAGAATGAATACAAGTTTTTTTTAGCAGTAGGTCATTTTAATTATACATTACTTAAATATTTAAAAAAATTAACTCATGCAGCTGATTTACCCTGAAAGAACGTTATCCTGTGCACAGAACATCAATTTTTGATGCACCCCGCAGCACTGTAGCCCTTTAATGAGTAACGCCCTTTTGACAAGGTCTTTTTCTTCTTCTTTTTTTTTTAATCTTGTCGCTTAAAGTACATTTTATACTCACGAAAATCATATTTTACTAGATAGAAATCGACATTGAAAGTGAAAGGGTTACTTTTGAACACGCCAAAACAGCGAGTAAACAGTAACGAAACTTTATAGCCATTTTTTTTTCAGAACACCATTTTTCAATATCGGTAGACACAGTAACTCCGCCAATTTACTTCCTCGTGTGCCCACTTTTTGCAGACTGAACATTGCATCCATCCTTCACCACCTGTTGCGTGAAGAAACAATTCGTTGCAGAATTCAATGCAAAACTTTGGGTACCCGGTTTTGCTACAACAGACGACCAAAAATCAACATGGTCGTTCTCCTAGATAGCTTGACATACACACTTCTACTTGGTATCAAAATATCGTGTGAAAGATATCGAAAACAGTGGTTTAATTACCTAAAGCGATCCGTCAGGCTGGATTTATTTGAAGAGCAGAAAAGGCGGCGAAAATTTTTAACTTTTGAGGGGAATTTCTTTCTCCTAGCATTGAACTGACAACTCACTTCAAAAGTCGATGGCACACTGCTAGAGGACGCTAAGAGATGTAGTTAAGACGGGTACTGACCACAGGGCAGCATAATTAGCGAGAAAACAGGTTAAATGGTTTGATCCGCTTACCCGGTTTTACATACTTTCCCCTAAATGCTTTAGAAGTTGTGTATTTGTATGAGTGTGTCTTCGTGTAAATCTATGTAAATACTCGAATCTTTTCATAAACCACTAGACAACTATTATCAAATACACCAGTAATACATTTTATATCAAACTAGTAACACAAAAAGATTAAAGAAATGTTTTTACAACAAACCTAGTGATAATAACACATGTGCCAGTTCAGCAGCCAACATCGTGCCGTTTTCAGCTTTGTCGTATACTTTAAGACCTTCCATGAAATCTTCTAACGTTCCTATTTCTTTATCTTTTCGAATTTGACTATAAATGGGAAGGAATTCTTCAAAGGAGAATTTTTTCTCTCCTAAAGTAAAAGAGAAATTAAAGGAGAAAGTTCAATATAGTTTGAGATATTCAGTTTATCAGAAGTGATTTTTAAAGTCTGCATACACATTTGCTATGTATAATATATGATACTAGGAGATAATACAAGGTAGTTAGCAACATTTTTAACCCATAATCACAGAAAACATTACTGGATAATACAATGCGAATAATTGCTCTATAAACAATATATGGTATTGGAGAAGAATGCCAAAATACACTGTAAAAAAGGGCAAATGTTTCATAATCTAGAAAAATAAAATATAACCGCGAACGAAAATATTACAATAACCACTTCCGAATTATACTCGGGATTCCGAAAAGCGTTCTTTAACCTTAGAAACCTCAGAAACCAATATATTTTCGAGATTTAAAGCATTTATGAAAACAAAGTGTCTTTTGCTGTCACTGATTTTCGGAAAAGTTTCCCAGTAGATTTTGTAGTGTATTAATAAGTTTTCTTCAACCGGAATATTGGTTTTTAGGATTCTATCAATTCTCAATTAAAAATTTTCGTAGCTGAATTTATACATGCAAGAGTAACAAATTTTAGATTTTGTAGTGTATTAATCAGTTTTCTCAACTCGGAATATAGGTTTTTCGGATGTTATCGATTTTCAAGTAAATCTTTTCATTTTCAACAAACATGTTTTACAGACAAACATGTTACATTAACATCATTAACATTAACAGTAATATTAGTTTCTTACTCCTGAATGTATAAATTCAATTACGTAGTTGAAAATGTTTAATTGAGAGTTGATAGCATACTAAAAAAAACGATATTCCGGGTTGAAAAAACTAATTATTACACACACTATAAATCCACTCGGAAACGTTTCCGAAAATCAGTGGCAGCAAAAGAAATTTTGTTTTTATAAATGTTTCTTTAAATCTCGAAAATATATTGGTTTTTAAGGTTTCTAACAATAAAGAACGCTTTTCGGAATCATGGGAAAGTCGGAAGAGGTTATTGTATATTTTCTTCCGTAGTTACTAACTACGGAAGAAAATATACAATAACCTCTTCCAGTTACATTATATTTTATTAGATTAAGGAACATTTGTCTTTGTTTACAGTGTAAGTAGAAAACTTGAAAAAAAAAATAACATAAAGCTTTTTACCTATATACTTATTTATTAATCGTGATCAGTATTTTCATAGTTTCCTTATAAATTATAAATGAAGAATATTTTTCCAATACTTTTTTCAAAGTAATAAACGAATTTCATAGAGGGATCGGTAATTTTTGCGTCAAAGAGACATTACCTCTTTGTAAGTTATGCAGATTTTCTACTGTAATGCTTTTCACAAATTAAAAAAATTGTCACTTAGTAAGTTTTGAAAAATATTCCTCTAAACGGCTGTGGTAAGTTCAAAATGTAAATTAATTTAGACAAAGCTAATTTTTACAAAAGTATAGAAAATTGATTGCAAAGATAACTTTTGGAATATGATAAAGCATTCATTGCGTACGCACGTATCTACTCTTTTGTAAACATAATGAAGAATTGGAATTATTCTCGCTCTGAGATATGCATATATGTTGTTCATATACGATTTAATAATATCATAACATAAGAGAGTTTTTTTAGATTACTTAGAGCACTTCATTCAAAAACTATATATATATATATATATATATATATATATATATATATTAACTAATAGTAATAGTATATACTAATTAGCACTGCATGTAAAATATGCCAGTAGTGAGGAAATGAGATTTCGAGCTCATCAGGCTTAGGGATTGCTCCTCAGCCTCCCCCATCCCTCCACCGTCAAGCAGCCAGCCTCCTCCCCTACACCTCAAATTATCATGTTAGACGATGATCAAATTTATCAACGGGACCCACTCAGCCCAATGGTTAAAATGCTGGTCCCAAAATGATGAACTTAGCTTATGTTCTCGGGTTCGGGAGCCGTTTTGTCTCAGCAAGATGACTGTTCAATATTTTTAGGGTTTTCCTTGTACAAGATCGATAATACGGGTTACTTTCCCTTAAAAGTCCTTCCTGAAGGCGTTCCTCCTAATTGGTTAAAAAAATTTTAATGCATAAAAAAAAATTTCTCTCGTGTGAGTAAATCTAAAAATTAATCATAAAGTATAGAAAAATATCGACTCTTTCCTGAAAGTATAGGTTATAATATACAGAATTCTCTCTCATAAACTAATCTATGTCGAAGAAACATATGTGCGAGTTATCTGTTTTTAAAAAGAATGCTAGTACTATTTTCTTGCTGAAAGATGCAAAATTCGTAATGTCTGTTAAATATATGCATAAAGTAAGGTTTTTAGTTACAAGCATGTAGTTAATTTATCTGTATATGTGAAAAAGGTGTAGTTAAAGGGGAAAAATGGTTTGTAACTGTAAAAAATATTTTCATCATGTAAAAAATTTATATAGCGTATGCGAACCGTTAATAGATTAGTTAATTAACATATTTTGTAATAAACATAATATATTGTAAAGGGTAAAAATTACTAAAAATAATTATTCAATTCTGCTGTTAACTACAAATGTTAGCTAATTAAAATCTATGTTGAAAACAATTCAAGAGATGTATGAAAGTCGGCTTAAAAGCGGTAAAAATCAACTTGAACATGGTAAAAATAAACCTATGCATGCTAAAAATTTATTTTTATTTAGTAAGTTTCTGTTTCTATATCTAAATTAATGAATATATACTTTTAATCCAATAGAATAACTGCTAAAAACAATGAAAACTAGTATGACGGTGGGGTTTTAACTCGGGTTCGAAAACGCCGTATGCAAAAATAATAAATTATTATTCAAATATTGAATTATCCTATTTCTTATGCGAAGAATAACAAGTGTAAAAGAAAGTCGAGATCAACCTATCCTAGCTAAAAATAAAATTATCCGTCATACCTATATTTTAAAAATACGTATGGTCCTTGTAGAAAAATCAATTTTAATTCTCCATTAACTTCCTATATGACGATATCGACATAAAAAGTTGAGTAAAATTTAACCTAGCTAATTTAAACAAGAGAAAATACATACAGAAAAATTACCTAGAAAATCAATTATATTTAATTAATTCTCTAATATTCCACCAGGCTGCGCTACCGACGTAAAAATTTGTGTTGAATTTACCCCTATTTAATTTTAACATATTCTGCAGATGTCATATAAGATAATTTAAGAAAATTCTTTTTTTAAAATTGCAACTAACCGTTTACACACCAGAGGACGCTGAACTCTAAAATTCATCATCGGCTAACACTTAGGGGATAACTTAGGGGGTGCAAGAGACTGGCTACTGGATGGTAGAGGGATGGGAGATGTGGAGAGACAATACCTCATCCATCAGCTTCCAGAGCCCGAACTCTCATTTCCTTATTACTTATGCCATTAAGGATACATTCACACAAATTTGTTAAACTCTAAAATATGAAGAATTTCCTTAGAATGCGAAACATACGTTATAAATTTGATTTTTGTGTCTAATACATACCTTTCTTTTCGGAGCCTCCATTTTTTTTAATTGTGGCAAGAGTTGGCTTACAGTCTAGCGACCTTAGCAGATCTCCCAGATCTTTCGCATCGACTTTTCCTTCGCCTTCGAAATCATAAATGTCGAAGTGATCACGGGCTTCTGAAAAGTAATGTTATCCACAATAAGAAAATACATATTCTATTCTGTTCAATTTTACGAGTCATATATAATGCATACAATTAAAATTTAATAATTAAAAAAGTGTAATATCTAGATCAGAATATCCGAATCAGCATTCTGTTGAAACCTAGGATTTCTCCACACACCATTAGATTTAGATGTCGACTTATGACTAACAATATCGGCCGACCACTGAAAATAACCGGAAATGCGGCATAAAACTGTATTTGATAAAAGTTACTTTTATTTTATTTAGATTTTTTATACAATTGTTCTGGTTACCGATTGTCCAACATACGACCAGTTTGACTTAATACTAGTCAGTCAGGAAGGAAGACGACCAACTTTATTTTCTTAAGGCTGTTCTAAAATTAAAATGAACCATAATCATGAAATAATTTTCATTCATTCATGAATTAATACTTCAGATAGTCTACTTATGAATTATGATATCAAATATATAAAAATAGTTTTTATCTATCTACAAAATGCATCTTTCGGAAAACATTATCAAATTTGGAGTTTTAATAGTATGAGGCAATAAACAAATTGAAATCGAAAATTGTAACAAACTATTATAAAAAAAAAAATTACATACCAATAAAAAGAAAAAAAAATATATTTATTTTAATTCTGAACTAAAAATTATTATCCATGTATGTATGAAAGTTATTTCGTGATTGTGACGTTTGCCTAGAAATGTAATTTCAAGCAAAAGATGATCAGCGATTCCGAAACAGCTTTAATGATTTATCTTCTATTAGTTCCTTCCTTAATACCATATTTTAATTCATTATCATTAAAGAAAGGTACTGGCCATAATATATTAAAGCTATTATATAGGTATTCTCTAGAGCAGCCATACTCAACCTTTTTTTCTCGTGGGCCGCAAACATATGTTTGCGACGTTAGGCGGGCCGCATCACACTTAAAAAATAATAAAAAGGGGGTAATTAAATTTGTTAGATAACAAAAGTAATATTACAAAGAAATATATAAAAAAACTAATATTATCAGCAGGGATAGATAGACAGACTGTTTGTCGCGGAAGAAATGTTTCCAAAGAATTTTAACACCATTATTTCCAAACAAAAAGCATCGTGGTAGATTTCTATTACAAAAATTGTAGACAGCAGCCGGTACGTTTGTTGTTTTGAAATATTAATAGTGTAAACATTTTTTGTTGCCAATTTTTCTGCGACAAAAGTTGAACCCTAAAAAGCAGAACTATATATATATGTAAAGTATAAAACGTTATAATATAACAACACGGAATTTCCAGCTTCTAATTAAAAAAATTAATTAATTAATTTATCAGTAGATATTCTCGAATAAATCAATCTTTTGCTCAATGGAGAAAATTTTATTTTCTTTTAATTGTAGAAATGTATAATAAAATTTAATTACTTTCAAATAACGTTTGATTAGTGTTGAAGATTACGAAATGTATAAATTTTTAACACAAATAGGACTGCATGTTAAAAGAACTTTTGACTAGAAAAACGGCATTTAAGATATTTTAACATAATTATTTGTTTAATTATAAATAACAGGGCATATTTTGTCTGCCACGAAAATATATAAAACGACAGTGAAAATCGTAAGTACTTTTAATGCATATCTCAATTAATTTGATAAATAAAGGTTAATGATTGTGTTTCGGGTCGCACATAAAAGGTCAGCGGGCCGCAGGTTGAGTATGGCTGCTCTAGAGCATAAATATTATTTCAAGGTTTGCAAAAAGACAAGAAAGCTGAGTAACGCTAGTCTAGACGAATAGAATTTATACAAAACTAGCATTTCATTTTAAAAGATCGAAAAATATAATTCAGGAAGTTTTTGCAATATGTGTCACATAATGAGATAACTTTGTTAAAGTGAAAAGCTTTATAATTTTTGAAATATTTTTACTTTTATTAATACCGGTATAAATCACCAATTGACTTTGTACGTGCATTATATGATTTAACTAATCGGCTAACAAAAATCACACACAAATTGCAGCGGCGGGCAAACCTCAATTGAAATTGGATGCATGCGTCAATGGTTTCTTAATAATTTCTGATATATATATATATATATATATATATATAATAAAAATTTTATAAAAGGCTGAAACTGTCGAATGATTTTTATAAATGATTTTCATTAAAGTTCAACTGCAAAGGAATCTTTTAGAAAAAATCGTTGTGGAATTTCAGTTCAATGTCATATTAGAACCATTGAGAACCGTTTACAAAATTATTTAATTATTATTGTAAAATTATCAAGAAACTTTTCATCACAAATAAAGCTTACGATTCAAAATTTAAATTTTCCTATTTTGTATTTTCTAGAATGGAGAAGTATCGTTATTAATAAGCTTAATTTGAACGAGTCATATGAGGTCAGTTGTTATTGACATCACTTACGAGATAAGGAACACATTTTATCACATAAATTTCGTAGCGAGGTCTTTGTCAGAGTTCGGACGACTTTTGGCTACATTGGACAGATTTGGATTTCATTAGCGATCGTCTAAAACTCTATCAGCTATTAGACTGTGGCAATTTTCCTTCCACTGCCCGAGTTATCAGTGGCTTTCTCTGCAGGACATTGCATCCGTTCTTCACTGGAATTTCACAAATGATTAATTAAGAGCCATCAACGTTGTCCAATTAGATTTTCGAGGAAAAGCTTTGTTCTGAACCCCTATGGAGAATTTGTAATCGTATTTTGGGCTACGAAAATTATCAGTAGCCTACTAGAGTATTGTGAATGCGTTAAGAGAAGCTAATCACATAATGACTGAAATCATTTTCCAAGGGTTTGACTCAACGTTAGAACGTATGCATGATTTTTCCAACAAGTATAGTAAGTCAACTGAATACTAACTTATTTGTGTGTTTTAATTTATAGCTTCAAAATTTTTAGCATTATTTTCAGTGTGTGTCAGTATGTATTTTAAATTAAATCAAAAATCAATTACATTTAATTAATCTTTGTTAGAATTTTTATAGAGAGTTATAGCCTGTGGCACATCATAGTTTATTTAAACAATGTTAGTTACAATCGAATTAGCTTAATTTAATATTCGTTAAGGTACTGTGACATATTTTCAATTTTCCAAACTTCAGGATGGTTATAAAAATTTAATTAATAACTGATAATTTTTTTAATTTGCCGACATATGAGGCCCTAGCGACCATATCATTCAAGGTAACCAGGTGCCATTAGGATGTGGCTATTTTATGCCATGGACTCGAGAATGATATAAAAAACAACAATTGAGCTGTCACAATTACGGTTACAGTGAAAAAAAAATTGAAAATGTCAGATGTTAACACTCAGTTCGCAAAATGATCTTCATGGTGAAAACACAATGGCATAAAAAAACTAAGTTTAGCAGTGGAAATGGCATCATTTTGGCGAATGCTATTTAAAAGTCAATTTTATTTTGTTCAGTCATTCTCTTTTCAAGGGGGGGGGGGGACAGGACAAGTGCGAGTAGGACACCGTACCGTTATGTCATATTACTGTAAAACTTTAGTAAGTACGTAGTTTCTTGACAAATATACAAAAAATAAGAATTGCCTTCTTATACATCGATGCTTCTTGTAATTATTGTATCGTAAATCTGTATTTTATTTAACTTAACTTGGTTTTTGTATGTAAAGAAGGAATTTTTTAATCGATTTTTCACTCACTTCCTGTGATAAGCTAGAATTATAAAATGTCTTTTCGACCTGTACCGGGAGACAAAGGTAGCTTCCCTATTCCTTAAAAAATAAAAAAATTAGCTAGTTTTACTGAAACACTCAAAGTCTGTTTATAGAAGATTCCCAGTTTTTTGTCAACATTGAATGGGAATGGGAATTTCAAAAAATTAGTCATCTATCGCCAAGTTGACTTCATTTATGGGACCTATTTTTTCGCCAAATTTCGCGAGATTTCGCCAAGTAATGACAATGTCGTTTCTCTTGCTACTCCTAATACTCTTAGAGTATCTTCTCTCTATACTCTTAGAGTTAGCTTTTCTTAATACACTTAGAGTATGAAAGTTGGAACAATGGTTACAACAATGAAAGAAAATTTGCGAGACACCGCATTTAATTAAACTAATAAAATAAATCCGTTTATGGAGAAATTTAGCGTTAGTTCCCATTCTGGAAATTCATGAGCTTGTCACGTAATAAATCGACATAAAATTATAAATTAATGATTTTCAATTTTTTGTTCCTTTACATGTGCTATAAGACCTTCCTTTGTGCCAAATTTCAACATTCTAGCTCAACGGAAAGTATACTACTGTTTTTACTCTCAAAACCTATTGTGTACTCCGTTGACCTAGAACCTTGAAATTTGACACGAAGGAAAATCTTTAGCATATGTAAAGGGAAAAATCCGAAAATCATTAATTTATAATTCTATGTCGATTTATTACGTGAATTTTCCATAATCGGGATTTCCATAAATGTTATTTTAAGGCCGTAACTTTTTATTGCATTAAGTTAGAAGCTCAAAAATTTTAAACAACAATGGGACCATGAATTAATTTCAACTTGATACCCTCAGTTGTTCCTGAGAAAAACGATCTTGACAGACAGATGTGCAACAAAGCGATCTTCTAAGGGTTCCGTGTTTTCCTTTTGAGATATGGAACCCTAAAAAAGATAAATGCTTAACTGTTAAAAAAAATTAAAGCAGATGAATTTTGATATCAAGTAATTTTTCTTTAGATTATAATGAGTCTTAATTTTATTGATTTTTCTTTATTTAATACTTCATTAGTTAAAATAAGATAAAATATTTAAAGAAGAATTTTAATGCATACAAGAATTTGTCTTTTGTGTAACAGTTTAATATTTGAAAATACTGCCTGTATAGAATTACTTAAATTGTTTTTATATTTAACAAATTTAATTATAGTTTAAAACATGTGTCAGTGTTATTCCTAATATTTTAATACTCTATTAATCAAAATAAATCGCATTAACAAAATGAATATTGCAATAAGAGGACTCGCCTTCACTAAACAATGTTATTTATAAATACAATGTTATGTAAATTTATAAAACAATGTTACGAAATCTTTCAGCGGATACGGAAAAATATATTAAAATATCTTTTTAAATGAATAGATCTCGTTTATGCATTTCTTAATTTTATCTCTGACACCAGACTTAAATTTTAATACATGTAAAGCTATTCAGGTGAGATTTTTGTACTCCTGGAATTACAGTTTGCGGTATTCGCAAATTTTTCAAATGAAGCTTAATAAGGAAATAATAAATGAATAATGTAAACAAAAGGGTTTTTCCTTCCAATAAAATAATAGCAATCCAATAGTAATCCAATAAAATAATTATGTAGAAAAATGTCTGTTAGTCAAATTTTGGCCACTGTACCTCAAAAACGCTTGCGAGATTTATTTGCACTTTGGCCGTCTTTGAACCTATTTAACCCTTAAGAGCCTACGCTAGTCACGCGAAGAAACGCTCCAGCTAATGTTAAGTCTATGGGAAGGTTATCGCGCGATTTCTCGCTCGCATTTTAATATTTTTAAATGATTCTTTTTGCATAGGATAGCTGAGGTCGATCTCTAACGTTGTTACTTTTTACTTTTTCGATTTTGGTTATGGTTTTTTTAAAAGCGGACATTTTCAATTTTGAAACCGGTTGGAACCGGTTCTGAAAGTGAAATTATCCTTATGTAAAAAAACTGGAACCAAAATTGAAAAAGTAAAAACTAACAACGCTAGAGATCGATCTCAGCTATCCTATGCAAAAAAAATCATTTAAAAATATTAAAATGCGAGCGAGAAATCGCGCGATAACCTTCCCATAGACTTAACATTAGCTAGAGCGTTTTTTCGCGTGACTGATGTAGGCTCTTAAATGCATGATTTGTGTTTTTTTATATTTATATTAAAGATTAGACACCAGAAATTTTAAGATAGATTTTTAACTTTATTTAGTAACATATTTATGTGATCTTTACAGGATTAATATTTCTATATAAATATAGTGGTTACTTGATTTATTTATTAAAAGTTAAATAAAAAGTGATGCAAATTTGCATCACTATGCATTTAAGGGTTAATTTGTAATTCTGTTTCTTGCACGCGCACACCTATTCTTTCGTATTCCTTTTTTTTAACAAATGGAATGATAAATAATGTTTAACTAAATTTATAAAATGAAACGGCACTATATCCAAAACTTATAAATCCCGATTCCCCTTTCTTAAAAATGTAAGTTTTATTCGATAAAATTATAGAATTATTTATATTTTCAGAGAACGATATTTCCAAATATATTTCAGAAAAAGAAAAAAAAATCTTAAATTACATCTGTACAAAGCCTGTTAGTCAGCAAAAATTACAAAGAAACTTTTATATGCGCCATTCATAAGACATACATAATAACACATCATTTGACACAATATAATTTTAAAGACAAACAAAAATTTCATAATAATAGTTCTGTCACTGTTCGTCACAAAATGTATTGAAATTAATGGTTGTGGAGTATTTTTTTCACTTCTTAGTAGCAGAGGAGGAAATCACATGGGTATGTTTCGCAAGTTCAGTGTTTTTACGTTACGTAAAAACACAATGCACGCAAAGATTTATAGTTGGTTAAAAAAAAAAGGGCTGTCTTCTTATCGTTTTTCGAAATATCATATTGAAAAAGCTTCAAATAAAATTTATGAAAGGGGGTAAAAGTATGAAATAGGATAAAAAATGATGTTCTGTATAATTTAGGTTGGATGATAAATTCTGAATAAAGTTAAAATATAAAGAAATATTCTATTATAGTCACAAGACAAAATCATAGTTTAATGTCTTTTTGTAAGTTGTGGAACATCAATTGCGTTGAACTTTTTATATTTTCGATATTCGTTAAGCATTGGCCTGTTTTGGCCATGTTGTTGGGGGAAAAGTGTTCAAGAAAGGAAATTTTGAAGGGAAAGAGACCTAATATTTCCTTTCTCGTCCAAGGAAAACCTTGAAAACTTTTAACAATCCCTCTGATCAGACCTATGTTGTATTGAACGAGCAAGCATTGACTCTTGTGGTCCGCATATTAATCGCTCGGCTAAGGGAGTCCTATTTATATAACTTTATACTGTGCTAAAAATTATGATAAAATTATTTTTTCTTACCGTCTTAGGTATAACGAATTCACTTTCAAAATACGACAAAGACTTCCTAGTCTGACGAACAGCATAAATATATCAGCAAAATAAAGATGTGCAGTACATATTTAATATTAACATTTTCCTAAAAAAATAATTTCATTGTCAAAATTTCTGTGGGTAAGTTAACGCCAAGCATCCGATTTTCCTGCGTGCCATTAACCAATATCGTCGGAATGGTCTGCATTATAACTTTTTGCTATTATTGAAAATTAATGTTTTTTTTCTTAGGACTAAGTATAATTTGGCTCGCTAAAGTACGTTAATTTTCAAAACAGATGTTCAAAAATCATTATTTTTTCTTCTTTTGCTAACATATTTACTAAAATAAAGTAAATTGTGGGATTCATAAAATAAAGTTATTTTAACCTCTGCCTTCTTCTCAGTACCGTTTTGATCAGTGGTATTCACTAAGCGAATGGCGGGCCGCAGAAATGCCACTTATTTTAAAAATATGAAGGAGTTGGAGAACAAAGTCTTATTTGCAAAGTTATTTGTACTTGCAGTCCACTAAAGTCACGTTGGGAAGGTAAAGTAACAGTAGTGAACAAGAGGCTTACACTAGTCACGCGAAGAAACTCGTATGTTAATATTAAACCTATGGGAGCGTTCTTTTCAAATTTCTCGCTTGCATTTTAATATTTTTAAATGATTTTTTTTGCATAGGATACCCGAAATCGATTTCTAACGTTGTTAGCTTGTTCTTTTTCAATTTTGGTAGCAGATTTTTTTTTTTGTTTTTATAAAATTACTTTCATTTTCGGAACCGGTTGACTAAGGGTAGGCTCTTATTGTCCGTATATTAACCGCTGGGCTAAGGGGGTCCTATTTATATAACTTTATACTGTGCTAGAAATTATGATAAAATTATTGTTTTCTGTTCTGTTGTTCTTTGTGATAAAATTATTGTTATTTACTGTTGTTTTCAATTTTCACAGCTTAACTTATAATTTCCAGTTTAACTAGATACTAGAAGAATTTTGTTTCATTTGGAGCTCTAGTACTATCGTTAGATATTTTGGAATGGATGCATTTTAATTATAATAGTTCTTAATAACATAAAGTTTAGTACAGAAACAGTATCTTATGAGATAATCGAGCCTTTTATTCATCTTTCGATCAAGCTGTTTCAGAGACCGCTCACAGGAGCTATGCCACATTTTTTGTCACAGCTGTTAAGGGTTAAATAAAAGTCAAATGCGGTCCTTTTATAAAGTTACTGATCGTATAGCAAATATAATTTACTATTAAAGTACTATTTGTTTTAGGAAAATTAATGAATGGTCTTATTACCGGGTGAATTGAATTTATATCATAATTAAAAATGCTGTATATATATATTTTTTTTTCAAAGTGTTTATGAAGAAGTAATAAGTGTGTCAGCAAAAAAGAAATTCTTTTTTTTCTTTCTTATAAAATAGATTGATTACTTCGAGTAAATCCGGCACTTCACGAATTGCGTGCAGTAAAATTTATTTCAGCTTACAAACAACTTCGATTAGTTTCCGGAGGGATTGGATGTACTCCAATTTGGAATAGAAATGAAATATTCACGAATAATGATTTTTTCATCAATAAAAGTTTTGGCATCACAAATTGAAATGTAATCTTTTGATTTTTACCTTTTTTTTTTCTAGAAAAATTGTAAAAACACCAACTCTGCATTTGATGAATTAGATTTGATACTCTTTGATTTACATGATGCTACAAGTAACAGATTTATAAAAAATAACTTCACAGCAAAGAGATTAAATTATTGTTGCTCAGTTTCCAGAAATGCAGACAAATTGATTAAAATATCCCTTTTGTTTAATGGTAAATTGATACAATCGTCTAATTTTCAAATACCAGGTTTATATGCTATATATAAAAATAGTATAGCTATATCATGTGCATTATGCATGCATATTTATGCGTATGTGAAAGATATAAATAAAATAAGGTTTTAAAATCGTGTTTTTCATATGGTGTGCCGGGACAAACAAATGTATTGCGAGGCTTTTCGGTGTGTGCAGCAATAATTTGAAATTGATTATTCTCTTATTGAAATTATATTAAACTCTTATTGAAATTTCATGTGATTTAATCTTTTTACCCCTGACCAACTGAAGACAGAAGTAGATATATATTATACTACTATTTTTATTAACAAAAGATGAAATTGAAACCCAGGGAAAAGCCTAGTTAAGAAACACACAGAAAAGTAGCTGTACTAATTTATTTTTACTCAATTTCTATAGTATTTTTACAATACTATGAATAATTGTATTATACAATTGTTTAATACTGTTACATACTACTCAGAATGATATATTTAAGTATTTATAGACTAACAAAGAATTCCAAGCATTAAATATTCCACCATTATGAACAGACCCATCACTATTATAGGCTAATTGAGGGAGAGGTTTTAAAAATGTCAAGTCAATTACTGCACTTGCCAACAGTGTCGCAGAAAGTGTGTTACAGGAAAACCTGTAAAAAGGAATCTGTCTATAACAGAAACTTGTCTTAAACGGAAAAACTTCACTGTACCCGATGAAAGGAATACCGCACTATTATACTTGCTAAGGCAAGTATAATTGTAAGTATAAACCTGTTTTAAATTGGATATTTTTCATTAATGATTCCGTTTTCATATTTTTGGGGAAAAGAAAGGAAAATATTTAAAAGTTTGACAACTTAGCTTGTATTTTTTCCAAGTCTAAACATATTTTTCAACTTTGGGTAGAGTGTGTGTGGAACAAGGGATCTGGTTATAAGAAACTTGTAACTAGTTAGGTACTTCAGTAAGGTTTAATTATTTTTATTATTACAGTAGAAACTATTTATAACGAAGCTGAAGAGAATGATGAGATTATTTGTAAAACACAGACTTCGTTATAACCGTTTTATTTAAAACAAGATTCGATTTGCACGGATAGAAAAAAAATCGATTTTTCCGATACTTTGATATAATCGGGGTAGTATTATCCAGGTTCTATTGTAATATTAAATTCTGGCATATAAATTTTATTGTTCAGCTATTGCAGTATATTTGTTGCCTTAGTTATTTTTTCCCCTAATAAACGAATGTATGCATGAATTGTTGTAATTTTAACTTTAACCCCATGACTACGTTCGCACAGTGAAATGGCCTTCCGCTACTTAGGCTTTGCAAGGAAGTTAAGACAATTCAGGGCGGAACTCACGCTGTTTCAACCATGTATGTAGGGTATGTAGTAGAGTGGTTAAAAACGATAGTGGGAAACAAAAATTCTTATTCAATTCAAAATGTGCCATTAATATGAAAACACTGAGAATCGCTGCTTTAGATTTCAGTTCTGTTGGAGACTGTTCCTGCTGACATTTTCACTCAATAAACATCCAGTACATAAATAAAGTAGAGTAAATCCCACAAGAAACCTTTGCTGTCTTTTTACGTAATAGAATGCAGAATGATGCAAATATTTATTCCTCACAAAGAAGCGAGATACAAACACCCTTTTAATAAAAAAAAGCGGAAGTAAGGAAGTTTTTTTCCTTTTCGTTGCTGAAATTAGAAGTTTTTCTTTCAGTGTTTTATACATTTGGAATGATTTTGCTGCGTGTCGGTATTGCAGTGGATGCAAATCAATCTAAATATATTTCTCTCGAACAAGGCTTTCTTAAATGAGTAAGTAGAATTTTTTAATCCAAAATTCCCATTTCATCAATTAACTTATTTCAAAATAAGAAGTAAGAAAATTGCAAGCACAAGTATTAAATCTAAAACACAAAGAAAAAGAGCCGAATGGGAAACTTTAACTGTGTTTATTTTTAAAAGTTTAGTTACGTCAGACAAATTAAACTTACGGGGAATACATGACTCTTAAACTTAGAAAAATCAAATTTTGGAAAACGCATAGTGCTCTTTTAATAGAAAAAATTCTTCAAACGTAGTTGTACATGGCATTTTTGGGATATAAGTTCAAAAAATTAATGACATATTACCTCATTATTCAGAAAATCTTTACAAATAACATTTTACTAACTTGTCCCTGGACAGTCCCGGTTTTAGATTTCAAGTTCCCGTGTTCGGACATTTTTCATAATGTCCTGGTTTCTATCGAAACCCCAATATTATCCCAGCTTCCACAAACTCAACTAAAAAAATGAATAAGATTCGATTATTTGAAAGGAAATGTAGAAATACAAAAATGTTTTCCTTAATAAACAGTGTAATAAAGTACTTTCGGCATAAATGTATGAAAAAGGAAAAGTGTAAAATAAGCTGAATCTTTGTCTTTATTTATTTTAAGAATGAATAAGCAGCGATTTTTCGAGAGAAAATTTTTCTAAATCATTAACTAATAAAATTTGTGAATTTGTTTGGAATATGTCCTTTCATATGAAAAAATATTCTGGAATTTCTTTTGAAAAATCGAGTCAACTCGAACCTGAAACAATTAGAGTCAACCCGAGCCGCAACAACAACAAAAAAAAAGCACAAACCCTACCCCGAACTGAACAGCAGATTGGGGGAGGATATAATGTGGTTACCCGATCCAATGCTGAACTTTAATTATTGGATATAGACCAAAAAGTGGTGATCTTGGACATTAGCTTTTATATACCAAGGTACAGAATTATAATTTTGTCCTGGCTATATAAGTTTCAACAGAATTTTCGTAAAAATAGATCAAGTATTTTTTAAATTATCTTGTGTAACATATGCTGAAATTTGCATTTCAGGAAAATAGCTTTAAATATTTATTTCTCGATAAAAACTCGTTCGGACCATTTTTATAATATTTCAGGTTCTAATGAGAATTTTTTAACTACCCTAACCTAACTTTTTAAATTTACTCTAAGCAGAAGCAAAGGAGCTTTAACATTTTTTCATAAGTTCATATATTTGTTGGATAGTAACAATCCGGAAACCTTGTTAGCATTAAAATGTATGAAAAACCCATTGTAAATATATATATATATATATATATACACTATATTGCCAAAGGTGACCGGTCACTTGCGATTTTAGACGTTTTGTTAACTATCTAGAAAAATACATGAGAAATTAACCTGAAACTGCAGGAGTGTAAACAGTATAGTATAGGTTATATATTTCCGCGAAGATTTTTTCCCGAAACCCCATAGGAAACTGTCAACAAATTGAAAAAGAACGAATATCTTTTGGATAACCCTGTAAAAACTAATGTAGCAAAAACGTTCAAACTCGAGATTATTAATAAGTGGCTTATTGTAATATATTGTGTTCATTTTTATGAAGATAGCATGTAGAGCCGTAGAGAAATTAAGGTTTTTATAAAAACAGTCCCAAATTTCGCCAAGTTTTTTGCTTATAATTTTCAGAGTTCTTAACATAAAAAAAAGTTATTTTCAGAAAATATGAAAAACAACATTGTACATAATACTCTGCAATCAGAATTAAAAAATAATAAAACTTGGATGAAAAATGAGTAGGTTTACTAAAAAATGTTTCACTGCGCATGCGCGAATGCAATCAAAATATAATATGCATAATGTAGTAGCTAAGTATATAGAGCAACTTTTGTAAAAGTCTCAAAATCATAGCTTGAAAATTCTGAAAATTATCGTCGATAGAATAAGCTCGAAATCCGTTGTTCCCAAAAAGAAGCAAAAAGATGAGGGGTTGTATCAAATATCTGTTGATTAGTGCCAAGATAGCGTACACAAATGTTTTATGGACAGCCCCTTAGCATTATAACAAAATATGTACACGCGTGCACACGAGTTAGAAAATTGGTTCCGTTGCATTGATTATGTAGTAATTATCTTATATTTTACTAAAAATGAAATAGCTTACTTTTTGCATTCATTTAAATAAACGTTCCAACACTACGTAACTACACTTTAAGAAGTTACTGATCTCAAATAAATATTTAAGAAAACGCCGATAGGAAGCAATATATATATATTTTTAAT
This sequence comes from Maratus michaelseni, assembly GCA_963931845.1. NCBI lineage: Eukaryota > Metazoa > Arthropoda > Arachnida > Araneae > Salticidae > Maratus > Maratus michaelseni. Next base: position 136,201,035 of record OZ007586.1, on the reverse strand, counting down.
TTGCAGAAGAAAACACTTTAGATCCATTCCAGAAATTTCCAGATTTTGCTGGTTTTTTTTTTTTTTTTTTTTTTTAAATTTAAAAAATGTTTATTCGATTGGTATATAGTCGATATAAGTACCTGTTTATCTTACAATCGATATCAGTATTCTTGTAATTATCTTTCTATTGGAAATGCCCAGTCTTAAGTTAATATTTTTATCTTTTGAATCCGTTTTTTCTAAATTCGTTTACCTAAATTATGAACTGTAATAGCCATATCACGTAAGATATTTAGCTTTCCAACTAAAATGTGTTTGGATACATTCGTTAACAAGTTAATCTAACCACTTGTGGAGGTACATTTTACCACGCACGTTTAATAACTTAAGACCGTAAAGATAAAGAAACATTGAAGCATGTCTCCCCGCTTAAAAATTCCTTAAAAGAACATTTTCGATTCAAAAGTACATTTACAAAGTGACTGAAGACTTATTTGGGGTGGGGGATGGGGGAGGTTCGACCAATGCGAAATCCAAAAGTGAAAAAAAAGAGCATGTTTTCTATTTATGAATTTTAATAATAGCATTATTAATTAATTATTAATATTTCAAAAACATTTTAATCCAAAATATGTATGTACATTATATTTGAACTTTTACAAAAATCATATAAATATAAAAGCAATGAAATACATAAATTAATGTTCTAGTTTTGTCTATATAACGGACATATTAACTTGTGACTCACTAACTAAACATTCAAAATTGGTGGAAATTTCTATTTCTACTACTTTTACATGTTGATACTGAATGTGTGAGAAAATAACGGTGTTTATATTGAATATCTAAAAATTTGGCTCAATTTTAATATGTAGAAGTCCCTTTACGACAAAACAAACCACATACAGAAAAAAGCCCTTTTCGCGAATTAAAATAATACTTTCTATAAGTAAGTTTTATATAATATATAAGTAGGTAAGTATGTATAAGTAAGTTAAATTACTTAATAGTAATCGTTGCTGTTTTTAATCAAAAATTTAAAAAAGCAAAAAAATACTATTCGAAAATTCTGGTGCGTTTCTTGAAATAAATAAATAAAAAAAACACGTTAATTGGCAACCAGTGTCGGTAATTTAGCGCGTTTTTTTTTTTTTAATTCTAAATAGAAATACAAATTACCGCAATTGTTCAGATTTTTTCCCCTTTTCCATACTGTACATTTTCAAGTAAAATTAACTAAATAGTTAACACTATAATACATATATTTATATTTTTAAGTGTAACAAACATAAATCATATTGGAAAAATTAACCTGAGGGGATATTCAAACATGCTGATGAGACTCAAAGAAAAAAATTACATGCTTCATTAAAATATATTTTACTTACATATATATGCTCTTACATTTACTTATTATATAACTGCGAACCTTGTGGTTTCAGGGTTTTTTTTTTTAAATCTACTTACGAATGTGCAATTAAAAATAGTCTACACGTGGATTCAACTACTTCAAAATAATTTTAATAAAAAAATATGAAAGGTCAGAGAGTAGTATAAATAAAATGTATAAATTAATGAGAGTGGTTTTACTTTTTATTAAAATTTTATATCTTCATGGCTTACGACTTTTTTTTTTCATACGACGAGTATGCACTCAATGAATGCATTTAACAAATTAATATAATTAATGTCTCAAAAAAAAAAATTAATCAAAATATTCATGAATGTTACATAAAAAATGTTATGAAGTAGCTTTAATAAATTTAAATTCTTTATTTTAAAATATAGTGAAGAAAAAACAGGAAAGCGATTTATTTCACGACTTAAAATGCCTGAAAAGTCACAAAATGGGTAAATTGTCAATCATCAATTATTTTTTTGATTAATGTGTTTTGACTTTTTTAATAAAAGATTTATCATCAATCATTAATTAAACATCAGCTAGTTTTTGCCATTTTTCCGAACTGATATGTTTAACGCCAAAATTTCACTAATTTAATCTTCTTCATCCTTTCAGAATCGAATTTGCAAACTTTGGCTTCAAACTTCACACATTTACAGCCATAGGCACGCTGTTCAGTGAGCCTACAAGCTAATCTATATTATACAGTATCTATATACACTGCTCAAAACAATTAAAGGATATTTGAAGTTTTATATAAAATAAAGATATAAACGAAATTTTTTTTGCCGAAAATAGAAGAAGAGAATCACAAATGCAAATTTTTCTGGTTTTCAAACTGTGGAGTATGCAAATTGTGAGTTCGACGTCAAAAACGTCGCTTCAGCGGCAGCGAATGAAATTTGACTTTCAACTGGATAAAAGAGAATGAAGACAAGGATGATCGGCATTCAGTGATTGCTTTGTTTCGATGAGTACGATGTCTCAGCGAAGTCATTTGACAGATTCAGAAGCTTGGAGAATTGTTGGTAGGTTAGAAGGGTGCCAAACTCAAGCCGAAGTAGCGCAAGCCATTGGAGTGTCACAAAGTGTCATTTCCCGGATCTGGAACCGTTTTTTGGAGAGTGGATGTGCAGGCCGAAGACCAGGGCAAAATCGTAGACGGGCAACAACGCCCAATGAAGATCGGTATTTAGCGTTAACAGCTCGGAGACACCGAAACATGAACGCTACTCTTCTCCAACAACACTTTCGCTCGGCTACAGGCACCACGATTTCAACTCAGACTGTCCGAAACCGGCTCCACGCTGTAGGTCTGTATGCTCGCCGACCGATGGTATGTGTTAGATTAACATCAAGGCATCGTCGCGACCGCAGGGAGTGGGCAACCGAGCATGTCAACTGGAGGAGAAATGAATGGAGCAATATTCTGTTTTCTGACGAGTCCCGTTTTTCTGTGCATCCGGATAATAGGCGTATTTTCATCTGGAGGGACCGTGGCAGTAGGAATAATCCTGCGTTCGTGCACGAAAGTGTCAGATTTGGCGGTGGAGGAGTGTTGGTGTATGGTGGCATCTCCATTGACGGGCGCACTGACCTCTACATCATTCGAGATGGAGCTCTGACTGGTCGCCGATATAGGGATGAGATCCTCAGACCTATTGTAGTGCCTTACGCTGCAGCAATCGGAGATAACTTCATTTTTATTGACGATAACTGCAGGCCACATCGTGCAAACCTGGTGGAGGATTTCCTTTTCGAGAAAGGAATCGTTCGAATGGAATGGCCAGCGTGTTCTCCAGACATGAATCCAATCGAGCACGTTTGGGACGCTCTAGGAAGACGAGTTTCTGGCCGCCAACAACCCCCACAAACTCTCCAAGAACTGGAAAGAGCTCTACTGGAAGAGTGGGGCAGAATACCCCAACTCGTCATTAATAGCCTCATTGAGTCCATACCTCAAAGGTGTTCAACGTTGCTGGCCGCCCGTGGAAACCATACCCCCTACTGAAAATGATTTTCTTTGAAGAAAACACCTTTTCTTATTCTTTTTTTCTCATATGCACAAATTGTGTTTTTTTCCTTTTGTACACAAATGCGCAATAAAATGCCTTTTTTTCTGCCAAACATGTGTAATTTATTCTCATATAACCTACTATGTCTGTCGACCATGTATCAATCAGCTAAAAAGTTTCCCAGATACAAAATCCACCTAAAACTGCAATATCCTTTAATTGTTTTGAGCAGTGTAAATCTATCTATATTATAAAGTAAAATCACGTTCGTGAGTAACGATGAGATGATATTGACGGTGGGAACGACGTGACCAGTAATCGTTGACTTTGTTGCAATTTTTTGCTTCTAGACATCGCACAATCTCATTTTTACACCGTCGAATATTGAAAAAAAAATTCTTTCAAATGCAATTTGTTTGAAAACTGTATCTCAATCTACTGATTGTTTGTGGCTTTTAAAATAATTTTCAAGCATGCTTTAAAAAAACATCTTCCTCTCTATCGAGTGCAGCCCGATTACAGAAGATTAACCCGTTTGTACTTAATACCGTTTGTACGTGGTTAAAATAGTTCATCATTTGTTTCCCTCTAATATTCCATAACGAAATTAACAGTTCATAAATAAATAAACAAATAAATAAAATAATATAAATAGAACACAATTTTAACAGATATGTAATCGAACTACACGCTTAAACACTGAAATAATCAGAATAAAAAATGTTGAAATCTTTGACTATTTCTTTGGTTGCGGTACCGTTGGCATGCGGCATGTACAAGAGTACCGTTTTTTATAAATTTCAAAACTTTATTTGAATACATTATTGATATTTTTTATATAAAAATGTTTTTTGATGTTGTTAAAGGGCAATCTGAAAATATATTAAATGTAAAGCATCTATTAGAGTCTTCAATTAAAAAGGATTTTCGCCTATGTTCTGTACATCGACTATTATATTCCGTAACACAGGAAACCTGGGTTGTATCCTCTGGTTTATATAATTATGAGCAAAATTTATTATATTCGAAACGATGGATAAGTAAAAGCACATTCAAATAGAGTTTTGAAAAGTTCGAACAGATCAGTAAAATTATTTTATTAGTAGCATTAATGATTATAGCAAAATGTACTCCCTCCTTTAGACTTCGTAATGAATGTTAAATTGAATTAAATTTCCAAAATTTAAATTTAAAACTCATTTTTACTGGAGATTTACTTGTATAATAAAACTATTGATAGTTTATCTTGATACGAAAAACCAATAAAATATTCCTGTTGATCTTCATTTCGACTGACAATTGCACGAAGGTCAATTTTTTTAAAAACTATTGCATGAAGAACTTATGTTTTTGTCATCTTATTATGCCACATTTATTTCAAGGAAAGTTTGTTATCTTATTCCAGTAGACTATTGTCGGTCTGATATATTATGCATTGATTTTAGAATAGAAATGCTTACAAAACCACATTAATATTGTAAAAGCATCGACGTTGCTGTGGAAATACAAATGTTACATCATTTTTGTAGACATATTAGCATTTTGTTTTAATTATTTTCAATTTAATCCAGCAATTTATGCATTTTAGCTTTTCATTGGAAATAATTTCAATTGTATGCCAATTTTTTACCACGATTGTGTTACGTAATAAATAATATTGGTTTTATGTCTCCAAATTTCACCTTCAATATTGGTTAATACTGATGCGAAATTGCGTCATATTGGAAGAAATTTCCCCACAATTTTGCAAATATTGTTCCAATATTGCAGGACTTAGATAAGAGGAGAGCTAAGGGTACTGCAGTTCCGGGGCCACCGAAGAAGGGGACCCAGATAGAGACAAATAAAATATATTAAATAGAAAAATTGATATACTAGGTATTAATAATTTTATTTGTTTAGTTTGAGTATTTAACTTCTTATTTGTCGCAATATCTATGGCATATGGCATTAATATTTTCTAAATAGATTATAATTTCTAGAGCAATAACTTTGTGATGCTATTTTTGATTTTAACAAGACATAACAAACCTAAAAAAAATGTAAAATTCCTGTAATTAGGAGTTTTAGATAAACAGCTGTGATATCTTTATTTTTAACACTAGTACTGGTACTCGTTCTTTGATTTATTATAAAGTTTTCGATGCAGAAGCATTTCTTTTCTTATCTTTTCTTTTTTTTTTTTGTGAGTTAAATCCTTTGCTATTTTTGTCATAATTATTTGTTTTTTTCCAAGAGTTTTGTGCGTGTTATTCGAATGTTGCTATTTTAATATTATATAAATGTTATGCCTTGTTGATTAAATAGTTTCATGTAATAACGATCATTCAAGAAAAAGAGGGGGGGGGGGGGTACATATTACCATCTTAACCCTTTTAGTACCATTTGGGTCTTTTTTGACCCCATTTATTTTTGTTTTGAAGTTTTTCATGTTTTGAACCAGAAAAAAATAGTAACTTAAACAATATAAATAAAATCAAACAGATACCTAAGAAGAAATGTAATAAATTGCATTAATTTAATTAATTTCTGGTTCAAATCATCCAAAACTAAGAACTCTCATCGAAAATTAAAACTCGGTACTAGAAGGGTTAATGTCATATACCTGTTATTATTTGTTGATTAAAAAGTTTTATGTAGTAATGGTCATTTAAGGAATTGGCGGGAGCCCGCTATCACAGTCTTGGGTCCTTAAATTGGTAAAATGGAATCTGCAATATTGTTTTATTACTACGATAACTCTGATGGGAGAATAAAAAGAAAAGAAAACGTTATCTGAACCAATTAACGAGATGGTAAGTAAAGAGTGTACATTGGCTGTCAGATTATCATTACCCTCATTCGTCTTCCGTTTCGGATGCGACTCATTAACGAAACTCATTAAATTGCAAAGAAAGTAAGTGAATGTCTTGTAGTGATAGATTTTGAGAACTAACGAGAACAGGAATGAGTTCAAAATGAAAATTGTTATCCCTTTCATTATAATATCGATAAGGTAGACATTTCAATTCCTTTCCCTCGATGTATTTATTCTCGGCGGTTTTGGTTGGCTAATACGAAAACAACAGAGAAAATTTCTTTCTTCTTGTGTTCGTAGACAATAATTACTGGATTCTAACAATATATACAGGGTCATTCATAATTCTTTCCGGGGTTTCGAAACGTTATAGTAAAAAAACGAAGACGAATATGAAAAAAAGAAACATATGAAATTATTCCGAAACTATTCAAGTTTTACTTACATACATTACAGGTGTTCTATGTGTGAACCCTTGGTCACACGGCATACATCCATGCGATAGTCCAGTTCCTGCCATACTCCGTTTCTTTAAATCTGAATCAGTGGTGTCAGTTCAACGGGCCTTTCGTAATAAATATCGAAAACAGGGACCAACTGACAAAACAATTCATGTGTGGTACCGGAAATTTAAAGAAACGGAGTATGGCAGGAACTGGACTATCGCATGGATGTATGCCGTGTGACCAAGGGTTCACACATAGAACACCTGTAATGTATGTAAGTAAAACTTGAATAGTTTCGGAATAATTTCATGTTTCTTTTTTTCATATTCGTCTTCGTTTTTTTACTATAACGTTTCGAAACCCCGGAGGGAATTATGAATGACCCTGTATTTTTTTTTCTTACCGTTTAAAAATTTTCCATCATTTTTTATTATAAAATTTTATTAAGTTTATATTTTTATATGTATATTCTTTCACGAGTAAAATTTAATGTTAAACGCAAAATTAAAAAAAAATTGCATTGAATGACAAATTAATGAAATTCATTCATAATTCTATTTAATTAATAAATCTTAAGAATCTCATTAAAAATAGTTTTTATACTTTTTTATTCTTATGGAACGTTCTATTATCTATAATTTTTTTTTAATAAATCAATATAAATTGCAATTTCTCTTCCTTGAGTTAAATATATATTTTTATTTTCTTTTTATCTGCTATGTAGTTAATATATATCTCTTTTAATTCGATTTTTTTTAAATAATTATTTCGACATCTGCATTATTTTTTATTGAAAGGAAATAATCTTTAAATCCTAATTAAAGACAAACTGTAAAATCCATTATAAAATCAATACCTTTTATTAGTTAGATTTTGTAATCCTTTAAATAAATAATAGTTCATCTTTAAATAATAATTATACGATAAGGCTTTTCGAACGATAAAGATAAAATTAATGTATTTTATTAGATTAAGTTTATGTCTCTCCAGTTAAATAACGATGCTTTTTAAAAACATAATTATATAGCAAGACTTTGCATGTGATATATGTAAGATTAATAAAATTCATTAACTAAAACGTATGACTCTTTAAATAAATAATGATTAATCTAAAAATCACATTTAGATGACAAAATTCTTCGTGTAATAAATATAACAAATATCTTCCATTAGTTAGTCTACGATCTTCAGTTTAATGTACTTATTTAAAATCCACATCACAAAAATTTTCATATGATAAATATAAAATTAATACCTTTCATTACTTAAAGCTCGTGAACCTTCGAGAAAATAGTGATTTATTTTTGAATAATAAAATAATTTGGCAAGCCTTGAAATGGGATAAATTCATTATTAAATAGTAAGGCTTTTCATATGACATATATAAAATTAATATATTTCAGTAGTTAAAATTAATGACTTTTTAAGTAAATATTATTTATTTTAATAATTATAATTTAATAAGGGCACATTTTAAATTCATAAGTGGATGACCAGGTTTTCATGTGATAAATATAAATATAATATTTTTTATTGACGTTCATAACATTTTAAGTAAATAACGGTTAATTTTAAAACCAAATTAAATATATAAGGTTTTTATATCTTTTATATAAATTGTCTTCGTTAGTCAAAGTGTAAGGACCCATAAAATAAATAAGGGTTCATCTATCTCAAAATTTCATTGTAAGAAAAGAGCAAGGATGAGCCAATAATTTTTTTCTTAGCTTACAGTGTTTTTTAATCTTCGAAATTGGGCTGCAAGGCTTTTTATCCGATAAATGTAAAATAAGTACCTTTCATTAGTTGCATTTTATCATACTTTAAGTAAATAACATTTATGTTTAATTCACAACTAAGCGATAAGGCTTAATGAGTAATAAATAGAAATACTTTCATCAATAAAAATTAATATATCATAGTAAAATTTTCAAGTAAAATTGGTTTATATTTAAACCATGATTAGATAAGGCATTTTGTTTAATAATTTTGAATTCAATGGCCTTTCATTTTAATAATAGAATATTTTAAAAACAAAATTAGTTGAAAGGGTTTTTCACACACATTTGAAAAACATATGTTTAATACGTTCATTCAATATATACATATCTTTTACATACATTTAATACACTAGTCAACGTTCATGACCGTTTAAGTAAGTAGCAGTTAATTTTAAAATCAAAATTAAATTGGCAAGAATTTTCAGGTGATACACGCAAAATACTTTTGTTAGTTAGAGTGTATGACCCTTCAAGTAAATAAAGGATCACCTTATCCCAGACATTCACTGTAAGAAAAAAAAAGCGAGGTGATAAGAATTTTTCTAAGTTTACATGTTTTTTAATCGTCGGAAGTTGGGCATGCATTTGAAGGGTTCGTCAGTGTTTTAAAAATGCGTAAAGAATCTCAAGTCGGAAAGGATGAGTGCATGCGGGGGTGAAGACGTCTGCGATACATCTCGGGTGCTGAGTAAACAGCTGCTTCCAGGTCCTAGTAAGTGGAAGCGGGGGTGATATCTGGTGGTCCAAATAAGGAAGGCCGCTCTAAAAATGGCACAAAAAATAGGAAGGACCAACCTCAAGAGACGTGAAATGTTTCAGAAAACTTCTGCATATTCGCCAAGAATGTACGGGTTGAGGAATGAAAAGCAATTCAAGTAAAGCATCTAAAAAGAGCCTCAAAAATTGAATACGTAGATTAAATAGAAGAGGGAAGTCAACATTTTAGCGCAAATAAAAAAATATATATATTTAACTGTCTCAATGAAATATAAAATATTTTGAGAAAAGCAAAAAACAAGAAGTGGTGTTTCTTCCTGTTTTACTCTCTCTGTCATATTTTTTTTTTTTTTTTTTAATTTCTGAAACAGTAAATTATAAAATGCGGGGGAAATTACGTAAATAGAGAAAATGAAAACAAATACATAAAAAGTTCAGCTAGGGTAAAAAAAAAATTGTTTATACTCACTTTCAACTTCTGCAGGTTTTAAGTCAGCCTGAAAAGAGAAATTCACAATGTTAGTATTGTTGATTTTTTATTTCAAAATGAGGTTAATGTTCAGAAAAGTAAAAAAAAAAAAAAAATAAATAAACAACTCCTACGTGAAAATGGATAACATAACGATTGTAGGTTGATTTTAACTAAACCAATTAAATATAGATTCAAGCAGAAAAAGAAAAGAGTAGAGAAAAGATATTAAGTGCCTTGGGGGAAAACTTATACGACCCTCCTTTTAACTCGGATATATCTTTCGGAAGCAAAGATTTTACTCTTTCGCTTCAGGAGCCCCTTGTAACTCGGACCCCGGAGCTATTAATTCGACTACAAAATTCCTCTCGTTTCAAAGAAATATCAATTGATAGCTTCTATAAATTATTAACATGCAATATGGAATATAATTTAATAATAGAATGCTGTAAAAATGTAGAAATTGTACTGGAAATTGGGTAGCGTACAATTTATTTATTTTTACGGAATTTGTTTGCTTTGTGAAAATGACAATTTAATTAAATTTTATGAACTGTTATCCATTTTCACTATTTTTTGACACATCCACGAAATCACTTTCAACGGAAAATATTTTTAAAAATACGGAAATTGTACAAACAACCCACCTTCCAGTACAATTTCTAAAGGATTTTATATATATATATATATATATATATATATATATATATATATTTACAGTGTATAATAACAAGATTTATGCACAGTTATTTCAACATCTTCAGACTTAGTGTTTCGAAATTTTGCCACATTTTCTTACTTTCATATTTTAATTAATCCCTGCACTCCTTATACCCTGTTATAAATAGCTATCTTGTTTATTTGTTCAACAATTTGTATTCTATCTCCCGTCGAATATGGCTTTCGCTTTTTACAACTTTTTTTTTCGAGTATCAGTTTTCAACCAATATGTAGTACAGAGTAAATACTTAAGTGATGTTTAGGAGGTGGTAATGTTATTATAATAAATCTGGATATTTTTGGCAAAACCCTCCGTCATAAATTTATTTTTTGCGCTGAACTTTAAACTTAGAATATTTATCATCTGCTAAGAAAAGATGTTCTCGGGATCTAGAGAAAATATCATTTATGAAAACAAGGCGCTAAAATAAAAGAAATATTTTAACCAAAACAAATCAGACTGTTTTGTCTTCGAAAACAGGCAAAATAAATAATAATTAATATAACAGTTCGAAATTTAAAGAGATCTTTTACCTGGCATAATTTTGATCATGGAAAAATAAAGGAAAAGTAATAAAAAAAATACAATTATCGATTTTAAACCAATTCTGAAATACTTATAATTTTCTTTCCTATTCTGTTTATACGGTGCAAAAAACTGCCCCGACATTTCAATAATTTCTTCAAAATACAATGCGTGAATTTCTCAAAATTAGGAGAAAAAAAAACCCTTCTTAACGAAAGAATAATTACTAAATTAGCTCTATCTGCCTTTTGTAAGATGCTTCGTAATGCAGCATACCACGAAAATTTATCGAATTGAGATAGATATTGATTAGGTAAGCAGGCCATACCGTCAAAGGAAAGCAGTCTCATGGGAGGACAATGTTAAAGGAAACAATTTTTATTTTCATGACATTAAACACTTAATTAAACGAGGCGGTAAAATAAGTTTTCGACAATATAACGGGATACCATGGGTGGGACAAGGAAGAATTTCTAAGGAAAAATAACACAAATTCTCGTTTTCGTGCAAGAAAATTTCTCAGATTTTTATAGAATCATTATTTTTTTTAGACTACATGATCCGTTCTGGATCTGTGTTCCTCATGTTCGTTGAAAGCAGGTACGTTAACTACATGACTAAATGGGCTCTCATTATTTCATTCGGAACAAGCGTAAATATCAGATAGGGTAAAACATGCTTTGCCTATACCATTCTTGCAATTTAATGTTCTCTTGAATTTTGCATGCACCAGTCTCCAGCCGTAATAGCCAGCGTGTTTGCTGGTTAAAAGAGAAGGAAAAATAGCTGTTCTCTCAGACTTTGCTACAGAGTATTCGTGTACAAATCCGTATTTTCTTGGGGAATTTTTCGTCAGATTCACTTTGCTCTGTATGAAATGTAATGACATCATGAAAAGTGCTGGAAGCATTGCGCATTTCATACAGTAGCATATATGTACAGTTAGACAATTCCAAATCATGAAGCATCTTGCTTGAAGTTATTTGGAGGCAAATTGTGAACATTCCCAGCACTTCTCATGAAGTCATCACATTGCAGAAAATATAAAGCGAGTAGCGTTGAAAATAACTACAATATCTTCATTATTGATAAAGTTATGAACGAAATTCCGGGTTCGACTTGAAGTGAAACACTCTGTATTTTTGACTAAATAAGGGGATTGTGACCCTGAATTCCCATAAAAAATTGTTTGTCTTGATCTTTATTATCACCCTTCTTATTTCGTTGAAACAGTTTACGATTCCCAGTAAAGTTGTTCCAAAGTAAATTTTTTTTTATCTTTTTTTTTTTAATTTGCAAAGTTAAAAGAGATAAAATGTTAACGTTTCGAACGGAAGGTTATCAGATTATAATATATATCCATGGAACAAGGAGCCTACAGGTTCCTTGTTCCATGCATATACCGTGACATACCGATGGAAAATCATTTGTGCTCGCAGCGTATTTCGTATTTTCTTTCAATTCTTTTTTTTTCCTTTGCTTTTTTAAAAAATAGTCTTTGATTAATGTATTATATGCAAGTTTTGATTTATTTTAAATGAAGTATACTACTGACACTCTTAGAAAAAAAATTAGAAACGAAAAAGCAAAACTATCAAAATAAAAAGTGCACAAAAAAACCTGTGATTCCGTTACCCAAAAGATTATTAAAACTTTAATTAGATTTTAAAACAATAAAATAAATCGATCATTTTCGGCTGTGAACCCAGCATTCACCAGGATTTATAATTAAAACAAGTGTTAAAACACAAACGTCCAGATCACATTCTTGTAAACAGTATGTCTCTGTACTCACATCACATGTTTTTGTGTGCACTTTTTATTTTAATTTGACAAAGATTAATTTAAGCATTCCGAACTTGTTTTATATGAGTAAAACTATCTTTAATGCATCTTTTATTGCTTTTAAATTTGTAAAAAGAAAAGGAACAAAAGAAAAAAAGCCTTTTTACGTAAAAATGAAAATTGATATTTTCCATTATTGAAAACTAAAAAATCTACTTTATCAAAGATGTCTACTATGCACTACATATGTACATATGCTAATTCGTTTAATTGCCTAAAAATTAATTTTCGGTGGGTTTTTATAAGCCCCATTTTTAAAAATAAACACATATATCTACCTTATTCGGCAAGGAATTGCAGCATTATTACCCATTACCTATTTAACCACGTTGAAAAAGTAGTTTCATCTGAGAAGCTAATTAATAAGGAGAGCAATCTTTCAAAAATATCGGCTTTAACTCTTTCATGAAGAGCGTCGCTTATACGTGACGTAGAAAGTGCTCAGAATCCTTGATTTTTCCTATCGGAATTTTGGAATAGAAATTGCTACCTTATTTAATCACAGAATTTCTGCGATTAAATTAATCAAAGGTTTCTTTTTCGAAATATTGGTGGTGGAAGATTAAAAATTCTGTACAGGACGCCCATCGCGAATGGATTAACCTCCTTTCGAAACAATAACCATGAATTTTTGATCGCTGAAACCGGAAATTTAAAAGCTATCTATAAACTTAATTAGCTCCCGTATTAGCTCCCTTTTGTATTTGTTTAGGTAAAAGTGCAATATTTTTTTTTCTAATGATTAAAATCAAATCATAGATTTAAAAGCCAGGCTGATGAATTACTTTTCAATCATCCGGTACACATATATTATAGTCATACATGTTATACAATAATTTAACACGACCATGTACATACACGTACACATATTTCATAAAAGGTAAGGTCTCTAAATTTTACTTTTTCCAAAAATTTATGGCATATGCAAATAATTTCACATTTTCTTCTAGAAGAACTTTAAAAAGTTATTTTTCGTATTTGCTTAGGTAAAAGTGCAATAATTTTTTTCTAATGACTAAAATCAAATAATAGATTCAAAAGCTACGCTGATGAAATTTTTTTCAATCATCTGGTACACATATATTATAGTTATACATGTTATACAATAAACTAACACGGCCATGTACATACACGTACACATATTTTATAAAAGGTAAGGTCTCTAAATTTTACTTCTTCCAAAAACTTATGGCATATGCAGTGGGTTTAAAAAAAAAGATAAAACGCGGTTTAACGCGTTTAATTTTTTACCTGTTGTAGTTTAGTGGACAATCTGACTTGCAAAAGTGTTAAAAAAGGGTAGAAAATAAGATTGTAATATTAATGAAATAGTCCTGCTGTTAATTTTCAAAAATTACACTTTTTAAATTTTTATATGATCTTTCTAGACAAAGTTGGTCAATTAAAGGTTTTTTTTTCCTTCTGCCACAAGATCATTACGAATAAAAAAATAAATAAATAAAAAACAAAAAAACATATCTTTAAAACGGAATGCGTCATGTTTAACTAAATATCGACCATTGTGAATGAGGACTACTTATCGAATTAGAAATGCAAATATGCGAGATATTGCAAGAAAAATTAAACATGGACGATAATACATATGCAGTTTACCTTAAATAAAAGATAATCGATGCTTGCAACGTTATAACAATATTAATGCCAAAGAACTGCTGAAAATAGTTGCGTAAGCATTATTAGACGTATTCAGTATTGGAGATCAGAGAAAACTTTTTGATAATGGTTTGTGGCTTGCTTTTATTAAAATTATGTTTATAGGATTTAACACTACATTTGTCTCTTTGCATGATCGGCGCCTGTATAATACTTTATTTGCAAGATAATGTTCGGAGGTTAGAAATAGAGAATGCGGCGAAATTTATGTACATTGATAGAGTATAGTCAATAGATAAACACATGAAAGCCATAAAATGCAATGGTCAGGGGTCTTGGAAAAATAAGTTCCAAAGCATCATTTACGCCTACGTGTATAATCGCATAAACTGCTCTCTTTTCTGACCGGCTGTGTTGTTCGGTCGATAGAGCACCAGACCTTTACATCTTAAGACTTATCGTTTTTTCGGTATGTGTTCCATTCCTGGTCATATAAATATATATATCTCATAGATATATCTGATCATATAAATTTATATATCTAGCCATATATCTGACTTTTTGCTTCCAGACAAAATAATGATGAACCACAATTAAAAATATATACATGATTATTTAAATTCGAGACAAATATGAATAAAAACGTGTTTTTGCGCATATATATATATATATATATATATATATATATATATATATATATATATATATATATATATATATATAATTATAATATCTTTGAATTTCAAAAAACATATCAAGTTCTTGTAACATTCTAATTAAATCTCCTAAGAGATAATTAGTAATATATATATATATATATATATATATTTATTTCTTTCTTTCAAAGAGAAAGTTTCAATTTTGAAATTTTGCATTTCCATGGATTTAATGAAGTAAAAAAGTAAATATATATATATATATATATATATATATATATACGCAGTTTGTACTTGTTCAGTTGAGAAATTTTTCCTCTCATTTACAATTGTTTACAGTTTTTTTACAGGAATAAACTCCTATTTGTCTCAGCGAAATGGTTTAAAATGCGGCATATAAAATTAAAGTATGCTATTTTAATTTAATTTTTTCCATTACTCCAATAATTACTAAATTTCATGATTTTTTTAAATTTTATTTTAAAATTTTGAATGTATGATTTTTTTAAAATTTCCGAATCTTATGTTTTAAATTAGAACAATTGTTTTTACATTTTTAAATTATTAGGATAATGGAAAAATTTTAAATAGTATATATTTAATATTTTGTAATATCGTATTTTAATTCATTCATTTAGCTGAGAAAGATAGTTTATTCGTGTAAAAAAAAGTATAAACGTCATAAAAGGAATGCCCTCTGTCATAAATACCAAGTACGTACATTTTTTTATTTTTTATTTTTCATTAAATCCATAAAAATGCAAAATTTTATAATTAAAACTTCCTCTCTGTAAATAAATGTATAAATGAACAAAAACATTACTTTATTTATATTTGTCTCAAATTTAAATAGTTATATATATATATATAAACAATAAAAAATTAATAATTTAATTATAAGTTTATAATATATATCAGTGGTTTAACACAGCTGGCAGCATAGCACTTTGTTTTAAAATAATATCTCTTTTACAAAATATACTCTTGTTAAGAATATATGAAATGCTGTGCAGGATGAATAAATTCTGTGTATATTTATTCATATTGTAGGATTTTATTCGAATTTAATGTAAAAACTACAAGGAAGTATTGAAAATTTATATATTGATTAAATCTAATGAAGTGATTATGTTAATAATAATATGGATATGTAACTAAATATTAATTATGAATAATTATAATACCAACAGATGGCGACACTTTACGTTTTAGTTAGTTGATGATATTATAGATATTATTTTTAATTTAACTATAGAGGGAGCTATTGCTTGTATATTAATTTTACTTTCAGGAATTAAAATTAGATGGAGTAATTATATATTCACGGATATAATTTTGTTATAAGAGTATTATCAACAGAATAGTTTTGTGTGTTTTTGAATTATATTGTGTTGGGGTGTCATTGATCGAGTTGTGTTTTTAAAAACATGAGCTCTCAACTTGTCTTTCAAATCATTTCTCTCAACTCGACTCGAATGTCAACATGTTTGATACGTGCCAATAGGAATTGATCATTATGCAGAAGTTGCTATATTTTGAGGATTCTGGATCATTCTTGTGAGTAAAACATTTTTTCTACAATTTAAGGGTTCTAATTTCCAATATTATTTCAAAAATGATATCTGGTGGTAATTTAGTGTGGTGATTTATAAAGATTTTAGGATAATCGTTGTAAGTGATATATATTTCTTAATGGTTTTTTATTTACATTTTACATATTTCCAATTTTAAATTTTTCCGATTGCTGTCTGGTAATAATTCAGTATACTTGGCTGATTCTACTGTTCTTAGCATCATGCAAGTAGAATTATGAAATACTGAATTATTTTTAAAACACATGTGGGTGCAGCCAAGCTGACGACATCCACATATGTTTTTTCATATCCAATTCTTGATTGGTTCTCTTGTGGTCCAGTTTTTCCACTGAATAATGTTCATAAGTAATTTATTAATCTATTTGTGTTTACTTAATAGCAACTCCAATTTATAATTTTTTTCCCCTTTCTCTCTCTTTCTTTTTAAATGTTCTTCAGGTATGAGTAAATTTGGCTAATTACCATTGAAGCACATGCTATGGTAATTTTATGATTGCACAAGTTAATTATTAGCTATGTGGTATTCTGATTACACAATATCATTAATTATCTCTTTGTAGATTTTAGTAGAATGATATTAGAACTTGATATGTTTTTGAAATTCATAGATATTATAATTATATATATATATATATATATATAATTGTAGTTTGAAAATAATGAATCACTATTTTATCTAGAAGCAACAGCATGGACAGAAACTGATCTGATGTTTTTAATGACGAGACAACTTTTAATAGAAAAAAATGGTATAAATCAGTATTTTTCATTCTGTTTCCTGCATTCAGTTAATTTTGAAAATGCAGGTATTCAGGTTTTTTTTGTAATTATCTTGTTGGGGCAAAAGGAGAAACTTTTCTAATTGATAAATTTTATCTAGCGGAGTCGTATAAAAATTTAAAATAGTAACTTTATGAAAAATAATTTGAAGACTATTTCGTTAACATAGTCTAATTTTCAACATTCTTTTGAACACTTTTACAATTTACTTTTCCTGCTTATCTCCAACAGGTAAAAAATTAAAGCACGTTTCAACATTTTTGGGGCATCCTGTATATGGTTTATTGTTGGTGCAGTAGAAGGACTATACAATGCGTTTCTTTTACTCAGCAGATTTAAAGTAATATAGGAAATTTTCAAAATTCTTGAAAATTAAGAATATTTAAATTATTGATATTATAACTTTTGATTACCATGACGAATATATTTTTTAATATCAGCGAGTATACGATAAATCACTGAACTAACAAGTTTTAAACATTTTGCATAAAACAGTGTAATTAATAAACTGTATAGGCGATTATTTTCTGTATAATGCTTGTAATCAAACATTCAACATAAAGATGCTAAATAGTTTATCCAACTTAATCATCATCAAAATAACATGTTCTAGTTATGAAAGATGTCATAACGGATAAATAATTACTTAAATAGGAAAATGAATAAACCCTAACTTCAAAAATTATTTTTCAGGAGCACATATTTTAGCTTGCTTTACATATGAAAGCCAATGTCTTGTCACTAGTTCTGATATTTAGAATATAAATAATACAAAAATACAATTTTATAAGCTATATAACGATATATGAAAGCTTTTATTATCTAATCTTAAATTTATTTTTCCCTGCAAAACCCCTAAAACTCGCAATTTTCCCATTTTCTTCCCTACATTTCGAAGGGTTTTTCCTTGTTTTAAAATTCCTGGGTTTTTTATGCGGATATAACATGGAACCCATACAAATTATGTCCCCACGGAGAAAAATACATTATTCTTAGCTGTTACTACTTTCGATATAAAGCATTTCGGTAATAGCACATTGTGTTATATCGGGATTCTACTGTACAATCATATTTGAAGGAAAGCTAGTTCTCGTTTTTTTTATACAATTTTTTTTCAGATATAAAAGAAATAATGTAAAAGCTAAACTTTTTTATGAAACACATTTAACTTCAATTATATCTGCTGACAAATAGTTCTCAACTATAAAATTTTGTTTGAAAATTTGAGACTTTTCAAAAGGAATACTAACAAAACTTTTATCATTTTGAGGGTGTTACAATTTACTTATTTACGATTATTGAATAACTATTTATTGAATACAAAATCCTAATATCGCCTCACAGGCATTAATAATATCTACTGGTTTTCCTGCCTATCGTAGGACCATTTATACAGGCTAAAAGGGCAAAGGTAAGCTGATGCCGTCTTCGTTTATAAAAAAAAAAATAATTGATGAAAAATTCGAAATCCCGAATGAATCCGAAAAAAGAAAACTACAAATAAAGAATAAAAAGGTGTGGAGGAGAAACTTGAAAAAGGAGAAGAAACGCATAGCGAAGATAAAATTTTCCTAAAAAAGCGTCTGATAAGAAATTCCCCGGAAGAGGAGATATCAGACGGAGTATTTTTATGTCCACTGACAAGGAAGATGCAGAGTATCTGTAATGAAACAGATTTTCACTCAAGGGGAATAAGTGGATGACATGCACTCAGGTATTTTACGTGGCTGCATCAAGAATATGGGAGAAGAGTTTCTAATTCTATATATTTTCTATGTTTATTTGAGCACACATTTCTCTTACTTAACCCCTTGAAAGGCGGTGGGATATTAAATATCTCACTTAATTTTAATACCCAAATGCCACAGTGGCACCAGAATTTTCGAATAAAATTTTAATTTCATAATGTTCGGGAAGAAAAGCTTTTACTTATTTTCAATTAAATTTGTTCGTAAATCCTGGTGTCATTCAATCTTTTCAACATTTTAACAACTGAAGTATGTTGACCCTGAAAAAATTCAGAGAAACCGGTACACTATTTTCCCACAAAATATCCTCAAAATTCATTTTTTTTTCCTTATAAAATGATACTATTCTTATTTGAGAACTTATGCACGAGATTTCAGGCTTTGGGGAAACATTTAGAGTATGTACTACTTGAGTATTTTCAAATTACTTCCGAGCATTCAAATGCTCTGTCTGCTATTTTCAAATGATATTACCTCAAAAACACTTTTCACAATTTTGACCCAATACAAAGGCTTTGGTATTTAAGCACTCGGAGTTAAAATGTTTACATTTTTCAAAGTTTGATTTAATATTTAGCAAACCAGGAAAATATTTTTTTTAATAAAACAATTAGAAAATATGCTATAAGTTATTAACATATAAAATTGAACGTTTTTATGAAAATTTACAATAAAATATTTCCCTAACTCTTATTACCTAGCCCTTGAATGTTATAACACATATGTAGCAAAAATATCAAAAATGCACGTAGTAGTCTTTTTTTTAAATGTGAAAATCGGCAGAAAAAAATGCATAAAATAGATGATATAAAAATTTTTGTGCAAAAAGGTTTTTAAATGAACATAGCTAACAAATATGTATACATTTAGATGAAAAAGAAAGTCTTGCTTAATAACAATAGTAACAATTTTGGGTTTTCTCTTCGGGTCTCTGTTAAGGCTCCTTATCAGTCCGATCTTAATTTCCGCTCTTCAATATTAAACCTATGGTCATTTAATGCATTTGTATTTTTCAAATATCTTATCAAAAAATTAATTTTCAACTAAGAATTTAAGAATTAAAATATAAAATATATTTTAGAAATATTTGGTCAATTAGACAGAAAAGAAACATAATCTAAGAAGAATATACGGGGAAAAAATGAAAATTTCATATTTCTTAGGAGAAATTTTAAAAATGCGAATACTCTCTATGGCCTTAGACTTAACGTTGGAGAGGAGAATTTCAAGTCTGACTGACAATGGGACCAATACTCCCAAATGGTCCCTCTTTTGAATACCATTATTTCCGAAGAATTATTTTTCGTGGTAGGCTTCTACACCATTTCAATAGAAATAACCTTCATGGTAGGTTTCTACAAAATTTGTAAAAACAAAAACAAAAAAAGATTTTTGTTTAAAGAAACTGGTATTAAGAACAATGGACCATTTGGTATTCATGCAAGCCTTAAAGTTGCAATAATGTGCTTTGGTTATACTTTTTTCATGTTCTACATGAAATGTGAGCACACCCCTTATATACTTAAGGCTGGCTATTTACTCATTGTTCTAACAGGGTAAAGACTCCAAATTCTAGAAACTTGATTATCTCAAATTACAATCTAAAAATTTCCATAGGGGCTGTATCAAACTTATTTGATTATTTCATTTTTTTTTTATATTCAGTTATTTTTTTTTAAATAAGTAATGTTATTGTTCAATTTAATTAAATGTAAATAATAGAAAAATATTTAAATCGGTGTTTTTGTTATTTTCTTTAAAAAATTTTAAAAATCAGAGGGAAAAATGAGGCCATAATTTGGTGACGTTCCTTCCATATTATCTCACAAAGAAGAGCAGAAAACTATTTTCCGTCAAAACTAATCGCTATCATATAAGGTGAATTAAAGAGGTGATTAAAAAATACGGTGATTAAAATAAGGTGTAATAAGGTAAAAAATAAGGTGTAATAAGTCTGATTAAAAAATCAGAGGGAAAAATGAGGCCATAATTTGGTGACGTTCCTTCCATATTATCTCACAGAGAAGAGCTGAAAACTATTTTCCATCAAAACTAATCGCTATCATATAAGGTGAAGTGGGGGTTAGATGTGTTTTAGAGGTAAGTTCATATGTGAAATCCTAGCAGGGCGACGCCATGTACGGGCATGACTGCCAACTTTAACACTTTTTTCATACCATTATTTTTTTTAATGTCTTATTTAATCCTAAATTATCGGATCATATTATTAAATCATACATTTTTTCTGTTTAAAATTAACGGTAGGAAAAAAGTGTAAAAGTTAGCAGCTCTGTGTGTGGGACAATTTCATTAAAAAGCTGCTCTTTAAAAAAACTGCCACATGGGCGCGCTCGTGTGCTATTTAATAATAATGGGGAGTTTCAAACTCCAAATAACAGAAAAATAAGAATCATATTAAGTATATTGTATTTTAATATTTTTCGTGCAGTTTTTAAGCTTGGATAAATGCTTCTTAACACCACGGTATTGATTCTATCAGTTTTGTGATTTCAAGCATATGGCAGCTCTGTCCACAACTCTGCTGGGATTTTACATGCGAACTATGCACTTAGTCCTAAAACGCACTTACTTTTTCATATTTTGAAGAATGAAGAAAAAAATTAAAACTTCAGATAGTATTGATTATTATTGTTGGTATTATTAAAATTCTTTTACATTAAATATATTCTTATTAATTTTAATATTAAAATATTTCCAAGTATTAAATACAAAATTTATAATTAAATAGATCAGTAGATGTTAAATTTATACGTAATAAAATGCATATGCAGAAATAGTCTTGTCCTTAAATGCAGAATAAATATTACAGATGTATGATAAAAAAAATTTAAATGTTTATTTTTATTTTTATTGTATTTTGTTACAAATATACGAACATCATAATATTTTTTATGTTTTGTTGTGTGCAAAGTTGTTACAATTTCAATTTTCATACATCACTGCAGAAGTTTCTTTCGAATATTCAAAATTTTATTTTTCTGAAGTATTTGCATAAATCTTTATCTGTTGGCATTATTCTGTGCAGTATTCAACTGAAAATGAGATTTCATGTTAACAGGACAAAATGTCCAAAAAAAAAAAAAGCTAGAATTTGGGTAACATTTCTTTGAGATCTTCTCTCCAAAGACATTTCATTGTAGGGATATGGGGCAAAAGCTGAATATTACATAATACAACCTATGCGAAAGGTATCGACTTTTAAACTAAAAGATTATTCAATTTCAAAATACTGAACAACCTAGCCGCAATGACGGTAACGCTTATGCTGAATTACTGTTTTAAAAAAATATGCAATGACTTTTGTTGAAACAAAATTGTGCATGAGTGCATGCAGTTAAATAATCAAAATTCTTTCTTCGTAAAAATCTTCAAATCTGAGTTACAGAAGCCTGCTAAGAGACCTGCAGATTTGGAAGGCGGGCTGCCACAAAGTAGGGCTAGCATGTGTACAAAAACACTAGAAAATTAAAAAATACTGACTTTCATTTTCTGACATGTAATCATCACAATATTCTTTTGGATGCTTTCGACCTAAATCTCCAATATTCCAATAATGACAGTTTAGATGTAAAGTATGATATAGTGGTGCTACATGTTTTCAGCTGACAGACTGGAATCTAAAGTGAATTTTGGATCATTACTAACACCTAAGCCAGAACTGAGACTGGAATCCTGCACCTCTCGACTGGCAGCTAGCGCCTTGAATACTGAACAAGTAAAGGGATAATTCAGATTTAAAACACAAAGTAAAAATACGTATGTTAACAGATGCGAAAAGAGATAGCCAACAGAAAAAAGAAAATCCTGGTTGCAGTATTTCGAATATAATAACTTTTTAAAGATAAATCACACATATTTGAATTATTTTTAAATGTAGCAACTGCAGAAAATTACGTTATATTTTATAACAAAGGTATACTTATTATATAATCCTAGTGGTTGAGAATACTATTTCAGGATCTGTATATCGTAAGTTTTAAAACAAATGAACAATGACTTAACTTTTCAATCTATCCTATCAAATCCATAATTCCATTTGCAAATCTGCTTTCACTAAGGAAAAGAATAGCGTTTTTATGGATTTAAAGAATTGTACGGTTTCATTTGGGAATTACGAAAGTCCACTTTATACGTGGCTCATTTGAAAATAAAATAGTTAATACAAATCTATTGCCAGCCTTTTGCTTAAAACAATACAAGAAATCGAATATGATAAATTTATATTTGAGAAAAAAACAGTAGGTTCATCTCCTGACTTATGTACTTCTTTTACTGTGCGTATTTAAAATGTTTACTTACTATGTCGATTTTCAGTTGCGTTAATTTTGTCTACTACTTTGGTTATTTCATTTAGTATAACAGTAGTTCTCAACCGGTGTGCAGCGAATATTTTCACATGTGCCGCGAATATTTTCAGTAAAGTTTTAACAAGATTTTATGAATTAAAGGAAGTATCGTTACTTTAATATACATCATTGCACATTATAAGATTCACTTCGTAATTAGGTTTAGTGTCATGACGTTAAATTTCTTGGAAGTTTATTTGGTTATTTGTATAGTCTTTAAAAGTACAGGCGAGAAAATCATGGAAATTGTTTCAAATCTTTACATAAAGTTAATACGTTCAGAGAAAAATTATTCTTCGAGAAGAAAAAAAAAAAACTACGATATAAAATGCAGCACATATGTCTGTAGTAGTTAAGATGTCAGAATATTAGAATTCTAGATAAAAATCTTATTGAATAACTTTTACAAACTTTAGATTTATGTCATCTTTTTTCCATCATTATAAGATCAGTGTGCCACAAAAGTTTAACCATCGGTTTAAGTTTGCCGTGAGGTAGAAAAGATTCGGAAACACTAATATAAAGTGATAAATAACGTTTGGTTCAAAAAGCTGCAGCACTTTATGGAAGCATGATTTTTTTTTGCGTCTGACTGCAAAAATTAATTTAAAGTTAAAGTCACTAAAAATTGCAGCAAAACCTTCTAAAACGGAATTGCAAGGAACTGGTAAAAAGGTACACCGTCGCTTATTATTAAATTGTATTATCTTCGCTAAGAAAATTAAATTTTCTGTTTAAGACTGATATCTTTTATGTACTGGTTCTATTTCTCAGGATTTATTGTATGTAAAAATGAAAATAAAATTATGGAGAATTGAAAGAAAAGTTAATATTTAAAATGACAACATTATTGTAAATATTGTGCGTGAGAAATTGGAAAAGAACTGTAAAGCTAGTATAGTTTTTTTTCTTTTCCCTTCTAAAATGCAAATAAAGTTTTTAATTAAAGAGAAATATATTAAGATAAAGTTACAAAATATCAACTGATTTGCACGAATCAATTAATTTTATTGAAGAATTAGTTTTATTTTTGATTATTTAGTTTTGCTTTATTAGAGTCATTTTTTTTTTCATTTATATTTTTCAAAAAATACTCTTATTTTAAAGAGGTAAAAAGTTAATTTTATGTAAAATTACATTTAAAAACATGCATAATTTAGTATGTGTAGAACTGAAATTAATTAATTTTGAAAATATGGTTATACACGCACAATATGTGCTCCAAAAGATATGCAGAAATTTTCCATCAAGTTGTATTCATATTAATCTTTTTCAAATGTTTAATCTATATAATTATGCATTTTATGATCAGATTGGCTCGTAAATGTTGAAGAAATTAAATCTCAGCTGAAATCATGGAGTCACATGATATACGACTTCGTACGTTTTATAAATTTACACTTGAACAAGCCGCCGCCTAAAGGGACATGGGGCATCACTGCTGCATTTTGGTAGAATACTTCCAACACTACAACACTGTTTCAAAAAATTCCGTGAAAGATATACGAGCTTACAAAATCAACACGCGTGGTATGAGATTTTTCTTTGTGATGATAAAATAAAAATAACAAGTGAAAAATATTAATATATAGATTAAAGGATGAAAAAAGAAGGATTTGCAACACATCAATACACATCCACTTCATACAAAAAAAAAAAAAAAAAAAAAAAAAAAAGATAAAATCAGAACTGAAAACCGACATTTCGTACGGAGCAACTTAATAAAACTGACAAAATCAGAATTTTCAACCTGATTCAAAGTATTTTCTTTATAGGAACTGCGAGTCTACACCGAACGTTGAAAGTTAGCCGTTAGCTTATTTTTAGCAGAATCTAGAGTAAATATATAATTTTGTTTCTGACAGCTAAAAACAAATTATTTGTAACGCAAAAAATATGTTTTTTTTTTGCAGATTCAAAACTTATATCTTATAAATAAGATTCTGAGAAGAAAACTAGTTCAAAGGCAGGGTTGCTAGAACTTTGCGTCAACGAAAAAAAAAGATTATATTTATTTGCTAACTTTAATATTATTAAAATGATGAACTTCTAATACGAGGCAAAATTATTTTTCCTCTGTAATATACCAGAAAATTTTGAAAGCAATTTGTATTTCACATTTATTAACGTGAAATAACTGTAAGGAACTAACTTTTGTTACGACTAAACTAAAGTATAAAGTACAATATTAAATAAAGTATAATTATAAAAAGTAAATATGTTATATAAAGTAGTGTTAAGTGCTAAGTAAATTATTTTGTTGAAATGTTTCTATGGTCAAACCTTACATAAATCTAATCCTTCATCACCGCTTTGTAGTTACTTCCAGATAAATTAGATTCATATATTCAGACAGCAAGAAGAGGGTTAAAATTAACTTCAGAAAAAAGAAAAAATATTTATTATTATTGGATCGTTCTACTAGTCTCTTTAAAATGTGAGAATAAGAGACTCCTCTTTATTTTCTCCTCCTCCTTTTTTCTTTTCATTTTTTGTCACGGGTTTTTTCCCAATGAGATATGCTCTTTTCAACAGTTTTTCTTTTTAACATTTTCCAACATAGTTGAAAAGTGTTTATGAATTGGGTCTGTCTGTCTGTCTGTCTGCTGTTTGTCCATGTAAATATACTCCCATTGCCATGTAATTGATATATGTTATTTAGGTTTACTATGGCATGTTCGGTTTACAAAATGAAGTATGTAAAATTTATAGTTCGTTTACAGAAACATTCAAAAGAATTCCGTTACATTACTGTCTATGGCGGATGTGACATTCTCGTTCCTCTGATAATACAGCTTAACTAATAAAGCATGGTCATGTTCTATAAGTAGTTTATTTCCAAATGATGAGATTTCTCTGAGCATTTCATTTCATTTTCATGGTCGGTTTCCTCGGAACGTAGTTATGTAAATACGTATGTGCGATGTTCTTTAAAAATAGTGCCAAGTCCTCTGGATTTTGTTTTAGATATAGAAATCTCATGTTTCTCTGAGCACATACACGAATTTTCGTTACATTTCACCCAATCGATTTCCCGCTAGAGGGCTCATAACACTTCACGTTATTTTATCACCACTCTGTATATCGTTTATACGCAGATAACAATACAAAAAGTAGCAACTTAGCGATTGGAGATGCAGCTGCACGTCTGTATAACGAACATATATAAAATTCCAATTTTCGATATTCCGAAGCAATTAATTCTTCTGGAGAAAATGCATAGCTAATTATTTAAATAACCCATATTTCAACTTCTTGAAGATTTTATTTTCCAATTAGCATTTCGAGATACCGATGTTTCAGTGTGCATTTTTCGGTAAACATTTTTATTGTTATTATATTATTAATGTTAATATATAGCCATTTTGCATTTTTGCTTTGACGTTGGTGATGAAAAAAATACAGCTATCTGCGATTAACTTATATAGCTTTTCTTAAGGGAGCTATTCAGTTTTAAACCTTCAAATAATTAATTTTTTGTTTTAATACTTTTAAAATTCATACAATTCTGAATCGAACAAACAACCTCATGAAAAAATTCAAATTAGAAGCGGATCAATTCGAAATATATATGCATACTTTAATATTCACATATCGATTTCACTTAACATCAGCATGTCTGAAAACTGTGTTTTTGCTATATTGTGTGCAATATATGAAAAAATTCTTTTCCAGACAGACAATTTATTTTGCATAGATATCTATAAAATGATAATATCTATAATCTCCACCTACTGTTTAGTCAATTAAACGACGCAACTTTTATTTGTTGAAATTTTATTTCTTGAATGTGCTTTTTAAGGTGTATCACGTTAAATAACACATTCTAATTGCAACAAATGAAATTTGCGTCGTTTAATTGACAAAACAGTAGGTGGAGATTGAAGGTACATGATCATTTTTATACATATCGGTGAAAAAAATAAAATCTCTTTGCAAATTTTTTTTTTTTTTTTTTTTTTTTTTTTACAGCGCGTGCAAGTAGCAAAAACACAGTTTTCAGGAAAGCGGATACAAACTTCAATAAAAAGAAAAGTGCCCAGTTACAGTGATGGCATTGAGCTCACAGGCTATACACACTAATTGTATATTATACTCTTATTTCAAAGAAAAAACCCATTTATCTAAATTATGGAGGGGGATTATCTCCCCCATTTCCCCCCCTTTATACTTAACCTTTAACCAATGAACCTCCAAATTTAATCAGGGAAGCGCCTTATCAGAATAAACCGGTACACCAAATTTGAAGCAAATCAATTCTGTATGAAAAACCCAGTTATCTAAATTAAAGGGAGATTAGCCCCCCATTCCCCCTTTATATTTAACCAATGAACCCCCAAAACTAATCAGGGAAGCGCCTTATCACAATAAACCTATATAGAAAATTTGAGGCAAATCGGATAATTATGCATGAAAAACCCAGTTATCTAAATTAAAGGGGAGATTAGCACCCCGTCCCCCCCTTTATATTTAACCAATGAACCCCCAAAACTAATCAACGAAGCGCCTTATCAGAATGAACCTATATACAAAATTTGAAGCAAATCGAATATTTCTATCAAGAGTTATCGCGTTACGTACATACATACGCACATACAGAACTTGCGGGCACATTAGCTCTCAGGCTTTGATAGCCTGTTAACTAAAAACCAATTAGAGTCTGTGTCAAACTACACATATCAATATCAAATTCACGCGTGTCTAATTTGAATATTTTCATGCAGTTTGTTTTGTTCGATTGTGAATTATTGTATAGTTTTTTTTTAAAAGTATGAAAGAAAAAATTATTTTTTAAGGTTTGAAACTATTTGAAAACGACAAATTAATTTCTAAATGAATTCTTTTACACAAAATTTAAGCAGTTTTTTAAAATCTATGATTAAAGTTGGGAATATTTTTACGTTTCAATTTGTAAGTATCACTGATATTTTGCAAAAGTAACATACGCGAAAAATCTTAATAAATATTTCATTTATACTAAGAAAAAAAGTTTCGCTCTGTGTGTGTCTGAGATGGCTAGATAAATCTAGCACACCTATAAGGCCGAAAATTTAGATGAGGATAGACCAAGGTCTCTCCTGATGCACTTGAGTCTAAGGATCTTAATATTTTAATAATTAACCAAAATATTAATTAAAAACTGATCAGTTACTCATCTCTTTCTTTGCGAGCCGGCTTTCAGCACTCGCGCATGCTCAGAACCCGATTTACGGCAGCGAACGAGAAGGAAGAACTATTTAAATGAAGAATACGTTTATTTCGCAACTATGTTTTAACTTATATCGACTAAACCGTTTGGTTTATTTAAAAACGAAAAACATACTCTGAAAGATCGCACTCTCACGTCTCAAATGCCGCAATCAATTCGAAAAAATATATATATTAATCGTTTGAGAAACATTTTTGAAAAAGTGTCGTTTTCCCGGGTGAATGATTTCCCCCTTACAGCAACGCCTCTCAAAAGCGCCATTTCAAAGATACAGACAAACCAAACATGCCGAAACCTTCTTCTAATAGCCGGTATAATTATTTTTAAAAAATACGAATTTTAACCCTTTTAGAAACACTGGCGAACGCAGGTCATTTTACGCCTCACGAGCAGATTTTTTTCCCTTACTTTTTTTTTTTGTTTTTTACAAAGTAGACATAAATCACTTCTGCATCTGAACCCTTAAATACTCGCCTAAATTCACACAGAAAAACTTCCTTTGCGGTGTATTCTGTACACCATATATTTCTAAATTTCAAGAAAAATAAATTAATGTTTTATAAAATTAATTTTAAGTCAAATACAATTACTACAATTACTTTTGTATAATTATTATAATATTATATAAAACAAAAAACCTAAACATAGGCGTATGGGACAACATTTCCAAACAATGCTCATTTGTGCATTATGCATATTTAAATTTGCAACATACAATAGTGTACAAAATACACCAGCGAGAGTAATTAAGGATTAACGGACATCAAGTCCATAGGTGCCAAATATTATGGATTTTGAATATCACTGTTTTTAAACAATTATATTAACTTTATTAATTCGCAGTTTAAATAATGCAAAGATTACTATTCGAAAACAGTTGTGGTTAAACTCTGTAATCCTTCTCATCTATTCATTAAAGCACATATTCATATTAACTATCGTATTAGAGCATATTTTCTTCTTGTTCTGTTGTTGGCTATTAATATCATAATATTTTCATTGACTAATTTTGTTTTTGAAATAAAGGACAATTTTGAGTGGCAGCGGATAAATAAACATAAGTAATTTTTGTCTAACATGTGGCCCTACCATCAAGGATACGTTTGCAATAACAACAACAACAACAACAACAAAAAGCATTTTGAAAAACAAGCGAACTTATGTAGTTTTTGAAATCGCCGATTCAAATAAAGTGAACTTATGATTTATATTGTTTAATGTCTTTGTCTATACCTCGAAAATTTCAGGAAACAAAAGCTTTCAATTTTATTTTATCCATGTCCATTTTTTGCAAACTTTTATGTACAAAAAGAAAAAAAAGAGTTCCATTTGTAATTAAGACAGAAGTTTCATTTTCCATTTTCATTTTATTTTATTTATTATTTTGTCATATGATTTTTACTAAAATATATTTTTTGAAACTATCCATAGAAAAAGAATTCTAAGTTTTTCTACTAATTAGAAAAGTATTCGAGCCAACATTAAATATAGGATAAAAAAAAAATTGACAATTTATCTTTAATTTTCTGTATTACATTTTGAATAATGTGTGCAGAAAATTTCGAACTACATTTATTAACAATAATTTTTTTTCTATAGGCATTTTTAAGAAAATTACAATTAATTTTTCAATTAATTTTTAGCAGTGAAATTCGTCCGAAACTAATGAATAATAAACATGAATTTTTACATTGCTAAACCGAGCGTAAAACCGACAGAGTGAAAAATTTCCAAGCCGGGAATCGAACCCGGGCCCTTGGAATAATGCTCCACTGATGCTGGACTATGTGTGCTCATGATGACATTTCCATCTTGTGCTGCTTTTGCAGCTTTACCGACATATGTGAGTGAGAGATGCCAAGTTGGGTATCCTCTTCGTAGCTTAGTGGTAGAACTTTGGAGCGTTATGCCAAGGGCCCGGGTTCGATTCCCGGCTCATTTTTAAATACCGATTTTATTTTAAATAAAATTTTCTCAAAATGTTCACTTAATTGTTCAAAATTTTTTTACTGTTCTTAATAATATATATTATTATTACCTTAAGGATTATTTTTTTTTTAAACATTCTTTATTTTTCGCATGATTTTAAACATTCTTTAATAATCCTATAACTTTTTTTATTAAATTTAGACTTTTTCAAAATTGTATACATTTTTATTTTTTAATAGTTCAAAGTCTTACTTAAAAAAAAAAAAAAAAAAGAAAGAAAGAAAGAAAAAATAACTGCTCAGTATATCATACAATCTTCTATTCTAAAATATAACTAAGTAATGACATGTTTATTTTCGTAACACAAACCATTTTTTCAACGTTCGTCCATCATTTGGTACAAATCTGTCAGACAACAAGTCTACCCCCATGCCACGTGTTAAAAAGAAATAATTTTCGATAACTGGAACTAAGCCAGATTTTGTCTAAATTTCATTTCCTACTTATTTTTTTTTTCTTGCCTTAAAATATTTTTCAAACAGGAAGTATAAATGCCTATGATGAACGGTTGCGGAAATAAATGTCGATAAGTAACTTTTCCAGACATGTTTCAGCCTGAACAGGAGGGTTTTGTCTACATTGTATTTTCTAGTTAAAATATTTTTATTTAAAACATTTTTCAAACAGGAAGGAGAAGTCTACGATTAATGGTTGTGATAATAGATGCTGTTCAAGACCAGCATTTCTTTTCACTTTTTTAAATAAAAAAGCGGTAGAAAATAAAGGTTTTTTGAAGATAGTTGTGAAGGTTAGTCGTTTAT
This sequence comes from Maratus michaelseni, assembly GCA_963931845.1. NCBI lineage: Eukaryota > Metazoa > Arthropoda > Arachnida > Araneae > Salticidae > Maratus > Maratus michaelseni. The sequence goes on along the minus strand of OZ007586.1, from coordinate 136,169,616 downwards.
AAGGTTCATACGCTTTTACCACAATTTTTTAATAGAATTTTTCTATTTAATATTTAAACAGCAGTAATTGCAGTTGCCTCGTTTAATTGTAGGATTTGTAAAACTTTTCTGCATTTAAATAAGGCGAAAAATTCTATTAAAAAATTGTGGTAAAATCGTACGAAACCTGGTTTAGACTAACGTAAGATGAAAACATAAAATATTGTTATTAAAATTGTCAAAAATTGGTAATTTTATTTTAATGCAGGGCCGGAAAAGCGCCGCGCGGGGCCCTGGCAAAGCAGTTAGTGGGCCCCAACGGATACTGCAATATACTGGACTAACAACATTTATTTTTCAATTGTATATATCATAGAATAATATATAATAAAGATAATAAAATGTATGAAAAATACTACTACTTTCATATTTAATGTGCATAATATGTTTTTAATTTCGTAAAATCTTCTATCCTTTATAATAATTTATTTATTTACTTATTTATATTTTGTGCTCACAGTTACTTTCAGGATCAACAAATCTATACTGTCACCGACAATTATATGAACTTTGCCTTTAAGAAAAGTTAATACTCACTTTCATTCTTACGAAAGAACATTGAAAAACAAATCTATAAGGGGTCTTGTACTTTTTAAACACGACGGAAACCACCAAAAACATTATTCAAAGTTTGAATTAGTGTATCTCCAAAACCTTTTTATTCATAAACATGAAATTTTGACTATTGATTAACCATATTGTGCTTTTTAATATAATAACATTAGAAACTGCCTAGTGTTTTACAGAATTTGTGTATTGTTGAAATTAAAATAGCCCTTTTTTTTATTACGTAAGTTATTGTGAGAATAATATCTTGAGAACGTATGTATGGATTGTTACGAAATTTGATATAGATAATAAGCAACCCGATGGTTGCGCCGGCCCTGTTTGAATGAACAATATTCTCGCGACGTCATAGTAGGTAAAATGACGGTGCGATCGTTTGTGCACAATTTGTATTCGGAAGGTTTTTTTTTCCCTCTTAGTCATGCTATTTTATTATCAACTTATTAAGGACACAGAAACAAAATTGATTGAAACAAACGCTCTTTCTTTCTTTGATTAATAAATTATGAAGCGTTTATAAGTTTGATAAAAGAATGATTTGAAAAAAAAAAGAAAAATTTCCTAATTATTAAAAAATAAGATTCAAATCCTGACATTAAAACATATTTAAGTAAAACTAGTTTAATTTACATAATTTTCGTAAAATATAAAGTTAAACACTTAAAATTTCACTCTATTGGATGGACACCAGATATAGCTTAATTTATTTTGATACTATATATATAATAAATACGATAATTAACATAAAATGATTCAGAAATTAAATGGCGATTCCTTATATTATTCAGATGCTATTTCATATATTATTACTATTTGCGTAGCAGAGTAATTAATAAGTGAATTCTTCAAAGCATAATAGTTTCAAACGAAGCAATTTTCAATATTTCCCGATCAGCAGATTTTTTATAGCCTAGAAGAATATTGTCCATTATGAATAAAAAATGATGTCATCCCTCATGATGACATATCATGGACATCCCCAGTAAAAATTCCCACTGAGGTTTATATGCAGTGCTGCCCCATTTAAATTTCTCCTGGAAATGTTTGTTTGCATTTGATGCTATCTTTGGAATTCAGAAAAAGAGCAAAAGTATCTACATTTGCTAGAATTCTATTAGCTAAAATAATAAAGAAAAAAGCTTGTGCTTGTGTCTGTCTGTATGTCTGTGTTCTAAGGAGACCGCTGAGCGCAGAGCTACAAGATTTGACAGAAATGTACCTGTATGTCTGAAGTTATGCACCTCGAAGCCAGTTGTTGGATTTTTTTAAATGTGTTTTTTATTTAATATTTTACGCGATTTTTAGCGGGATTTTTTCGCGTTTCGCGGCGATTTCCCCGCTATAGTAAAAGGAACCCGTTTTTAATGTTTTAGCCGAGCACAATACATTTTATACTCTTTCCAATAAAACTTATCAGCAATTTTTGAATTTTCTGTGAATTTTTTTCGATGATTTTTACAGTTTTTTTCATGTTTTTCGTTTTTACAACATAGAGGTAATAGAATTTTTTAAAAGGAATGAATCTTCAATCAAAGGACTTGATCTTTTAGCCCAATATAGTAAATTTTGTCCTCTCTGATTTTTGAATTTTTAGCGGGTTTAATGCGATTTTTAGCGGTTTTTTAAGCGATTTGTAGCGGTTTTTATGCGATTTTTAGCGGTCATTAAGCGATTTTTAGCGGTTTTTTATGCGATTTTTATCATTTTTCGCATTTTGCAGCGATTTTATGATATTTGTGAAAGGAATCCGGTTACAATCTTTTATCTGAATATAGTACATTTTGTCCTTGAATTTTTAGCGATTTTGTATGCGTTTTTTCGCGTTTTGTGGCGATTTTTTGACATTTGTAAAAAAATACGGCTTCAATATTTTAGATCAATATAGTAAATTTCGTCCTTTGCGATTTTTGATTTTTTAATGTGATTTTTGATTTTTTAAATGCGATTTTTGGCGTTTTTCGTGTTTTGCGATGATTTTTCCACATTAGTAAAAGGAATACGATTTCAATCTCTTAGCCCAATACAGTAAATGTTGTTTTCTTTTAAACGGAAGTTTTTCGTAATTCATACAGCGATGTTTGAATTTTTCGAGAATTTTGTATGCGATTTTTAGAGTTTATTCGCATTCAGCAGCGATTTTTTGACATGTGTAGAAGGAATCCGGATTCAACCTTTTGGCCCCATATAGTAAATTCTGTTCTCTGTGATTTTATAATTTGTAGCGATTTTTTATGCACTTTTTTTTTAGTTTTTTCGTGTTTTGCAGCGTTTTTTTTTTTTTTTTTTTTTTTTTTTTTGACATTTGAAAAGGAATCCGGTTTCAAGCTTGTTCCCCAATATAGTATATTTTGTCCTCTGTGATTTTTAAATTTTTAGCAAATTTTTATGCGAATTTTAGCGTTTTTTCGCTCTTCGCGGCAATATGATACTCGTAAAAGGAATCCGGTTTTACGGATTTTACCTTTTAGCCAGTAATTTTATTCATCTGCGATTTTTTATTTTTTCACCGAATATGTTTTGCGATTTTTAGCGTTTAATCGCGTTCCGCGGCGATTTTTTGACAATTATTTTCTGAAACTAAAAGAATTCTCCGGTAATTTTGGTTACTGCCGTGATTAAATTCAAGTTGTAAGAATGCCAAATCGGTTCCTATAGCAATTTGAACAACGATGCTGAAAATTTGAATTTAATCTGTTTCTGAATAAAAAATAAGTTCACTTGATTCGAAAACACGGATGTACGTCGCAAAAGGCTTTGTGGACCCCAACCACATGTTCGTTTAATTCGAGGTTCGTTTGGTAAAAACCGACCGGTGAATCTCCGCTAGTGTATAATAATCTTTGAAAAGTAAAGTGACACACCATTGACGAACGTATTCGTAAATAACCAAGTACTGTGTTTTCTCTACTTGTTCCATTAAAACATTCAATCTAGCAATTTTTCTCACCCAGGGCGCTGTTCTATTACTTCATTTTGCATACCTATATGTATGCTTTATACATATATATTCGATCAAACCTAATCTAATATCGGTTGAATGAATATTTTGCTTAATATAACATATTTCCAATGTTCCAGCACAACTTCAATTGAGTTCTATATTAAGAAACCCCAGTTAATAGAATACGCATTTTAAAGGAAGCCTGATTATTGGAATAAAATACATTTATGTTTAAAAAAAAAAAGAAAGAAAGAAAGAAAGAACGATCGCCGCTATAACTTCAGTACTGATTAATGCAAAAAAGGGGAGGGGGGGGGGGTAGAAATACCTTTTTAATTCGTGTAAAATTCTTTATGATTGTATGTGGTTTATTTTGTCACAAGAAGGGGTCATCTACATATTAAAATTGAACCTAACTTTTAAAAGTTCAATAATATAAAAGGGTTTTGATATCTATTAATTACTATTTAATAATGAGATTATTAAAAATTCATAAATACAAAAATACATTTTTTTTTCCACCATTAGAGTCCACGTTGTCAAAAACTCTTCAATATAAATTTTCGTCCACTTCTAACAACTTTGTGTCAAGTTTTCAACAAATATTTGCAAAATCACCAACTTTAACCACAATTTTGGTTAAAGTTGAAAATATTTTCTCACATTCCATGTGTACTAAATAAAACAGGTCAACGATATATTTATAAATTTCCTGATGAGCATTGTTTCTCTTATTAAAAAAAATATTGTTGCATCATTGCTTTAACAACTTTAGCCGCAATATCCCCTAATCTTCATAACGCATTTCTCAATATTGACACAGTCCCTGAAAACATTTTAACTCAAAATTAGCGGTTTTTCAAGATACAACAATGCAAATTTGTATTTTAGGTAAACGAGAGGTGTCAAATCGAATGAAGTAAAGAAATGTAGGGGTTTCAAATAAGATTTTCAAAGTTCGTATAAAAAGAAATATGTATAAGGTCCCTCTAAAAAAATGCCTCTATAACGATAGTAAAAAAAATAAAAAATAAAAAAATTTGGTGCAAACATCTTTATTCTACGACTTTTAGAATTAAAGTTATGACTACCGTTCATTTTTTTTTTTTTTTTTTTTTTTTTTTGGGTTTCGTCCATTTGACGAAACCCTATTCGTCTCATTCCTTTGTTGTTTGCCACAGAGTTCGTACTCGAAAACTGTTTACGTTAGGTGCTTGAAAATTTGAATACTTATAGCTGAATACCTCCTGTTACACGAAAAATCATAAAATTTTGAAAAAGTCTTATATTATTTTAAACAAATGAATTAATTTAATGACATCCAACTATTTTTGCGATTTTCGTAGATCTTAAAACAGTATCTTAATTTTAAATTTTTTCGTTCAGTGGTAGAGCGTTTTCTTTCTAACTTAAAGGTTCGGGGTTCTATTCTGGACGGCGGAAGTTGAAATTTTCAATTTTTACATTTCATTGTCCGATGGATTTAATTAAAGAACTATCTTTTTTTTTTTTTTTTTTTTTTTTTTTTGCCACTTTAAAAGGTTTTTTTTTTTTTTTTTTTTTTTTTTTTTAAAAGCTAAGATTAAATCATATAATTAAATATGCTGAATATTTTTAATTTGATTTAAAAATAGCTTCCTCTTGTTATCATTTTATTATTAAATTTAACTGTTTTGCCATCTGTGTTCTTATTGATAAAGTGTAAGTGTTTTGATAAATGATAAGGTTAATTATAAATTAATGATTTCGATTTATTTATTAAAGGATAAAGTGTTTTGAAAGGAATATTAAACGAATCACTTTGTGCGATCTTCGATCACACTTACCCACTTATTTTTCCTTGCGTAATGCACATTTGTGTACAGTTATCTCCGGTACAATTGATTATAATACTTGATAGTTTTATTTGCAAACATTTCTAAAAAAAAATAGTATTCAATGAATAATAGTCGGACAAATTCAGTTAACACTCTTAGGTTTATTTAAGAGTACTTTGACATTTGGATTACCAGTAAGAACTTTCAAGCTTTTTTTTTTTTTTTTTTCCCTTGTCCAGTTTGTTTATTCTAATAACAGGTTCACAATATCTTCATATTATATTGCATCATCACATCGCCATTTTTCTCTAACTATAACTAAAAAAACTCTTCAAATCCCCCTTAAACTTCGTAAATCTCCATCAATATATATATTTTTTCATTTTCCATCATAAAGATAAATTACTTTTAGCGTCGAAGTATGAAAACGCTTAAATATCATATAAGTAAAAATACTATTTGCAATAAAATGACAAAATTACATTTTTCACCGTTTACATACTATGCAATGAAAACGGTTACGTAAAGCAATGATAATTTATTTTTACTATTTATATTATATAATTATCTTAGTCATTTTTCTTTCATGCTGCCTGATTATTTATTTTTAAGCACAGATCCGCAGAGAGAATTTACGGGTCCAGTTATTCGAATATGCGTCCGCCCTTGAGTATGGTACAAGAAATAAACCTTTTGAATAATTGCTTTTATAATGTAATACATATTGCTTGAAATTACGAAATCAACAAAATATATATAAAAAAAATTAGCTCCCCTGTCAAAAGTTCCGCGATCATGTATCAATTTTTAGCTATACCATTGGGCCTTTTGAAACAATGGCACTTTCGTATTTTCCCAGCAGATGATTTATCAGTAGACAAAAATTTTTATTATGAAAAAAAGATACTCGTGTTTCTTTCTTTACCATTTTATTTTAAAACTAGTCGTTGGGGGCCACCGTAATACTTACCCGTCATGGATATGCATAATGTAAAATATTAAAATAAAAATGTGTAAACTATTTATAAAATGCATTGCAATTCAAATAAAATCGTGGCTTGATGACGTCATAAACTTTAAAGGCTTGATTACTGAATTGCTTGAAAGAGGTTTTTCCTTATAACTCCAAAAACAACAATCCTATTAACTAGCGGTTTATAGCATCTGATTAAGCGTCAAATTTCCAATTAAAATATATCTTTAAAGTGAAATTTGGATGAAATACAGGGTCATGAAAAATCGAAGAGTGTGGCAAATAGGATTCCAAATATCTCGGCAAGTAATTATCCGATCGACTTCATGCTTTATGCAAAATTTATGTTTTTTTATTATCTTTTATATTCATTTCTTAAAATAAACAATTTCGAAAATTTTTATATACCTTTTATCAGAACGAATATTTCGAGAGTCCGAAAAAAATAGTTCCGGTTAATCGAGGTTATTGAAATAAAATAGGCTTCTTCCCATTATTACATACTAAGTACATACCAAATTGCAAGTCTCTATCTCAATTTTTTCGGGAGATAGAGCGTTTACAGACACACAGACACACACACACACACACACACACACACAGACACACAGACGGACGGCAAATTTTTTTTTCTAAAAATATGTTTTTTGGAATCTCCAGTGTCTGAAACGTGTAAATCCGTCAAAAAAAATTTTTCGATTTTCAAAACGATTACAAGACTTACCCTATACTACGTATGATGGGTAAGTAAAAGGATCTGAGAAAGGCTCTTTAAGAGAATCGGGCCGCGTTAATTTTAACCCCCTCCCCTCCCCCACACATAGGCTTGTTTAAACAAAATGCGGTAATATTCAGAATCTAGAAACTAGATTTGCAAAGACGGAAATTCATGTCAGACGGAATGAAATTCAGAATTTGAGTTGACAAAAATTAACATCAAGGGCATGCAGGAACAGAATCTGAAGCGAGATAAATTCACGTCAGTAGCTGAGATGTTGAGGTTTCTCGGCACACAGAAATCTCGAAAAAAAATCACATTTTCACATTTTTTTTTTGGCTTGAAAAATATTCTAGTGTTTTTAGGATAAAATGACGCAAACCGCATGCAAGTATTATAATTAAATCAAAAGATACAGTGTTATTGTAACTGTCTGTGATTTCGCAGTCTTCTTCCAGGATTTAAATGCATTTATCTCAGAATGTATTTTTTTTTTTAAACTTACGTTTAATTTGATATACATAAATTTCTATGCAACATAAAGATATGCAACTTTATAAAATATTTTTCAGTTGTATATTATTTAAATTGTCTTGGGGATTTTTCGTTTTGAGAGATCATTTGGAAATATGTTTCTAAGTAAAATGTATTTATAATAAAGGACTTTTTTCTTTTAAAATTATTACTATTATTTTAAGTATATATATATATATATATATATATATATATATATATATATATATATATATATATATATATACTTACATATACATATACATTACATATATATATATATATATATAAAATATATAAAAAAAAATAATTTGTCTTCGGTATATATATATATATATATATATACCGAAGACAAATTATTTTTTTTTCTTTTCTATATTCAAAAATAAAAATAAAAACATTAAAAAAGTTTTTTTTCTTAAATTTTAAACATGGCTAAAATTAAAAAAAAAAATTTGAATTAAAAAAATATTTTTTTAAGTATTCACATTTGAAAAGGAACATATTTATATAAACAAATATTTTAAGAAAAAAAGAGTAAAAAATATTTTATAAATTAAAATAATAATAATAATAATATTTTGTGTCCAGATCATCTTAAGGGGCGATTCCACTTTATTAAAAAAATCAATTTTATTTAAAAACTTTGCACTTTTGAAGTGTGTTAATTATTTTTTTCAAGGCTTTAAAGTTGAAAAAAAGAGCAAAATCCATAGGTCGATTTTCAAACAAACGTCATTTTGTTTTATGTGGGTCAATTTCAATAAAAATAAGTTCACGGTCCCGTAATTTTAATTCGCTTTCATAACCCGTATCGTTTTGTATTTCAAACGACTATACGAGGCATAATCTTGCACCGAGCAAAGTTGTGTAGGCTGCGTACACGCGTTTTAAAATAACGATACCGCCACCAGTTCTGATATTTTTTACAGACAGAATTTTTTCAAAATGAACAAATTATACTTGTTTGCTTGGGAAAAATCTCATTTCGTTTTATTGATCCTTCATTGAGGGGAAAAAAATAAATAAAAATTGTCTAATTTTTGGGCCTTACAAAGTAGAATCCCCCATTAATTAACTAATTCAATTAATTTATTTATTTTTGTAGCCGAATATAATGACTCAATTCTTCACAAAGTCTTCATAAAGTAAATAGATAAAATGCTGTTTGGAGTTGTTGTTTTTTGTACTGATGAATAGGCACTTTTTAATTACTTTAAATATATACCTAACCCAAAAGCTACATAGAAATGAAAAATTATTTTAAAATAACTTGGCCAAGGCAATTTTCCTTTTTACATTTTCGGTTTACCATGGGGTTTTACATTCGGTTTACCTGATCCGGAAACAGAGAGCACACAATAATCACAACAAATTATTTTTAAGGCAAGCTGCTTTGAATGAATAAGCTTCTCTGACTTAAAAACATGAATTATGAGTTTTTGTTAAATATATGTACTTTTAAATTAAATATATGTACATAAAATAAATACTAGAGTACTTTTCTGTTTTCCTTAAAAAATCACAAATTTACACATCCAAGAATAAATTATTGCATCATAAAAATTAATTCATTACATAAATTAACTGTACAAAATATCGATTTCTTTTAAATCGTACATGAGGTTGCTATTATTAAATTAGCCTTTTACATGTTTTGTTGTACGCATATATTTCATTAGTATACTAATTCCAATGCATATATGGATAAGGCCTATTTTTGGATACCAGCTTCGCTACATTTATTTCTTGAGTAACGATCCATAAGCTTCTGTGATTTTAAAATTTCGACTGGATGCTGCTAATTCAAACACAACCCAAAAGATCTTTTCCTCGTATTTCCTTTATACCGGACCTTAGGCGCCGATGTACAGGATAACGATTACCTATTTTTATCAGCAGGGCTGTAGTGGAGGGAGAGTATACGGTGATATACGTCTTATACTTTCTTGAATTTTTCTCTATAACTCAAGTAAAGCTATAGCTTATACTCTCTAGTGTATATCCTCAGCCTATAACGTATATTCTCTGTTTTTTTTTTTTTTTTTTTTTTTGTTTTTTTTACACGACTGCTTATCAACAGTGCTAGATTATCAAATATGCAGAGTACGCAACCAGGGGCGCCATTTCAGAACTTTCCTGGGGGTGGGGGTTACTTTGACGGAGGAATTTTTTTTTTAACTTATTGTGCAGATCTGAGAAGCAATTGATACAGATTGATTCTTACATATATATATATATTTTAATTAGTCAAATTACTCATTAATTATAAATTTGTCTTACTTTGAGATTGTTGCAATAGCAAGGCTTTAACAAATATTATTTGTAATTATTAATGATAATGTTTTTCTTTTAGTCAAATATGACATATATTAGCTTTTGTGCAATTAAAAAATATATACTTCGAGGGCGGTGGGCAATTTTTGAATAATGAATGATGCATTCTGGAGAGTCAAATTCCTTGTGTGTGTGTGTGTGGGGGGGGGGGGGGGAAACCGTCCCTCTCCTATCATCACCCAAATGGCGCTCCTAATATATATACCATTATTATCTATTATTAATAAATGCCTTGTTCGAATTCGAATAACTGGACTTGATCCTTCATTGTAAAATTTTATTTTCACAAAAACTGAAACAAAAACTTTAGTAGGATTGGACTGCTGTAACTAGAAAGATTTAATATTTCATCATAAAATTTTACTTTTCACGGAATTACAACAAATTTCACAAAAATAACTTTTTCCCCAAATGGGAACTAAGGGGGGGAGGGGGATCCTATATCGATCCCTTAGTTTGTCAATTATTATTAAGATCATTAAAAACAATTTCCAAATGTGGCTGTGCTAAAAATGTCAATACAATAATTGATATTTTTTCATATGAAAAAAGTTTTGGTGTATATGATGAGTAATATTAAAACAATATATTAAATCTTATTAAAGCTATTCGTTTTTAATTAAGAACTAAGTTTAATTATGTTCTGTAACCTTGAGTAGCACAGAACAGATTGGATCACCTGATTGATATACTAGAAAGAAAAAGGAGAATAAACCCGTATACTATAAAATTAAGCTAAATAACTTAAGCACAATTTATTTTTACATAATTTATTACATTTTTCAATTACTGTTACTTAAAGTATCATACACAGCTGTCTGAATTCAATTTTTTAAAACTATATTAATCTGCAAGGACTAAAAAAATCTTCTGCACCCGCTCACGTATTGCGTAATTTCTGTTACCAGACATAACAAATGTATTAAAAATAGTTATGAAGCAAATTCCAAGTGCATGAAATGTGCATTTAGAAAACTTTTATCAAGTGTATAGAGAAATTTAGCTGAATTTTCACTCTGTTTTGCCATAGCTTTTTAAGTACCACCCTAATAACGAAAGTCTTGAGACTAGGGTTGCCAGTTTCTCTCTTAAAAAACGGAAGATTTTTACTGACACTATATTATTTTTGTTTTATCAAACTAGTTTTAACATTTTTGCTATTTCTTTGAATTCAAAGTGCATTTATTTTTGCTGTTTTTTCACAAGTATCTCTTATGTTAGGGACAGATGGCTAGTGGGCTCATAAACCAAGCATTTTTTTTAAGTATAAAAAGTTAAGAATAGCATTCAGACTGCAGAAATAAATGTGATTGAAGTTCTTCCATAGATGCCATGAGTTCCAGGTTTTGAATACCTTTATCATGGGTGCAAGACCTTCAGTTTTAGGCCTAATTTCAGTCTTGAAGTGACTTTTGAGACTGAAAAAGTAGATAAAATTAATTTCAGTTTTGTTTTGTCTCAGAAAATCAAATTTAAAAAATGGGAAGTTTTTACCTTAGTAAATATTTTTCAGTAATTTAAATTCACTCTGTTTGAAAACTTTCTTTCTTTCTTTCTTTTCTTTTCTTTTTTTTCAAATTTGATCTACATTATCTTATAAAGAAAAGTTAAACACCATTTACTAGACGTAAAAAGTATTCATTTATCCATACTTTGTATTTTGAAATATCTGAACATAAGTTGGCTCCTATATATATATATATATATACAGGGTGTACATAATTACAGTTCACCTGCTCAGAGTTGTCTGTAGTCGAAACTATTCATATGAAATTGGTACGTGTCTAAATGAAGGGATGCGAAAGACATTTAACATAAAACAAATTAATTTAAAAAATGGCCACCAGAGGGCTTTTCTGATCAAATTTTGTCATACATTCAAATTTTAGCAACCACATGATGTATCTGCTCGCGCACAAGAAAAATGTTTTTTAAAAAAAGACGCAATTAATCCCTTATCAGTCTCATGCCTTTTCCATGGAAAATATTGTGCAGTTTACAAGATCGTGCTCTACTGGTGAATTTCTTTTTATGAAAATGGTGATTCCGCACCAGAAGCTTTGCGGAGGTTTCGAGCTTTGAAAAACATTCACAGAGGTGCAATGACTGCAAACAGAACATTGCTAGAAATCAAGGACAGTATTTTCCGTTACGCCCTCAACATTTCTAAGAATTTGCTTCGCGTGACTGCTGAACATGTTATGTGTTTTCAAATAGTACTTGAAAATAATGGTCAACACACTGAACAGCATTTGGCTTGATAAACCAATTATACAATGTATAAACTTGTATTTTGTTAAATTACGGAAAAAATAAATTATACGCCCTCTGGTGATCATTTTCGAAATTAATTTTTTTCACTGCTAAATGTCTTTCGCATTCCTTCATCTAGAATTTAGACGCATTCCAAATTTCATACTTTTCTGTTGAATGATTTCGACTACAGATAGCTCTGAGTAGCTGAATTTTAATTAATGTACAACCTGTATATATATATATATATATATAACCATTAATGAAACATTGCCGTAACACCAACATAAACTACGTAATTATGATTTAGTATGTAATAATTAATTGACAACGATAGTGTTCCCCAACACTCTGAATATAGATCAGGGTTGGCAAGTTTTTGACGCATGACGGTTTTTACCGGTTTTAACCATGGTTTTTACCGTCATGTCAAAAACCTCCTTGTCAAAAATGTCAAAAACTGTCAAAAACCCATTTTTTAGTAGTTTGTTTTTACATTTTTTAAAATTCTATCTTTAATATTAAGTTGCTTTACATAAAATATTCAGTATCAAAAAGACTCTAAAGTATATTTATCCATCCAAGAAAAACAAAAAGGAATTGCATTAGAATAATACGTCTACATCTCTGTTAGATCTCTACAATATCTTAAGCTGTTTAGCAAAGTCGATTTTTTTGAAGAAATCCTGTAACCTATAAGTATTAGGTTAAACAATGTGTATAACTTCGGTACAATTTATTACATTGTGGAAAACAAAACTTTAAGATTCTACTTATTGAAGTTCAAATGAAAATCATCACAATTGCATTTATGAATACACAAGATATGCATTTTAAAATATTATATCGAAGAATATTCAAATTTATTCACTGCCAGTCTATGCTTAACATCTATTGTTATACAATGTAACAGCATTTTTGCATCTCTAAAATAATTTTAATGTACTTCCTTTTATTATTATTTAATATTAATGTTAATTGCAGTTAGTAGAATCTATAATAGTAAATATTATGACAAATATTGTTCTTTTCTTTTAATCTTGTATTTTTAAATCTTTCCCATATTAGGGAATGATCTTCTTTTAAATAAATTTAACAAATGTAATTGTAAATAATAATAATAACAAGAACAACAAGGTAAAATCAATCTAGAAATGTATTGTATGTGACACTTACACCATAAATTGGAGGACAATCGAAAATGATAGGTTTTTGACGGAATAAACCGGTAAAAACACGGTTTTTACCACTGTCATGTCAAAAACCAGTTTTTGACGTCAAAAACCCAACCCTGATATAGATATCAAATACTTATTTAAAAGAAGAAGAAATTAAATTAAAAATTGAATGAATGAAATTGAATGAATGAAATTTGTGGAATTTAGACAGAATTATCAAGTCCCAAATGCCTAAATACCACAAATAAAATGAGTGGTTTCATCATCATATTAGCCATAACATTGCTAAAGAATATGATTTTGGGACTACCACTCATAAACAAAGAATAAAACCTGTGAAAAATTCTCAAAGTTCAAAAAATAAATACAATATTAAAAAGGTAAGAAACCTTACCCATAATTAAGAGATAAAAACTTGAAATTTAATCGTAAAGTGCTAAAAACAATTGGATTAAAAAGGATGTTGGTGCACATCAGTAACAAGATATATGAGCATAACTAAACAGAGGCAATGAATTGCAAAAAATCATTACATGTTTCCAAAATCAGTTTTAGAAGATGATTAACCATGTTGCCAAAATAAGTTTTAGAAAATGAATTACCATTGAATATTGTAAAGCAACACAAACCATGGTGCTGCCATCTATGAGAGAAATAGTGAATATGCGATGAATTTAAAAAAAAGGCAGTGGAAGAAAATTAATATTTAAAATTTAAACCATATACTATCTAAAGAATGATAATAAATAGTTAAATAATAAATAAATGAAATTAAATAATAAATAAAATATCCAATTACATTAAAGTAAAAATGGATGTATTAATGAATAATTCTATGTTAAAAAATAAGATGTAAAATGGTAAAATTAATGATTAATGCTACATAAAAATACATGTATCAAGAAATGACATAGCCACTTATATATATATATATATATATATATATATATGGGTGGGTAGACGTTGGATTGAGGAGGTATGTGGCGGAGTTGTATGGAAAAATACGCATGGTTAATTTATATTATTAATATAAAAAATGGGGGCATTTTGATTTACACAATTGTTTGATAATACAAATTTTATAATGGACTGCGATGTGATATTTCTATATGTATATTAATTTAGTTAGATTTACTTATTCATTATTTAATTAATTTAAATGAATTTATATTCATTAATATTAAGAATGTATTTGATCTAATGATTTGGATTAATACCTATGGTGGACAATATCATATTTACTTCTAATATAATGTTTACTTTTATACAGTGTTAATATAATATGTTTTAATTTTATTAAGTGTTTATATTTTATTTAACTTTGTATGAAGGAACATTATTTGTGACTAATTCATTTCAATATTTAATCAATATTAATTTTAAATTATTTGTATCTTAATTCAAATATTTAGTATTTTATTTTAATTTAATTTAATTGATGTTGCATTTTTGGTACAGTTATTTAATCGTTTTTGTCATTTAAAGGTACATATATTTTTATGTTGCTTTAATTATTAATTTTTCCATCTTACTACTTATTTATAACATAGAATTATTCATTTATACATCCATTACTTCTATGTAATTCAATATTCTATTTATTAATTAATTTCATTTATTTATTATTTAACTAATGGCTATCATTAAGATAGTAATTTGGTTTAATTATTAAACAATAATTTCCATCCATTACTTTCTATTCAGATTATATTCACTTTTACCAATAGATGGCAGCACTATTTTAAGTTGCTTTAATAATTAATTTTTCCCTCTTAATACTTATTTATAACATAGAATTATTCATTAATACATCCATTACTTTAATATAATTCGATATTCTATTTATTAATTAATTTCTTTTATATATTATTTAACTAATTGGTATCATTTAAGATAGTAATTTGGTTTAATTATTAAACATTAATTTCCATCCAATACTTTCAATTCAGATTATATTAACTTTTACCAATAGATGGCAACACTAATGTTCCTGTTTACTTTACAATCCATAATATTCTAACATTATTTCTGGCATCATTGTAAAGAAATTTATATTTCTAAAATTGGCAACATGTAATGATTTTTTTTTTTGCAATTCATTCCCTAGTCATGGTTGAGTTTCATGCTGGTTCTTGAAGTGCAAGGTATCTTTTTAATCTTTATGGATTTTATACTTACTGACTCTATTAAGTGTTTTCTCTGTAAATTATAAGTATGGCTTCTTTCCTTTTTAATATTGTATTTTATTTTTCATTTTATCACTGGTTTGCTTCATTGTTTATGAGATGTAGTCCCAAAATCATATTTTTTAGCAATGTATGGCTAATATGATGATGAAACATCTCATTTCATTTTATTTGTGGAATTTAGGCATTTGGGACTTCATAATTATGTCTAAATTCCACAAATTTCATTTCATTTCATTCATTTAATTCCATTTATTCAATTTTTATTCAATTTTTATTTAATTTCTTATTCTTTTAATATGTTTTTGTTTCCATATTAAGTGTGTTGGGGAATCTTTCATTGTCAACTAATTATTTCATACTTAATTATTATTTCATTGTTTAAGTTGGTGTTATGATAATGTCTCATTTATGGTTATATATATATATATATATATATATATATAGAGAGAGAGAGAGAGAGAGAGAGAGAGACATCTCCTTTCGGTAATTTTTATAACATTTTATCTGATACGAATTTTTTGCTTCTAATTTTCTTTACAAGAAAAACACATTTCTGAAATGGCCCCTTCAAATTGACTTGCAATTACATCGATTCACTTTTTTTTTTTAAATGTTTTGTCCTAATATGTGTTACTTGAGAACTTGATATGTAAAAATTAAATTAAAATGATTGCAAGTTAAAATCTGGTTTGGAAAGTCGGAGATGGGAAAGAGGAAATTTGAATTGCCTAAGGGCCTCTAGACGGTATTGCTTATCAGAGTGAAATGATTAGGGAGGTAAAATAATTAGGAACAAAATTTTAATTAGAAAAAAATCAAGCAAAATTTCTTTCATAAAATATTTTTTAAAGAAATTATATTATATATATATAGTTATAGTTACATAATGATTTGAAAGAACTTAAAAACCTTGACTTTTTTTGCGTTTCCGAAAATATGCCCACTCTTTCAAAATAAATAAACAAATAAATAAAAAATTCAGCAAGCACCACCTGGAATGGTAGTTAATACTGTTGAGATCGTAAATTTGCATAAACGTGGCATGCTTTGGTTAAATATTTTCAAGGATAGTCTTCTTCGTACCCACGTTAAATACGAAGAAAGCCATTTAAAGTATTAGACAACTAGATCAACATTATTCAGCATAGAATTCGAGGCATGATACTTACGATATTATAATGGCTGTATGCGGACAAGCGAAAATCCCCAACCCGGAAATTAAAAAAATAATAATGAAACTTTGAGGATATGTATGCCTCATGGAGGCATGTAATACGCTTTTTTTTTTTTTTAATGTTTTTCGACTTTATTTTATAACTCATTAATGGTAAGAGATAGAGAAAACTAACGCTGTTAATATCAATTTTCTTCCTTTTTATATAAACAAAAAATACAAATAAACAATACGACAAAGATCATATTGTGACTAACAATAAAATAAATAATTTCAATTTTCAATTTTAACAAAATGTATATTTTAAATTTAAAAAAAATGCTATTAAAAATTAATAATTTTTAGTGTTCGATGCAACTAATAAAAACTAGTCGTTAGGGGCCACCGTAATACTTACTCATCATGGATATGCATAATATAAAATATGAAAATAAAACATGTGTAAACTATTTATAAAATGCATTGCAATTCGAATGAAATCGTTGCTTGATGACGTCATAAACTTTAAATGCTCTATTACTGAATTGCATAAAAGAAACATCCTTATAACTCCAAAAATGATAATCATATTAACTAACAGTTTACTGCGTCGATTAAGTGTCTCATTTCCAATTAAAAAATATCTTTGAATTGCAATTTGAATGAAATACAGGGTCACGAAAAATCGAAGAGTGTGGAAAATAGGATTCTAAATATCTCGGCAACTAATTATTCGATCGACTTCAATCTTTTTGTAAAATTTATGTTTTTTTATTGCCCTTTATATTCACTCCTTAGAATAAACAATTTCGAAAATTTTTATATACCTATTATCAGAACGAATATTTCAAGAGTCCGAAAAAAATAGTTCCGGATATTCGAGGTTATAGAAATTGAATAAGCTTCTTTCCAGTATTACATACTAAATACATGCCAAATTTCAAGTCTCTATCTAAATTTGTTCGGGAGATAGAGCATTTACAGGCACACAGACACACAGGCAGACGGACGGCAAAATCCCCCCCCCCCCCTAAAAATATGTTTTTCGGAATCTCCAGTGTCTAAAACGTGTAAATCCGTCAAAAAAAATTTTTTTTTCGATGTTTAAAACGATTGCAAGACTTACTCTATACTACGTATAATGGGTAAGTAATAAGCAACTTTTATCGTAGAACTTTTCGCTATCTCTTACCTTTAACGATTTATAAAATAAAAGTGAAATATATTCCACGTGTAAAATTTATCCCCTTAAAGTCAATTCCGGTCAGAAAGAAAAATAAATAAATAAATAAAAATGCTATTCACACACTTTTATGAGACTTACAAATTCTCAAAGTTAACTATATTTTTTTATTTCCGGGTTGGGGATCTTCCGCAAAATGTGAAACACATACAACTAACAAATAAATAACAGAAATTAAATTAAATTAAAAGTTGTTGTCTAGGTCATCCAAAAAAAAATATATATTAACGTTTCCTTTGAAGATTATACAGAGCAAAATAAGTCCAAATCTGACTAAAATCATAATATATTGTACAATACCTATATTTTGCTCATTAATATCAACTTGCTAATATTCGTAAGATCTCTAAACTCGAGTGATTTTTTTTTTTCTAGGTGGTTCTCAAAAAATATTTTCCCCCGCTAAACAACGCGAAACTTTCTGACACATTTTTAAACGTAAAAGAATAAATCGAACAATTTTTTTTTCCATTTTCCGATGAATGAATTACATCTTGAGGAATTGGTGTCTCATGTGATTGGCAGTTTTTTATCTTTCCCACGCAGTCACGTTCGGAAATTCGGTTCAAAATGCCGATTTTGACAGCATTTTTTGAAAATTCTTTTGCCTTTGCAGAAAAATGCAAAAATGCAAAAAAAAAAAAAAAAAAAAAAAAAAAAAAAAAAAAAAACTGTTCAATTACATAATTTCTGAATAAGAGCTCCTGTCAATTTCATGAGTTTGCGAACAAAAATGAATTCAGAAATGTGTCAGAAAGTAGCTTGTTTGGATTTTGGAACAGCCTTAATATTATGCTGTTTGACGTGCTTTACCAGATATTCCCTTCGTGCGTAATTTTGAAAAAAAAGGTCTAGGGTTATTTATATTTATTACTTTTTTTTACGAAATATTAGCACATAGTTCTCCGATGTATATACAGTCAAACCTTGTTAGTAAGTCACCTGGATAAAACGTCATTCCGCATATTACGTCATGTTTCAGAAGTCCCGACCAGTCACACACGAATTTTCACACATTGTACTCCGCTTATTTCAACGCTATTTTTTCAACCACTCCGCTTAAGACGTCACTTTTAATAGTGCAATAGGCAAACTCGGTCCTATTTCTTTCTCAAGGTTATCTCCAAAACACTTGGTTAATGAAGATGCCTATACAGATATAGATAGCAATTTACATTCACCCGAAGCAATAATAACTGAAATTGTAGCTGATGATTTGGAAGCGAAGAACGGGCCACCGGTAGAGTCCGATAGCGATCATGACGAAGTGAAACCACCCAAACAAATTGTTACAATGAAAAAACCTTAGAATACATTGATGAACAAAGGAACCATATTCCGTCTTTGAATGACACTTACAAATAGCGAATTTAATATACTACGTATATTTCTTAGAGAAAAAAAAAGATTTTAGGAAACTCCATTAAACAAAAATTAATTATTTTTTGTAAACCAGTAACAAATGGCTGTACGTATATTGAACTGTACAATTAAAATACCACATAACATACTTACTTACTATACTTTCTTTAATTTTTCACCCGTTTTATGATTTCTAATTCTTATTCTACTAATTTATATAATTTATAATCTAATTTAGCTATGGGCATACTTATTATATAAACATCTGAAATTTAATTTTACATTTAATATAAACTCCGCTTATTAAGTCATTTTTAAATGGAACCGAGAGTTGAAGTTTGACTATATATAAATTTAATATATCTATAATAACAAATTTCGGTTTTGAAATGGGTCCGTGTGTAAGTATTTCTGATTTGTTTATGACTGAATAACTTGAGTTCCATAAATAAATTAAAATACAATAACATAAAAACAAGATAAAACGAATCATTTCAAAAATGAAAACTATTTTCTTTTCTCGGTTATTTTATTATTATTATTATTATTATTATTATTTTAACATGTATATAGAGAATATTTTGAAACTCGGTGTTCTTTATGGAATTATTTCCCGTTATTTTCACATAACTTTAAATGGAACAAGTCCGGAATTTTTCTTTTCTTTGAAATCTATAGTTCATTGCTGACGAGCCAAACACTGCAAAAAACTACTTAACCCATAACATTTTGTGCTATTCATTAATTAAAATTTAAATTCCAAATTAAATAAGAAAAATGAATTATTTTTCCTTAAATATGTATGGAAAATATTTTTAAACTCAATCTTTTTTTATGGAAATATCTCCTATTACTTTTAAATAACTCTAAACAGAAAGTCTGAAATTATTATTTTCTTCGAAATCTACATTTCATTGCTGACGAGCCCAACACCAAGAAAAAAAAAGCTACTTCAAATAACTTTTATTTTATTTTAATTAGTTGATGTTTAAATAACAAATGAAATAAGAAAAAAATAATTATTTTCCTTCTAAATGGTATAACAGACGTTCAAATTAAATATTTTTGGTTTACATTTCACATTTTCATAAAATATTTTAGAGTATAAAATTGGCAATTTTATATGGATATAGCGCTATAAAGTGAGATCAGTGGTCGAAAAAACTACTTTTATTTTGTAGAAAACTACAACTACAACTAATTTATCGAAAATGTAGTTAATTACAACTACTATTTGTTTTAAAAAGTAGTGACTACAAAATATTTTTCAAAAGTAGTCACTACTTAGCTACTTTCAGATTTTTACAAATGATCATGAGAGACGGTAGTATCTCGAGTGACGCAGCAAAAACAGAAAACCGAAAGCCCAAAACCGAAGATTCCGTCACTCTATATGTACAGCTAGTTTCAGATCAAAGGGAAAGCTAAACGCCTCCATTTAATATCTTCAAATATGAGGCATATCCTTCTGATTTTTTCACAGCAGTCTTATATTTCCGGTTTCCTGAAATTTCTACATTTCTACATGCAGTATATTTTAAGATCTGGAAGTCCATTTTTAAGTAAAATGTACGGTGTACTCGTGTAATGTTGTTATGTCGTAAGATATTTTTCTCGAAATCCACTTGCATACATTTCTCTTTGTTTGGATATTATGACGCACAATAATCATTTACATAAATTTTACTTATGATTTTGGATAGCGTGGCACAAAAGATAAATCAATATTGAAATAAATACATTTCAATGCATAATATATTCTCAGTGAAAGTAATATATTTAACAGTGTATTGGAAAACTAAAAGTATTGTTTGTATGAGTAAATATACTTTCTTTAGAAGACAAACCAAAAATAATTTAAATTGAATTTTTAAACAAATCCTATTAAATTCACGTCAAGGTGTCACTCTAATTTTGATACCATTTCTTTTAAAACACATATTTTTAATTTATGAAGGATGTGAATGAAAAAGCATCAACGAATAAATTTTATATATATTTTTTTCATCTTAAAAATAATCTTTGCACCTGTGAATATATAAAGCGAAAAAAAAATGATGATTTTTTTTTTAAATTATTAATATAGCGTCACTCAAATTTGATAGCATTACGTTTAAGACTCATTTAAAATTCTTAGAGCCATAAGAAAGTGCTGCGTCACAAACTTTTAACCCGTTAAGGGTTTTTGTACTGATTCAATCTACACTCGAAATTGAAGACACTGGTTATACAGTGGTCCCTCGTTTTATCACGTCTGCCGGTATACAAGCAAATAAATACCAAACGCATGAAAAAATTAAGAAAGATAGTATACTAGAAAATGTTTTTTGTTAGTCTCCAAAATGTTTGTTTTACGCATGCATATTACAATTTTCTTAGCGAAATTAAGAGAGATATGTGATACAATAAACATTTATTATATAGTTACATAAAAATGCTGTTAAACTACAGATTATTATTATTTTTTTAAATACATGAAACGTATCTAGATATCTGAACAAGTGATATAAACGAGGGGCTACTATTGTACAGAACTTATTCATGCGTAACCATACACTGCAAAAATTTAATTTGATATTCATACAATAATTTGTCGCTGACATTCGCAAATTGTTGAACATAACACATTTTGATCAAAGGAGGTAAGTTACGATCACGTGATTTGAAGAATGGCACATTTATTATTATTTTTACTTATTTATATATTGCTGAAGTAAAAATTCCTAACGTTATTCGTGAAGAAAAATTCCTGACGTTAAAAGTAGCAGCCGGTGTTCAGTACAAACTACTGATTTTTTGTATCACGCTACTAGCTATATCACATATTTCAAAATGTAGCGCGTTGCACTACAAACTACTAGAAAAAGTAGCGACTACTCTAGCTTAGCTACTTGTAGAGCGCTACTTTAGACTACTGAGTAAGTTATATTAATTATATGAAAAAAAAATATGTCATGGTTTATTTTTAAAAAGTGGTATATTCACCAATCGACTAATGCAGAAAATCGACTAATTCAGATGGCTGACGTAAATATTAGAAATAACAATAATTTTATAGTCAATAAATATTCAAGTATTGCGTTTTCTAAAACTCGTGAAAGAATGAGTGAAGCTATAAATATCTGAAACTGTTCAATTTTGTAAATTATTTTGTAAGAAAAAAAAAGACAGACAAGTGTAAAAAGGCATTGAAAAATTATACGTAGTATGCAATTGAAGAATCAGATATATCTGCGATCAGACAGGCTCTAAAAATCATAGCATTCTGCACTCTCAAAAAATTTTCGTCAAAAACCGTAAAAGCAAATTGCCGGAACACCCCTGTGATTAGAAGAAATTTACGTTTTTGGACTGGATAATTTCAAGAAATTTTAAGATCTAGATTTGCGAATTTTTCGTGTTTTGAGGGGAAAATGACATACATAAAAAGTCCGTTTCTAATACGAAAAAGTACTAAGCAGCACTTTTGCCGGGACACGCTTATTATTGGACAAAAATGCAGTTTTATATTGGAGGATTTCAGGTAACTTTAACTTCAGATTGGGGAATTTCTGCAACTTGGGGAGGGGGGGGGGCAAAACAAAGCTGAAATGTTGATTGTGTTTTAACGATATACAATCAACGAAAAAATTCGTTTAATTCAAGGATTTTTTTTATGAAAGTTCAGACATATCTTTTCTTTCTTTTCAATCCCTTTCCTCAACTTCCAAAGCACTCTTAACCCCTTCGGGACCGGCGGCTTTTACACAAATTTTATTCGGTTGGCACCACTTTTTAAAAAAAAAAGCTACCTTTACTTAAACTATGACAAAAATGCTCTAATTAGAGAAAGCAAATATTACTTTTATTTTTTACTAGTGTCTAAAACAAATTCTGTATGCTCTTTTTGAGGGTGCATATATGCACCCATGGTCCCGAATGGGTTAAGGAGTTTTTTCATAATAGTTTTAAATTTAAGAGTAGAACAACTTACTAATATTAAACTTAAAAAAATAATAGCCGATCATTTCCGATAACAATAATTACAGCTCTAACACTTTGCGTATTGATAGAAAAGAGAGAAAGAGAGACGGGGGAGGGGGGGGGGGTTATAAAATCTCATCAGAATGAATTGACAGACAAATTATCTACAACAATTATCTGAAACAATAAGATTTTTGGAGACAAAAATTTTTAGTCATTTTTACTAAACACAAACTCCAGCATTTCGCGCATGACAACTTGAAATTATTTTCTATATATTTATACGAAAATTCTGTCATAATTTGCATATTTTGCTCAATTCTCTAATAATTTGAATTTCTAAAAACAAATGTACTTTTTTAAAAAGCACATTCTGGTATTTTAAAAATGAATTCAAAAGCATTCCACAAGCGTTTCCAAATAATGGACAGTTCTTAAGCGTATTCGTCAGTGAGATTTCAAATTCCCCTCGCTAATCTTAAACCTATGGTCGTAGAGGCATTCGTATTTTTAAAATATCTCCTTTTGAACTATTTGTAACTTTTTTCTGTGTACTCTTCTCTTTTTTCAGTTGACAAAATATTTCTAAAATATATGCTTAATTTAATATTTTATGTGTTAAAATTTTAGAGAAGCTAACGAGCTATAAGATTTTAACACTTCAAATAAAATTAAGTATATATTTTAGAAATATTTTGACACAAAAAAAAGACATCCTTTAAAAAGAGTACACAACACAGAAAAAAGAAGTTAAAAATATTAATTTCCCGAGGAGATATTTAAAAAATAAAAAAACATTCCACGCCCATAGGTTTATTACATTAGCGAGGGGAATTTGAGATCTCAACTGACCACAACCTTTAACTACTTCGCGACGAGCATTACGTATGCGATCCTTGAATTTGGATACCAGTATTTTTTAACGGAAAATTTTGCCTTATTTAATCAGAATTACAATGATTATATTATATAAAATTTTCTAGCCAGAAAAAGTAGTTCCGAAAGATTAAAAGAAGCCTACTTTACGCTCATCCCGAAGGGGATAAAAGAAGAAAGTTTTTTTTTATCTCATGTATATCTGCTAACTAAAACATTATCGGAAAATGTAACGTTTTTGTTAAGTTTGGAAATTTTTAGACTAAGTAAAAGTATTAATATAAAATGAAATTTTATAACTTAGGTTGAACTTTGAAGTTGAACTTTGAAGGGGGGGGGGGCTATGAGATAACTTAGGTTTTGATGACTTGCTTTCATGTGTAAAATTTCGCTGGGAAAAGATGAGAGAGAGAATGAGAAAGAAAGAGAGACAGAAGCGAAACTGATAAAAGCGGAATCATGTAAAATGTAAACGTTGTAGAACTTCTAGAGGCGAATTTCAAATTTTTTCCGCACGCACTTTACATAACTTTTTCACAACGAGATCGCGTAAGAAAATTATGCTTTCAGCGCATACTTTCGTAAATTTTACGACAAATATGACATTTTTAAAAATTTAGCCTCACATACGTATGGCGCTGAAATTAAAATTAAAATTTTATTACTGATATGTGTAGTAATTCTAAGAATTTGTCTCTTATTATTCTTATGAACTATTTTTCATCTGTAATGGAGTAATAACTGTACATAAAAAGTACGACACGCTCCTACTCGGGAAAAAATTGTAACGTGCCCGCTGGAAGGATAACCGACTGCCAAAATGTTCAGTTTTTGCTTTTAGTTCCATTCGGATAATTTTCTATGAGTTCGGTAATTTAAGTAAAAATTTAAAGGAAAGGATAAAGTTTAAAAAGTATTGTAAAAAAAAAAAAAAAAAAAAAAAAAAGATCAACATATATGATGAGCAAAAGTATGTCCATGGACATACTTTTGCTCATCATATATGTTGATCTTTTTTTTTTTACAGAACTTTAACCAAATAATAATAATAAATTTTAAAATATTGGGTGGGAATTGATCGAATAAAAGCATTAATATAAAACGTCATTTTATTAGGTTTTGCTAAGGATGCATGCGTGTCATGAATATCGTGCGTGTAACTGTGTAACCCTAATAGAATAAAAGGTTAAAGAAACAGTAAGAGTCTAATGAAACTGATGAATACACAATTGTCTGAGCTCAGTGAATGACCATTTGTTTTATATTTTTGAAAGCTTCACTTGAAGAGTTAAATTTCAGTTTTTTCATTAACTCTTATTTAAATTTTCTAACCTGGGATTTATCAAAAGGGTTAAAGGATCGATCCAGATTTCCAGAATATTTAATTTGTGAATTTCGACTCATTCATACAGCCAGGATTTTTGTTTAAGAATTTAAGAAACTAGAGAATGGCTTTCAGAGAAACTTTTAGCAATCGTAAGAGAGACTGAGTGTAAAATAAAAGTGATAAAGACATAATTGTCTAAACTCAGGACGGACATTGATTTCGAGTTAAATTTTAACTTTTCAGGAAATTTATAATAATATTTTCTAACTTGAAATATTATAAGAATTTTAGAGAATCGGAGAAAAGTTCTTAAAGATAGTTTTAGCAATCATAAATCCCGAGAGAGAGAGAGAGTGAGAATATATATAAGAATAAAGCTATAATCGTCTAAACACAGGGAGGGACGGGTCGTTGGTTTCGAGTTTTTGAAAGATCTGCATGTTGTGCTTGTGCTGAATTAAAAAAAATCAGAGATTTTAATTTTTTTTTTCAACTTGAGATCACATACGATGATTAGAGAATCAGATAAAAAAGGTTTCCAGAGACTGTTTCAGCAGTCATAAGACAGACATACACACCACACACAGAGAGAGAGAGAGAGAGAGAGAGAGAGGACAAAAAGGATCCCAATAAGAGAAGCAAGGCTTCAAAAGACGGCTCTACAAATCATAGACTTCCAGAAGAGTTTTTTTTTTTTTTTTTTTCTTCTCACTAAGATCGAATGTTGCTGAATTTCTTGACAATTTCAATTTCTGACTAAATGGCACTCAGTCTCCAGCTTTCTCATACCTGAAACCTGCACTTTCAGGCTTCATTGGCCCATCCATTGAGACTGCATCTCCAGTACAAGTACCATTAGGAAGAGCACATTATTATAATTTGAAATTTTAAAACTTAATGGACTAAAGTTAAAATAGTTCAAATGTCATGCTTATTTAAAGCCACTGAAATTGTTTGTTTTTGAAAATTAGTAAACTTTCGATTTCTCCTTCCCACAATTAAAAAAATATTTTTTCGCATGTTGAATTATATGTCAGAGACAAATATTTTCAGATTTATAAAAATCGCGTCAGAATATTTTAAGTGTGCAGTAGGTAGATGATAAGGTAGTCCGAAATCATTAGTACAATTTTAAGTAGAAGAAAAGGTTTTTTTTTTTCCAATTCCGTTATCGCTCATATTATCATCATTCTTTAAAAATATAATATTTGCTTTAAAAAAATATCACAGGACAAGCCTTAAAATAAATAAAGTGATAAAAAAATATTTTAAAAATTTTTCATAAGTAAAATTTACATTATGCATAGGTTAAGTATTTTATTTTTATGTAAATAATTAAAGTATATATTATTTTAAAACTGAAAAACTTTTTTTTTATTATATTGAACCTTATTTTCTGATACTATACAATTATAATTTTGAACTAAGCCGAATTACAATATATATATATATATATTTTTTTTTTAATGTCGAAAAACTTGATATTTTCTTAAGTAGTCCGAAATAGAAGGCATGGGACGGATATGTTAAAGTCCAAATCAAACTCACCATTTTTTCTCCTCGTCCTGCTTCGAATTCACCACTTTGTAAGTCCTGCTCAAATTTTAGTGTGACAGGAAAACCGAGAAAAATTTTCAAAATATATATTTTCGCCGCTCTGCTGTAGATGGCGCTGCGAGATGCAAATAAAATTTGCTAACATGAGTTCTTTGACATAGCGATGTCTCATTACTCATGGAAATGAAATCTCCATTCTTTGTATCATTAGTTTTGCATTTATAAATTATAATAGAGATACTTTATTGATAAAAATCAGATAGATGCTTTCATATAAAGGGATAAGATAGCTTAAAATGATGTGAAAGATAATTTTTCTGACTTAGAAGTGTGTCTGATTTGGCAAATTTTAGCGATCATAAAAATTGTTGAAGTAATTTAATTTTGAAACTAGCAATACCGTATGAAATGCCGACTTCAACAGCACACAGAAATAATTTTTAAATAAAATTTCCCATTTTAAAATATTTGATCACAGACTATTTAACGACAAATAAATATATGTACATGTTACAGAAAGCTTCAATCACCGATACAATGTTGATGTCGTCCTGTAATAGAGTAGTTGTGCTAAGCGGAAACCGAACATGCGGCACGTCGGCTGGAAATGTAACCATGTGAAGCTTAAGTCACTGTAATTTAACATTAGTACCTAATATCTAATCAAACATTAGTCTATAGTTAATGAGCTTTGTCGCTTCAGGATGTGCAAGACTGATGACATTTATTTAATTTATTGTTGCTTCCTATTAATTTCTGAATCGTGCTTTAACATATGTAGGATATTTTGAATGTGCGGATAAGTTTCTTATTAAATACTTTCTCTGCTTTAATTGTTGTGAAGTCAAGATACAGTCAATTTATGGCCGAAGTTACACATTCAGGTAACGTAGTATTAATTTATAGAATATTTTTCTGAGATGTGTTAAAATTAATTGCAATTTATATTTGTTTTTATTTGCAGCTACGGCTGAGAATTTTCTTAATGGAATAGTAATTTTAGTTTGCATTGTAATGGTTAATTTTAAATCGCAATTTCAGTGAATTAAATTTTTGCTTTCATCCAAAACTTATTTTACTATGCTAAGAGTTCGGTTTGGAGAAAAATATATTTGTATATATTCTTAAGTTTATAACAGTCTGCATGGGAATTTCAAGTAACTGAATTATTGTTCAGCTATTATGCTTATGGTTAAAGATTTTATTTATTTCTTTATTAATTACAGAAATAAAAAAAATCTCACTTTCATGCTTTGGTTAACACATTTGATTTAAAAACTAGCGTGAGTATTTGACTTAAAATATGTACAGTTAGTTTTGCTTTTATATTTTTCATAAATGTTATTTATAACTGCATAGTTCTTTTCATTTTGTATATTAATAAATTCTAATAAATGAACAAAGAATTATTGAAAATTTTATGACATGTACCAAAAATGTTTATGAAGTTATGTGTATATATATATATTTAAAAAAAAAAACTGATTTTCACTTTGCTAGGCAGGAGCAGTAGTAGTCCCTATAAAGCAGCTGTTTTCATTTTTGTGCAATTAATTTGTAAATTATCTGATATTTCAAAATATTTATGAATGATCTACAAAGCATGAAATTTGTTAAATAATGTTTAATCACACCTAGTACTGTTGTTTGAGTATCAGTTGAGCAATCAGAATTTTTCTTCACAGCTAGATTTTTATTTGTTTGAAATATATTCAGATAAAATAGGAATTTTCTGTGGACAATTACATATTTGTCAGTATTTTTGTTATTTCACATTTTCTTAAATAAGCTTTACAAAATATTTCAGTTATATCATTAATAAAGCTCAGTGAAATGGGGATGTGCTTATTGCATCATTTAAGCAACAAATTGGAGAAGGCAGGGCTTGAAAATTCTGAAAATTTTAAGGTTCCCATCTGGGAACCTACATGAAAAGTGTAGGTTCCCAGAAAAATTTATGTGTTCTTAGTTTTTTAATAAATTCAGAGCTTAATGAATGAAGATATTGTGTCACATAGACACAGTTTTGAATAATTAGCAAAAATTTTAGTTTTATGGTCTATCAATTTATGTTTTGACTGTTCTCTAATCCAAAAGCACCTCCTCCCTTCATATTCTTATAGATGTGTAACTTAAAAGCAAATGTTGCATTACATTTGCCCACTAAGATTAAGCATTATATATTGCATTTACCAATTTATTCAAATGTATACAGAACAAATATTTAATATATATATATATATATATATATATATATATATATATATATATACAATATTTAATTTTTAGGTTCCCGGCTGGGAACCTGAGTGGAAAAAATACGTTCCCAGAAATGATTTCTGGGTTTCCCGGGAACGCTATTTTTCGAGCCCTGGAGAAGGGATGTATAAAAAAAAATTGTGATAGGCCCTTCAGGATTAATAATTTTTACCTTGAAATAATGCAAAAGAGGCATATTTTTCATTAAATACATTGAATATGACTTATTTCTAAAAAGGAGGATGCATTTTTGTAAAAAAAAAAAAAAAGTACCCAGTTGTTTGGAAGTGCGGTCCTAAAAGCATAGCAACATTACTTAAGCTGTTTTAAGTAATTTTCATACAATTCTAATTAAATATCTAGAATAAAGTTGTTTTAACTTGTAAGTTGCTTTTGATTTTTTTGTCCATTGTGAAGTATAGGCAAATTGAGTCCCTGGCACCTAACACAGAGGCGGATCCAGCCTTCCATTTAGAGGGGGGTCATATATATCTATTTTTGTTTTTTGGGGGGGAGGACCACATGTTTTCACTAACAATTTTTATACCTTTGATCCAAATTATCTATTTTATTTTCTGACATATACCCAGGGATAATTCTAGAACATAAAAAGGGCAGGGCGCACATTATATAATAAGGGCAATTTTGCTGAAAA
The DNA here is from genome assembly GCA_963931845.1 of Maratus michaelseni. Lineage (NCBI taxonomy): Eukaryota > Metazoa > Arthropoda > Arachnida > Araneae > Salticidae > Maratus > Maratus michaelseni. The sequence continues at coordinate 136,139,696 of OZ007586.1, read as the reverse complement.
GGGCACATCATTTCATAAAAAGGGCACTTTGGTAATAAGTGCATATACCAATATACTGGTGGGGAGGGAAGTCTGGCAACAGCTTAAAGTGCTCTTTAGTTTAAAAAATCCAATAACATTTCTAATTTCCACAACTTCACCATTTGAAAAGTATTAAAAATAGAAAAATGAAACATATTCTCGATTTGAATTGTAAAATTGTTTACTATATTCACAGTCATTTTCCCCTTTTCTTACAACATTCAAAAACTTCTCTCTCTAAAACTATTATTCACCAGACAACTTTTTCCTGGTTTTGAAAAAACTACAAAATAAAAGTTCTAAAGCTACTTCTCAAAATTTTTATAGAACTTATTTAAGTTATCATGTGGTTAAAGGCCAGAATGCCTGATCTAATACTACATTTCACTAGAGAAAGTGAAATTAATCAATGACCCTTACCTTTTATGGCTTGTTCAATGGAAAAAATGATAAATGGAAAGATGAATCGCTCAAAGTCAAAGATTAGATATACCAGGGCATTTCACAGAGAAATAAAAAGGGAAAGATTAGTACTCTTGATGTACCTTACTAGCATTCTAAAAATAAAAGAGAGGTAAAGAATTTTTGAAAGTACAATGCAAACAAGGCATGATTCTAGCCAGGAATAAAAGGAGGGTAGAATTCCACCTGGAAAAAGGGCAAGGAGAGTGGGATTTTATCTAAAAAGGGCATGAGGGCAGGCCGCCCTTCTGAAACTCTCTAGAATGATCCCTGCATATACCCGAATTCATTTTATTTCGTAAATGCATGAAATTTGCAAGTATATTCGTAAATGTATAAAATTTGCATGTTTTATTCAGATACCAAGAAATAAGAATTTTCCATTTACTTATAAAAACAAAGAATCTTACAGAAAGTTTTCTCAAAGTTCGCATTTTAAGCCAATTTTGGGGGCTTGGCCAGTCATGGAAATATCGTATGGAGGAAGCAATCAAATACATTTAAAAATGTACCTCATTTAATAGGAAAATTTAAAACGATGTTCGATTCTTTGGTGCTTAAACAATAATGCCTGCAATTTTTATGCATTTTTACATAAAATTAATTCTGTGAATGTATTAGAGAGATTAGAATTTTTAAGCAGGATAAAAAAAACAAAAAAAAAACACATTTAATACATATTTATATTAAAAAATTGCATTGTTCTGTAGATGGGTTTTTCGTTTAGAGGGGGGGTCATGACCCCCATGACCTCCCCCTTGGATCCACTTGACCTAACAATGGGTTGAGTAATTTTTTTTTTTCAAAAGATTCAAGTTGTATCAAGAATAACTTATCCTGTTTTAATTAAAACTTATTAAAAGATTTATTGAAAAATAACTTATTTTATTTTAGATATTTAAATTGTGTAACACAATTTTAACTGCTAGTTATTATATATGTTATGTTACATAGCTTACTATACATATATTTTTCTTTTCTTTTTGTTCAGTTGTTTTCTCGTCTGATGGGCAGTGGAGAAATAGGCCACCCAGTAAAATTCCATCATTGTGGAAGTCGTACTGTAAGTATTATATATTATGCATTCATATAATAATTATATTTTATCATATTTATTGGTGATGTAAATTTTAATGATTTATGTCATTGACTGCTTACTCATGTTCATAGATGTAACTGATATATTTTCTTTTCAAAAGACCCATTAAAACTTTTTCACAAACAAATTAAAAAAACTGCAGAAAAAAAAATATATCACCTAAATATCTCTAAAAATAACACGACAAAGACCGAATTCTCAAGGGACTTTCTTATAGTTTAAATATGAAAAAATGTATACATAAGTCTTGTTTATTATAAATTTGAGTCTGAGTGGGCTCAAAGCTGCTTCGATCTGATCATATGTGTATTAAATGACATGTCCTTCCCTCCTGCTCTTTGGTATTTTCTACTTAATAAATATTTCCTTTAATTTTTTGGTGGGGTCTTCCATAGTCAAGGTACCTTCACCCCAGTCTTCCATAGTAGTGATGGGGTCTTCCATTTTCAGAGTCCATTCCTAGCACTCTTATTTTTGTCAGGGTCCTGCCTCAAACACGGATAGGACATTCTGCATTGGTTATTGATGACAGTTGGACTGGGACAATTACTTATGTCCTGAGGGATGGATCCAACCCCTGATTTTGATGTTGATCACATCTCTTCTTGAGAAGGAGGAACTCACATTTCTTAATGAATTTTTTAAATATAAAAAATTACTTCTGTATTTTATGTGTTACTTTCATATGATAAAATGTGATGTCTTGTGGAAATGTTTTTGGTTTAGGGGTGGGGGTTATGACCCTCCCTGGGCTCTAAGATTGGGAGATGGGGGCAAAATTCGTGATGCCCTTTTGTAAAAATTATACCCCACTCCTTTCCCCAACACTGTGTATATATACACACAGACACATTTAACATAAATACTTCAAAATTTTAATATTTAAACAGAATTGTAAATGTTCAACCATATATGAAAAAAATGAGAAAAGTTATAAATTACACATTTCATGTATTGAAAGGAATGTGTAAAAATATTGTGTCAACAACCATTATATCTCATATGTCTGATGTAATATTCAATAAGAAAAAAGTTCAAACAAGTTTAATAAATATTTGTCAAAGCCTTGGGCTTTCAAAGATTTTTTTAAAATGGTGGTTGTTCTGGAGAGAGAATCATGATTGAGTTAAATATGTTTAAAGCCTTTATTCAGGGAGGCAACATATATTAGAAGTTTAAAAAAAAGAAAAATATCTAGCTAACATTCTGATTTCAGTGACTCAGAAATTTTGCTGTGATATATTTTAGGTCAAGAATTATAGTCAATAATTTTAGCTTAAGAATTTAAAAATTGATATTGTCCTTAAAGTAAAAAAAAAATTGACCTTTCCTTTTCACAATGCTTCAAGTAAAGAAAAATAAAAATGAAAACCTGTGCATCAGTTATAGGTTATGAAACATTTTCTAACATTATTCGAATACTGTCAAGAAATATCATTTTTTTCATTAAATGAGATATAATAAACAATTTTAAAAACACAGTTTAAAAATCCATTTTCAAGAATTGCTGTCCATAGCAGATAATGTATGCAAGTTCTTTTATGCAACCCTGTATATTATCTATTCTATAGAGCTTTAAACATAGCACATAGTTGAATTAATTTTAAATCAGATGGAAAATGTATAAATCAGCTAAAAAGGTTTCCTAGTAAATTACCATTTATAGAAGACAGTGTATCAATGCAGCCATATTTATGAATAATCCAGTAAAATTTGGTTGAGTTGAAAAATTCATAAAACAGTTAAAAGTGCATTTTTAGGAAACCCTTCAATATATAATACAATTTTTTTGTAATAAATCTCTATTTGCCTTATACATATTACATAATATAACTAAAATTTAATTCAGTTGGGAAAACTCGCAGCACAACTAAAAATGCATTTACAGCAATTACCATCCATAGGTGGCAATATATCTAATTTCTTTTATGCAGCCATATGAATTTATTTATATTTTACAAGCATCTTTTAGTATAATAACATATACTGGAAAATGCTTTACATTGTTAAAAAACACTTTAAAGAATTCACACCCATAAACTGAAATGCTTATGTTTTCTTTTGTACTGCTCTATATTTGATATACAGTAGACTCTCTTAAATCCGCAACCCTAAAATCCGCACATTGTTTCAGATGTAAACAGTGAAACTTACAATTAAGATATAGGGGGGGGGGGGGGGGGAATTCAAGCTATTTTATTTTTATATCATTCCACACTCATTTTATTATGTAAATCTAGTTAATATCATTGAACTCTTGTTTTCTCATAAAGGAAGTATAAATTTATTTCCGAAAATTTTCAAGATAACACTGATATTAGTGGTGATTGATCTTTTTATCAAATACACTTATGTATTAATCAAGCTTTTTTGTTTATTAAATCTGGCCAAACATCAAATACAATTTTGTAATTTTATGGTTTTGATGAAAATTACTAGTGTACCTTTAAGAGGCGAGTTTCATTGAATAATTCAAGAAAAAATTATCTCATCATTATTATGCATATTTAGTCATGTATTGTTAATTATTTATGTAACATTTACATTATTTCCGATAATTATTTTAATATTTTACTTTATTGTAAGCATTCATGATAATTTTGAGTGCATTATTACATTCAAATGACTGTTTAAAAAATGTAAACAAAACAGTGACCAGAAATCCACAAAATTCTAAAATCCACACAACCTCTGGTCCCAAGCTGTGCGGATTTGAGAGAGTCTACTGTATATGTAATTTATACTTGCCACTTAATGCACTGAAATTTTGTTAAGCTTAAAAATGCATACCACAGCTGAAAATGCACTGCCAACAATTATGGTTCAGTCAGTCCTGTAAATGAGGTACATAAATGCTACTTACTTCATACTCGCATGCTGTAGTCCACCTCAGTGACACATATTAATTTCATCATGTTTGATGTTTCATAACATCACTAAAATGCGCCACAAACAATTTTTCCCATAGACCATAATGTATAGAAAATTTTTTGTGTGTCCCTGTAAACGAGCTATAACAGCTACACACTTCACCTTCAATAGGGAATATGTTATATTAAGCCTCAATAGCATATATCTATAATGTGGAAATCCAAGTATATTTACCATTGTTAGAGAAGGGCCAAAAAGATGGCTAGACAAACAGAAGTTATGAATACTTTTCAATTTTGTTGAAAGTGTTAAAAACTATGGATTATATTTCTTTTTTTGAACTTTATATTATCAAACATTACCTAATGCTTCTTGAAAAATATTACAAGCAGGGTTGTCAAGTTTTTGCCATAGGTGGAGAAAACCTGGTAAAAACAATCTGGCAAAAAGAGATTTTTGCCAAAGTGATGGCAAAAATAAGCTATGTCCATTCCATTTTTTTTCCAAAAAAAAAAAAGCTAAAATGTCTGATGAAAGAAAAAAATTTAATACTTAATTAAAAAATCAATATTCTAAATTTATTTTTGAACTCTTAAGGCGGTATTAAAAAAAAATATTTTTCCATGCTCAACAACTCAAAATTTTGAGACACATTTTCAGACTCATTTTTTAAAATAAAAACATGAAACTTGGCGGCGTGATTTATGAAAAGATTTTTAAGGGACCCATGTTTTTATTTTTCGTTCAATTAATTAGAAATTGATTTACAAACTATTAATTTTACAGTACGATAATTTTTTTTGTTTCCAGCGCTATCGCTTCGGGAAATTCGGTTCAAAATGTCCCCTTTGACAGCATTTTTTGAAATATATTCTGCCTTTATAAAAAAAATCGAGGCAATACAGACATTATAAAGTTTCTGAATAAGAGAACCTGCCAATTGGATGCATTTTAGAGTAAAAATGGATTTAAAAATGTGTCTCAAAATAAGCAGTTTGGATTTGAATACACCCTTAAGGAAAATAAGTAAAATTATGCATTTTATGAAAAAATACTAACTTTTATAACAGAATTATAAATGAAAAAAATACTAATTTTATATAAATAAATAAAAAACTTAATTATTTTATTCATGTTTATATACAATAATTATTAATGATTATTTACATAATAGTAATGTGCAGACTGTAAATGGGTAAAACATTTATGTTTATATGTGTAAGAAATTCAAATAAACATTTATATTCTAAATTCAAATTTTTTATATAAATTTATAATTGAAGCTGAACACTATAAAAGGGCTACAGGCTATTTACTGAAAGTAAAGAATGTAACTTTTTGTCCCTTTCTTGGAGTGTAAGATGGAGAAAAAAAAATTATATTTTCCTAATAAGACATCACATAACAGAGATTATTTTCAATATATAATTTTCAATTTAATTAAATTTTATTTGTAACAAGCTAGTTTCATTAGATAAATAATTATAAATTAATATGAAATACTTAAATATACATATTTTTAGGACTCATTACATAAAACAAAAGTAGCAAAGTTATGTAATGATAATTAAAAAAATATTAATGGCTGACAAAATACTTTATTTAAGAAAATAAATTAGATATCCAATTTTTAATTTGGTTCTTAAGTTCCTAGGTATTAGACTGAATCCCACTTATTTTATAAATATTTAAAATATATAAAATTATTTTAATTACATTTATTAACAAATTAAGTTAAAAATATTAAATGATACATGCTATTAAATCTAATTGTTTATACCATTATGATCCTTATTAAATTATAGATCTTACTCTACAGATTAAAGGCCAATAAGAATTTGCTATTTAAAAAAAAAAAAAAATGACACTGTCTTGGCAAAAATACCTTTTTTCCAGTAAAAATACCAACCCTTATTACAGGTTTTATTTGCAAGATTACTTAATTTTTTCAATAAAAGAGTTTAAATTGATTTCCAAAAGAAGTTATAAGTTTTAACTGTAGACAGTTTAAAATCCTGTTTGCTTTAGTAACATAAAAAAAATATATATACATACTGTATCAAGACTTTTCTGGATTTGATGAATTAAATTACATTTTAATAAAAAAAAAAAAATTAAGGGCATGGTGGCTGTTGAGATTAATTTTATTTTTTTGATTTAAAAGCTCTATAATCTATGGATAGCATGAAACATTTCCTGCATGCATAAAGCATTTTGAAATAAAGTATAAAAAAATTCTGGGCAAAAAAAGTTTATTTCATAAACATAATGCATATGAAATTAATTTTTAAAAATGTTCCATGCAATTTCTAAATGATTCAAAATCAATGATTATTTTAAGGTGGTTCTCGAGAAAATATTTTTTTCCGCTCCACAACGTGAAACTTTGACACATTTTCTGACTCATTTTTAACATAAAAGCCTGATACTTGCAGGCATGATTATTAAAGTGATTTGTAATCAAACAGTTTTTTCATATTCCAATAAATAAATTACATCTTGAGTTATAAGCGATTATTGTCTCAGGATGGCAGTTTAAAGTAAACTTCCCTTTTAAAGACCCAGATAAAAATATTCAGTTTTTTTTTTATATGTTGTTTTTGCTTTTAAATTATCAAATACAAATTATTATATAATTTATAGTAATTGGATGAAAGAATGAAGAAAAAATGTCAAGTTTCTGGTACTTCTGTCTTGATTTCTCTAAAGCATATTTCTTTTTTCCTGTATTTTCCAATTGTACTTTAGTTAAAATCTGAAATATATTTATAAATATGTTTTTACATTGATGGTATGTTGCTGTATGTCATTTAAACTATTACCATTGTCTTACCATAAATTAATAATGAATTACTATATGTTCACTACTAATACCCTCATTGATAAAGTAAATCTGTTAATTTTTACATTTTTTGCAACATAGTATGAATTTAGCCATTTTTTAAGCTTTTATAGTTTTTCCCATTTCTTTTATGCACTTTCAAATGCTTTTTCTTTTGAAAGTAACTTGTTTAATGGAATAATCCTTTCAGATTTATTTTTTACTGATTCTTTCTTCACAGAAAATGTCTAAAAAATATATTTACAGCAGTTATTAAAAAAAAAAAGAAAAAAAAAAGATTTTCACCACTGAGCTAGGATTGCAAACTTATTATCTTAAGAGTCCTAATATATTCATAGCTTAAAAAGAAAGAAAAGTAATAGGTAATAATAATATGGATCTCAAATCAGTTGTTTTAAATTAATGTTATTTAAAATGCATTATGTTTAATTTATATAAATGTCCTAAATTTTGAATTTTTTAAAGTTAGGTTTGTTTTCAAATTACTGCAAATTAAATCATTATTTATAAATGTGTTCCAAAAATTGTGTTATCATTATTATTGCTCAGAAATTTTTAACATTTTGTACTTTTTTCTGCTAGACAGATGAGATGAACTAGGAAATTTTTTGTGTAATAATAACAATATATAATGTTTGTATTTTATGAAAAATAATAAAATTATTGTTGTAAATTTTTTTATGTCTTAGAACTTTTTTTTTTAATTAGACAGGTATGAATAATATCCTACTTAACCATAACTTTTCAGGTTTGTGTTTGCATTTTCTTATATTTTGCAGTGTCATACTACCTTCACCCACTTTATAAAAAATGCTATGATTTATTTTTATAACTTTTCCTTTTTCTTAACAAGTATCTCTTTGGACTGTACGGACATTAGGTGTGTGAAAGCTTCACAACTTTCATGTCACATTTCCTTAGTTCTCTCATCTAGTTTTCATACCCTTTCTTTTTTCTATTTATCATCTTTTAATAATATTCAGTAGTTCAGAGACAATATTATTTACTTACTGAGGTTATTCATAGATTAAACTTTACCTTTGTAACCAAGTTTATATGAATTCTTCTTATTTTTGTTAACAGAATTTTTCAATTTTGTTAGGATGATATCTTGTATTAGCAAAAATTATTATATTGAGACTTTTCAAGTATCTTCAGTCCATGAGCATTCTAAAAAAAAAAAAAAAATTCATCCCTTGATGATAGTCTGTTTCTGCTGTAGTACCATGAAATTGATATATGCACTTAGATAAACCCACATATGTAGTTTCATCCAAGTTTTTGAAATTCTTGAAAGCTTGATATATTTATTTTTTGTACTAAAGATTATGGCCTGTTGGATATTCTTGGCAGTTATAAAACTCCTGAACTCACATGCATCTTTTCTACTAAAACAGAGTTTCCCCCACGTTTAAAAAAAGGCAGGATGCTGCTGGTGGGAAAAGGACACTAGAATCTGAAGGGCACATTTTAAATCCTTAAAGCACTTTTTTAAATTCATTTTTGTGATTTTTAAGGCACTTTTAATATTTAAAAGTTAAGGCACTCTTTTTCACACCACAACAAGGAATCAGTTTTTACTATGCAAGCAAATATTTTAGTACAAAAAGCAGAAAGGGCATATATATATATTTTTTGACTGAGGAGCAAAAAGATTGCTGTTTTTAAACCTAAGGGCTGGCGTGATACATCACCCCCCTGGAACCGAAAGGGGGGAAACTCTGCTAGAATCATTTGATTTTCTAGCACTGAACTGTTACTTTCATGGGTGATTCAGTAAATGGTTTGGCTTTCATTAGATTGTTGACTGCAATTGTATCAACTTCAACACAAATATGCTGAAGTATATTGTGGTTCTTATCACGTGTATCTGTTGTTCCAAGGCTGCATACATAAATTTTATATTGTATCTGGTAAGAAAGGGGCAGGCTCTTTACAATATTTCATTACAATAACTGTACACATTATTAATTGTCATTATTGAAATCGCCATTTATCCATCATTGGATTGTTTTATAATGCGACTAGCCATGATGAAGGAAAAGAAAGTGCCACAAAAAGTAAAAAGTAATTATGTTTAAACAAAATATTTCTAACAAACTGAGTTAAGGGTAGAGCAACTATCTTTGCCCTGTATTCTGATATTCCTCAGGGAAACAAAACCTAGAAATCAGGGAAATTGTTTTGATCTTAAAATACAATGGAAAAGCATGTAATTTTTTTCCAAAACTCAAAAAAACTATTCAGTTACACTTGGGAAAAATATCCAATCTATTTTTGGAGTTCATGCTAGCCGGCAATCATTGCTATTTGCTATTCTTCATCACTGATTGTTGATATTATTTGTTGATGATTATTTTGATTGTTGATGATTATTTTGATTGTTGATGATTATTTTTAAAAACTTACTTTTTAAAAAGTTTTTTGTTTGTTTGTTTGTGTGTGTGTGAAAACGAGTTTAAACTTTGCTGCTGCTCTATTTTTCCCATTTTGTTCCCTGGATTTGAAAACTGGCTAGATTCAATATAATACCAAGACTTATGATTCACTGTTCCACTTTCATTTGTTACACAAATGTAATTCTGCTATTGACCAGGGGTCGATGCAGGTTTTTTTTTTCTTGGGGCACATTTTGTGAAAAGTAAAGGTTATTTTTGTGAAATTTATTGTATTTTTGTGAAAAATAACATTTTGTAACAAAAGTTGAAATTCAGTTATACTCAAATTTGAACCAAGCATTTATAAACAAAAACTTTTTAAAACCCTTTTGCTTAAGTTTTCCTCTCTGGTGAACTTGTTTGTTTACAAATTACACATTTCAAAACATCACAAAATAATAAATAAATAATAAATAGTACGTTTTTATGGATTAGAATTTTGTGAAGGGGACCATTTTATCAAATTGATTTTTGTGAAGGGTCCCATTTTACCAAATTTATTTTTGTGACGGGACCCATTTTATTAAATAGATTTTTGTGGAGGGGCCCTACATCGGCCCCAAATTTTTCCTGGATCGACCCCTGGAGTAGTAATGATTGAACTGGTAAACTTTTTTTATAGCTTTCATACATAATGTTAAACAAGCTTCAAGAATGATGCTCACAATTCACCAAGTGGGTAGTAAATATCAATGTATTGCTTGTAACATTTTACCTATAGCTCTAAGTAAATACTCGGCTACTGTCGCAAAAGGTTAACTGCCAAACTTTATGAAAATATCCTGGAGTTGCTTACAAACTTAAAACTTTTCTTAATGTTCAAAATTTTCTATTTTCTACCTGTGAGTATGAAGGCAGAAAGAAAGTCTTAAGTTTTGGACTCTATAAGTTCGTGTTTAAGTTCTTTTAGTTCTTCTTTAAGAATATTTTTTATGTATTATTTGCTGGTGTGTTATATCTACTGAGTTTTCATATTTAAAAGAATGATGATGAAAAAGATTTATTCTTTGTTTTCCTTTTTAACTAGTGTATCAGTTACAACAGGAAGCACCTATTCCCAAAAGAATATTATGCAGTCGTGAGGTATGTTTCTTATATTCTTATATCCAATCACATTTGTTTATTTATTTGATCACTCAATATATCTTTTGTCATTTCAGGTATATGGGAAGCCATCACATTATGGAAGAGAGTAGGTTTTATTATAATAATTTGTTTTACTTACAGTATTTGTACTTATGTTTGGAAAAGAAGCAATGACCAAAAATTTTGTTTAAATTTAATTGTATGTTTTGTTTAATTTAAAATATTCTGTTTGCTGTATTGATTTGTAAATTTATTGAAAGTCATTTATAATTGCTTAAAGATCTGTGTTAAATATATTTCATCTAGTCTGCAAGTAAAGAGCTAAATTCTATCCTCATAAATGATCTCAATAAAAAAATATAGATATTATAATTGGCCTACTTATGGCTAGAGTATAGAGGTAAATGCTATAACAGTTTAATCAAGGTGTACAGAAAATGAAAATTTGATACTTTTTCTGACACCATTTTGTGCCAAGGTGCAGGGATTAAGACTTGCACCAAAATGTCATTTTGTTTTCTAATGAGAAGACATCTAATAAGAAAAGTAACTGTTAATTCTGTAATTATGCAATGATTGCTGCTTGCCATTTGTTTAAATTTAGCACAAGGGTATCTTTGAACATCTATTTCTAAACTCTGATGCCCAATTTTCTAATTTTCTTAATTAAATTTTTAATAAATTTTTATAATGTGTTGCTGAATGATGAAATACCAAATGTTGACAAGAAGTCAAAGAAGCTGAAGACAATAAACTTTATTAGATAATAGGACTTGGAGTTAGGGGTTGACTAAAATAGTATGAAAAAAATCCCTGACGGCTCGGCCTACAGGCACAGGTAGATTTCGAAGATGCAGACCGTGGGGCGCCTGTTTGTTGGGAATTGCCGAAGAAATGACCTTTTTGCCATGATGCGGCAGTTGGAACCGCCTCCTTCGAAACGTAACTTGTTTGCAGGCGGAGCCAGCAGGGATTTTTTTTTTTTTGCTATAAGAGTTGATTCTATAAAAAACTTGTCAGTATAAAAGTTTTAGATCATATTAAGAGGATTTATAGTAAATTTAAGTGGATTTGAAATCTTGGGAATTGACGAAGTTATGAATTTTTTTCTTCTAAAACCCCCCTTACACCCCCCCCCTTGGGGCCATTTTTAATTACAGTATAACCTCGATATCTCGAATCTCTGTTTAAGATAAAAAAAATTCGAGATATAGAGGTTTCGAGTTATCAAGGTTTTGACAAAATTTAAAAATTTAAATCTTAGAAATTGTGTTTTGCTGTAAAAAATAAGATTCGTTAAAAAGCATATGTACAATCTACTAATAATTAAAAAATTACTATTTTCAACATTTTAATGTAATTTCAAAATTGTGTAATACACATACCTGTTTTGATTAAATACAATATCCAATTCTTCATCAAGAAATACATTTAGTTTTTTCTGAAGAAAAAACCTTATATTGAAGTCTGTCGTCTCACACAATCTTTTTGCAATTGCACAGTTTTCTGTAACGTAGCAATGACACCAAACGCTTCTGTTCGAATATTATCGTTTGTTTCGAGAAATCTCCGCAGCAGGTCAACTGCCTTCTCGGCTTCCTGCACGGTAATTTTTTCGTACTCTTGTTGATCGAGTGGTTCTTCGATTTCTTCATCAGAAACTTCTGCATTAATGCTTGAAACTATCTCTTCATCTGTCATCATGCCACACACTTCAAGCTCATTGTCTACATTCAAAAATTCTTCGAATGAAATTTCATTGTGATTCCTTTTGTATTGATTCAAAGTGCTCTAGATTCAGTTCTCCCTCTTCAGTTGCTCGCTTAATGGAATCAACTTCCCCTGTTTCACTGGAATTTACATTTCCTAAAAATCCTGCTTTGAGGAAACAATTTCTTATCGTTGTTTCTGTAACATTTCTCCATGCATAGTCAGCCATTCACATTGACTGTAAGATGTTGATTAGGTGTGTTAGAAGGTTTACCTTCACCGATGTTATCCAGGAGTCTTCTCACAATTTGCACTCGATAACCAACCTTGAAGCTACGGATTATCCCCTGGTCGAGTGGTTGTAACTTTGAAGTCGCGCTTGGCAGCAAAAATTTAACACTGATATTTTTGGCAGATGCAATGCAGCAAGCATGTGACTGGATTGCTATTGCTCCTTTCAGCATACTTTCCAGTGTAGTTTTGTTAGTTGCGGTTTATAAAGCCTTCCATTCTCATCCTTTAAGTCTTTGTATCAACAAAGGGATAAAAGAATGTGAAACGGGTATCTAGATCAAACTGTTTCTGCAGCAGATAATAGTCAAAGGTAAAAAATAAAATTAATTTCTGTGGAAAAAATTTCGATATATCAAGGGTTTTGAAAAATATATTTCGAGATAACTATGAAAAATACATAAGAATATTGATAAAAATGCAGGGGAAATTTCTTTTTTCGAGATATCAAGGGTTTTGAGATATTGAGGTCCGACTGTATATCAAAAATCTGTCATACATAAATTTTCAGCCCTTCTCCTAGAAGTAATAATAACTTCAAACGGATTCGATAAGTATCATAATTAAGAAATTATGGGGGTTTTCTGTTTTCACAAAAAGCCCCCCATCCCCTCCCCTTGGTTCGATTTTGCCCATTAACGAACTTGACCGAGATTTTATGCCCCTTGATTTTATGTATCAGTTTCGAAAAGATGTGGGAGTTGGAACCGCCTACTTCGAAAAATAACTTGTTTGCAGGCGGAGCTGGCAGGGATTTTTTTTGTTATAAGGGTTGGTCCTATAAAAAACTTGTCAATATAAAAGTTTTAGATAATATTAAGAGGATTTATAATAAATTAAAGCGGATTTGATATCTTGTGAATTGACGAAGTTGTGAATTTTGTTCTTCTAAAACACCCCTTTTTTCCCACCCTTGGGGCCATTTTTAATTATATCAAAAATCTGTCATACATACATTTTAGGCCCTTTTCCTAGAAGTAATAATAACTTTAAACAGATTCGATACGTATCATAATTAAGAAATTATGGGGAGGTTTTGGTTTTCACAAAAAGCCCCCCCCCCCCCACCCTCCCCCCCTTGGTTCGATTTTACCCATTAACAAACTTGACCGAGATTTTATGTCCCTTGATTTTATGTATCAGTTTCGAAGAGATCTGTGCAGAATTATTGCAGTTATCGTGTCCATAAAAAAGTGACATAGATAGATAGATAGATAAAGTTTTGAACTGGGGGTGGTTTTGGGTTCTGGGAGTCATGATCGGCGTAGATCTGCAAAAATTTTTCAAAATTTCCAACTTAGGTGAGAATGTAATAGGTAGTATTTCTTACGAAATCTACCTAAAACACCTCTATTGTAAATTAATCTCTGAATCCCTTCCCCAAAGGGGGGGTGGGCAAAATTACAAATGGGAATCTGTTGACTAAAACCAATATTTCACAAGATGGCTAATATCACATGGGTGATATTTCATGCCTGCCCAGCATACAAAATCTTTTTCTTTATGTTTTTCATTATTTAAAACATTTTTCTGCGATATTTATTATTTTTATTAGTAATTTATTTATTAGTAACAATAAATAAACCGCTCATTGAAATTATTACCTTCCTTCCTTTTGAAATTTCCATTTCCCCCTTTATCATATATATTCAGACTTTCCCCATTGTGACAAGTTATAGATCATCATCATCATTTTATATTGACAATGTTAAGGTAAAATACATAAGTACTAATTTCAGGAAAATACATAAGTTTTACTTTGTTTTAAATTAAACCATAGGAAATAAGTGGAAAGAATTTGAAATGTAAAACTTTTCATATATTCAGATACAATAAGCTTTTGTAGTCATGAAACATAAAGCTCCAAAATTACAAATTGTTTTTAAAATTTTTAAAACTAATTGTTCCTTTTTCTATGAAGGCCACTCTACCTATTCATTTCAACCTTTTTTAAGTGAACATCTCACTTTAAACGATACACTTTCAATTTCAGTTCATTCTATGATTTCAAGATAAACAGCACATTAACAATTCCTATTATTTGTACTAAGGCAGCCAAACAACACTAGATGGGTTAATATGTATATCTTTAACATATTCCAAAATTTCTATTTCTTAGTTGTAAAAAATGATATGATTAAAATGCATATTTTATTTTTCAGATAGGTTAAAAAAAAATCAACTTTTTTTTCTGTCATGAATTATAAATTTACAATTGGAAATTGTATAATTTAAATTTCAACTTGCTCCAAAATGGATTTTGTATGTTTGCATCCCTGCTGTGGAAAATGTTGGTGTGAAAGCTAGCAAGACATTCTTTGCCAATTTAACGAAAAATTATATAGGGAAGCTATCTTATTTAGAATGGTAATCCTACTGACATACGTATAGTTTAATTAAAATAGAACTATCTACATTATGAAGGACAAACATGTCCATGTGTAATGCTGATGTCATATTGACATAGGCAATGCCAGATGATTTAATTTCACTTTTATTCCAATTTTCAAAACTTCTAAACATCACATATTTTCAAATTTTACACCATCGAATAGAGAAAAAAAAATGTACTTTCAAATGCAATGTGTTTGAAAACTGTATCTCAATTTGTTTGAAAATTGCATCACAATGTACTCATTTTTTATGGTTCTTAAAATAATTTTCAAGCATGAATATATTTTTTTAATTTATCTTTTATCGCATGCACAGATTATGAAAAGTAAATCTGTTTGCACTTAAATTAATATAAATAGTTCAGCATTTGTTTCTGGCTTATATTCCATAACGAAATTAAAACTTCATCAATAAATAAAATATAAATAAAACACGAATTTTAGACATGTAATCAAACTACGTACTTAAACCATTGAAATTATCTTAATCAAATAGGCTGCTGTAAATAGTGATCTTTGGCGATTTCTTCAGCTGTTAACTCCTGGCACGAGGCCAATATGAAATTATCACTTTTAATAAATTTCAAAACTTTATTTGAATGCATAATTGATATTTGTCATATAAAAATTATTTTTGATATTGTTACTGTGCAATCGAAAAAAAAAAAAAGTAAAAAATTTATTAGTTTTCAATTACCTTAGTTTTATTAAAATCAAAATGTAGATTTGCAAACAATAAAAATAATTAGCATTTCATTACATAGCCCAGAAATTTCACAATATAAATTATATGTTTGTCTTTGAAGAATTTAAATGCAGAGTGCTCGTCATTTGACAATTGCAAATTCTGTAAGCTGTCTTAAAATGTTTCCAAAATATAAATATTAAAATATTGCCTATTAATTTCCAAATAAGAAATTTTCAAAGCAAGCTAATTTATAAGTGACGATTTATAATCTGGTTACTACGCTTGTCAACAAGAAATTAGCAGTTTTCCACTGTTGCCACTTTGGTGCAAAAGTGCGACTGGTATCTGCATAATGGAAAAGTATCAAAAACTTTTCATTAATGTGTTTAAGAATTATAATTGTTTGCTGAACTAGGATTCTGGGGTAAATATAAACATTTAAATGAGTTTTAGAAATTTACAAAAATGGATAAACAAAAAATATTTATTTTCTAGAAAGAAGTTACTGATTAAGAATACTTCAGATCCTGGAACTCATACCTTTTAATGAAACCAAAATTAGTATAATCAGTGAAAGACAATGTTTTTTCCCCCCATAATTTTAACAAATCACAATTTAGTCAGTTTGAAATAAATTTTTAATGGATTAATTCATTTGTCACTGTGAAGTGCAGAGTTAAGGCTTAATTTTTTTTTTTTATACCTAGGAAAAGTAATAACTGTGACTGTTTAGCCATAATCAGCACATTCTTTATATCATATTTGTATTAAATTAATATCCAATTATTGATGATTTGAAATAATCAAATTATTTAAATAATCAAATAACTTGGTTGAATAATTATTGTTTATGGATTCAGCATTCACAATTGATCTTGTAATATCAGTTCTGTCACAACAAACTATTTGCAACTCTTTTCTGCCCAAGGTGACTATAGCAACTGTTTAAAGCTTAAAATGCTAAAAAAGCAACAATTTTAATTGTTGATGAAACTTTAGATCCTCCCCCTCCTTCTTTTGGGTGTTAAAAAAAAAAAAAGTTTTGATTGTTTGAATATATTTTGGTCATCTGAAAGGTTCTGCAGTTTTTCAAACTGAAGTGCAATTTCATCTAGTTATTTTGATACTGCTGATAAGGAGTGACCTTGAATGACCCAAATATGTAAATTCTTTCTATTCTGCTTGTGTTGCATAATTCTTGTTTGTGTTATGGCATTATTTTTGTTTCAGTGCAATGCTAAAAATGAACCAAAAGGTTCATTTTCATCAATTATGCTCTTTTATTTCAAGAAAGGTAAAAATGCTAATCAGACTGTTTGTAAAATTTGTGCTGTAGATGGGAAAAGAGCTGTTTCATATCACACAGTTCAAAAGTGGTTTGAGAAGCATAAGTGAAAAAATTTTGATGTAGAAGATGATACACATTCTGGATGACCATCATCTGTAAAGGAGGACCTCTTAAAAGAAGCTGTCTCTGAAAATCCCTGTTACACAGATTAAGAGCTAACACAGACTAAATATTCTAAAAAAGTACAGCATATGACAGCTTCTTTTAAGTGGTCCTCCTTTACAAATGATGATGATCATCTAGAGTAGGCTTCATCTTCGAGGCTGAAATTTCCATGCTTAAACTTCTCAAACCACCTTTGAACTGTGCCATCTGAAACTGATCTGATCCATATATAGCACAAATTTTACGAATAGTCTGACTAGCATGTTTACCTTTCTTGAAATAAAAGAGCATAATTGTCGAAAATGAATTTTTTGGTTCTCTATTAGCACTCCACTGAAAAAAAATTTATGCCATAACCCAAGCAAAAACTAGTCGTTGGGGGCCACCTTAATACTTACCCATCATGGATATGCATAATGTAAAATATTAAAATAAAAATGTGTAAACTACTTATAAAATGCATTGAAATTCAAATAAAATCGTGGCTTGATGACGTCACAAACTTTAAAGGCTCGATTACTGAATTGCTTGAAAGAGGTTTTTCCTTATAACTCCAAAAATAATAAGCCTATTAACTAGCGGTTTATTGCATCTGATTAGGCGTCAAATTTCTAATTAAAATATATCTTTGAAGTGAAATTTGGATGAAATACAGGGTCATGAAAAATCGAAGAGTGTGGAAAACAGGATTCCAAATATCTCGGCAACTAATTATCCGATCGACTTCATGCTTTATTCAAAATTTATGTTTTTTTATTGTCTTTTATATTCATGTCTTAAAATATACAATTTCGAAAATTTTTATATACCTTTCATCAGAACGAATATTTCGAGAGTCCGAAAAAAATTGTTCCGGTTAATCGAGGTTATTGAAATGAAATAGGCTTCTTCCCATTATTACATACTAAGTACATACCAAATTGCATGTCTCTATCTCAATTTTTTCGGGAGATAGAGCGTTTACAGACACACACACACACAGACGGACGGCAAAATTTTTTTTCTAAAAATATGTTTTTCGGAATCTCCAGTGTCTGAAACGTGTAAAACCGTCAAAAATTTTTTTTTGATTTTCAAAACGATTACAAGACTTACCCTATACTACGTATGATGGGTAAGTAATTAGGAAACACAAGCAGGAAATATCGAATTTACCTGGATCATTCAAGGTCACTCCTTACCAGCAGTAGCAACATATAAGCAAACGAAACTGCATTTCTCTTTGAAAAACTGCAGAACTTTTCAGATGACCCAATAATTTAGGATATATATTTACTGCTTCCCTGATTAATTTTTGTTTGAAGATTGTTTAGATGTGTGATGCAAGATCAGAAACATAAATTTATTTATAGCAAATTTTAATGTATTTTAATCATTTCAATTTGATTTTTTTTTGGTATAAAGTGTTTATAATACTATCGTACTTTTTATGTATGTTTCACTTTATTCACATATTAACATATGAAAAAGTTATGATGGAGTAATGAGTGCTTCATATTGAAAAAAGAAATCAAATTGATATAATTGAAATAAATTCAATTTTGCTAAATAAATGAATATTTCTGATGTTTTATAAACATTTCAACAATCTTCAAACAAAAATCAATCAGACAGGTAGTAAATAGACATTGTAAATTATATTAAGACAAAAAAAAGTCTTTAAAAAAATTGACTCTATATGGGGAAGGTAAAAAATCAATGCTTATCTACCTATTTCCTTTTCTTTCAAAATATTGGAAAATTCTTCTGAAAGTAAGTTTCCCCAATGATGTTTCTGTTTTGTTTTTAAGCAAGTATTCTTCCAAGAACAATTCTCTTTCTACACCCAGCCACGTCAAAGTTTTAGTTGGGAAATATTTTTGTATCTGTTTTCTTTCTTTTAAATAGTTAAATTGTATATTAAGAAAATGGAACATTTGCTGCATCTTTTGTATTTCTATAGACTACTACTTTTGGCATTTACACTACTGTTTATTCAATTTCTAGCATCACTAAGTTAAGTCTTATGATTGTAGATAAAAATGTTGCCAACTTATGAATTTCCTTAATCATTGGGGTTTATTTTCTATAAGATATGAACAAGTTGGTCAGCTGATCTGGAAGAATGAAAAACTTGAAGAAGTTAGGAAGCTTTGCAGCACTGGAAAATGCCAGATAATTTGATTGAAACCTAAAAATTTCAATTAAGTGTTGTAATTAGCTGCTTATGGTATGGTTTAACCCTCTCACCCTCACACATGTTAATACGTTCACTAAACTCCAGGTTTCACTGCAATACAAGCATTTAAATTAATATCATTCTATGGATATAATGCAGTTTTAAGATATTGAGTAATGATTAATACTGTCAAAGGTTACATTCTTATATATATAATTAAATTTTTTATATAATTTTAGAATAATCATATTTTTATAGTATTTAAAGTAAAATAAGGAGAAAACAACATTACAATTTGCCCTTTTGCTGGACAGTCAGAGGGTTAAAAAGAGAATGACATGGAAAAAGGCCAGGAAAAGTCAAGAAATATAACCTGGAAAAGTCAGGGAATGTGAAAAGTTTAAGTTCTGGCCACTTTGTAGAAGCATATTTTTATTTGTACTGAATATGACCTTTCAGTACTGACAAAATTACTGAAGTGTCTTAAAGCAATTATTGAAAATCTGGCTTCTTTTTTAAATAAATAAATAAAACTTTGCCTAGCTGCAAACTGCTACAATTTTTTTGGCAAATGTGTTTTTGAATAGAAATATTTCCTTTACTTAGTCACTGAAATCTGTCATTAAATAGGCAAATATTATTTTGCAGAAGTAATGGTGACCAAAAAATCCTAGCAGTTATTAGTTATGACTTTCAAAGGTTGGAAGCTTTGAATAGGTATATTGAAACTGATATTTATTATTCATTTTGTAGCTTACTAGATAATTAAGTTGCGAGCAATGAATGCATTGAAAAATAGCTTATAAAGCCATCTTTAGTCTTTGAAACATAATTTTTTTAAAATAAGTTTGTGTTTATTTTATGAATTGAATAAAATGCCTTATTAAAAAAACTTTTTTTTTGTTTTAGATTTCATGGAAAAATATCGAGAGAAGAAGCTGAAAGATTATTAGTTGAAGATGGTTGTTATTTAGTTCGCGAGAGTCAAAGAGCGCTTGGACAATATACTCTAAGCATGAAGTGAGTATAAATGACAATCTTAAATGAATGTGTTAACAAAATTAATACTGTTAACAGGGTTAACAGATGCAAAAGCATTTATTTGCCAATTATTTATTAGGGCAGATCAAATGAAAACGGAACAGCGGTTATAATTTGGTTTAATTTTGTATGAGTAGGGAGACAACTATGTCTAGAGGTAGATCTGGAAGTAAGGAAGACAACCCCTACTGCAGAAATGGATTTGCACTGAGTAGTTTCACTGGGGCATACAATATGCGCTGGGGGTCAGCCAACAGTATAATAATACAGAAATGTGTGTTTATATTATATAATATTTTGTTTAAAAGTCATATTTATAATTGTTATTAAGCATCTTTATGACATCTTTTAACCAAAATGTAGCCGAATACTTTTATTAAGTGTAAATAAACATCTTTAAAACAATTATAATTTGTCCATGTTGAAGGTTTTTTAAAAAGAAAATAATACATTTTAACTGAGAAATATATAAGTGTATAGTGTTTATTATATTTTTCTTTCAGACAAAAAATGAATTCATTATTCAGTGGCCGAATAGTAAAATATTCTGCCTTGATATATATGAAATATGAGACTTCAAGATTTAGTTTGATTAATTTATCGTTTTTCAAAAATTTCTAGTTCAAATCAGTGAGGTCTTAAAATTTAGTATGGGGTTTATGACTTCACATAACTGTATGGGATCATAAGTCTTAAAAAATGTTTGCTTGTAATTAAGATTTCTGACTTTTTCAATTGAAATTATGTTAACAAAAATTGGTTAAATATCTTTGTATATATATGCACAACCACAGCAAGGATGGGGCCTTCACTCCAGGCACTGTCAATTAGGATAGGCACTAACAGGGTTCAACAATGCCGTCATGAATCACTACTAATGCATGGAGGATTGACAGAAAAACTAACAAGGTGTTTCACACCAGGTGCCAAATGGAGTTGCTGCCAGGGCTGTGGAGTCTGAGTTAGGTCAATTTTGAGGTAAAAGGAATTAGAGTTGCTAAAAACACCGAGATTCTTGTTTTTTGTTGGACACTTTGAAGAGAAATTATAAAATGCTGAAATTATAAAATTTTTGCCATAATTCCACATTGAATCTTTTCTGTCTGATTTATTCTGAATGTAAAAATTACTATTGTCTCTTTCCTATTTTGTTCTAGACATTGCAATGTTGCATGAAATAATAAATGAATCTTAAGAAATAATACATCCAACATTATGATACTGGAGAAATTTTACTGAGAAAAGCATCTTTCTGACATTTTTTAACCAAAATGTAGCTGAATATTTTTATTAAGTGTAAATAAACATCTTTAAAAGAATTATAATTTGCCCAAGTTGAAGGTTTTTTTAAAAAGAAAATAAATTTTAACTGAGAAATATATAAGTGTTTAGTGTTATTATATTTTTCGTTTGGACAAAAAAGAATTCATTATTCAGTGGCCGAATAGTCAAACATCATGCCTTTATGTATAAAATATGAGACTTCAAGATTTAGTTTGATTAATTTATAATTTTTTTTAAATTTCTAATTCAAATCAGTGAGGTCTTAAAATTTCATATGGGGCTTATGACTCCATATAAATTTGTGGGGTCATAAGTCTTCAAAAATATTTGCTTGTAATTAAGATTTCTGATAACAAAAATTGCCTAAAAATCTTGGATCATTTGCAGTAAATATATCTATTGATAATTATAATATTTAATAGTTAAAAAAAAAAGATACAGTTAAATCCAACCTATATAGTTTTTAATAACTGGCAGGAAGAAGACATTTCATTTTTAACAAGAACGAAAAATCATGCGTCAAGCATAGATTATGTAACACTTTCCAACGCTTCCAAAATAATTTTACAAATCATACCGTTTAATAAGCTGAAAGATAACATTTAAGTAAACAATTTGGAAAACACATAACATATTTAAAAACATAATTTCAGAAATTTCCAACGTATACAATATTCGGAAAAATATCCGAATACTTTTATTCAGCCCTGTATAGGATCTATAGATTTGTATATATACTACATAGAATGCTAAATTTTAGTTCAGTTAAGAAACGCGTAGCACAGTTTAAAATTCTCAGTCTGGAGTTTCTGTCAATAAACGGAAATGTGTTCGCGAACTTTTGTGCTTCTCTGTATAGGATCGACAGAATTTATACACACCACGTAATAAACAAAAAGTGAGTTAAATTTAAAATCGCGTTCAGTAACTTAAAACGCACTTCTAGGAATTATTGTTAACAGACAGTAGAGATTTCTTTTGTGTGTCCCTGTAAATGAACGATGACTGCTATACACACACTATTCTGTAGTAAGCCTCTTGTAATGCACCTTAGTGATATATATAAATTTCAATGTGTTTAAAATAGTAAAACATTATTTAAATAAACCACAGACGATTTTTCTCCATAGACGTAACGTAACAGAATTCTTTTGACTGTCCCTGTAAATTAACTATAAGTGCTATGCACACCCTATTCCATATTAAGCTTCTTGTAATACACCTTAGTGATATATATCAATTACAATGTGTTTGCAATTGTGTAACATCATTAAAATAAACCGCAAATGATTTTTCTCCATAGAGCGTCATGTAACGGAATTCTTTTGAGTATCCCTGTAAAAAAACTATAAGTTCTACACACTTCAGTTGAAATAGGGAACATGCTATAGATAACGACAATAACATATAAAAATTGCAAGGCAATCCGAGCATAGTTACGGGAGTTAGAGCACGGACAGAAGGCCATACGGCCAGACAAACCGAAGTCATAAACACTTTTCAACTAGGTTGGAAAGTGTTAAAAAAGATTGCGATTGCATCATGCATGAATGAGATGCACTAAATTGTTGGTTCTAGATGTGTAATGGCTTTTGTTTTCATAGATATAGTTCTGGTTTATGATTTTATTTATTTTATTGACTCCTTCCATTTTACTCCTTATCAGTATCTTCTAATATTTATTATCCAGTAACATAAAAACAATCAGAAAGCTATTAATACGTACATACTTTATTTCAGAAAATAAATCTGAATCTTAACCTCTACCATCTCCCACACAATTGAATCATTCCCTAATATTTTATAAAAGTTTTGATGGTCTAACATGTCATTAAGCATTTCAATGGCACTATGTAGAATGAATGACTGAGATTGTGCTTTAGTGACATAGATTTATAGAATTGATTCAGTACAAATTTGATTATGATTATGCTATTTGTTTTACAGTTTGTAACTTCCTTTAGATTATCTGAATATAATACACACCATTTTTATGTGCTATTCCATACATTATGCTGTTCTTAAGAGTCTGTGTATAAACTGATATTTTGTTATTTTATGAAGATAATTTGATTTAATTTATCAGCAATTGTTTACATCTCTATGTGTACTTGATTTTTATTTCTGGCAATTCCTTTACCTGCGATGGTTTGCAAACAAATGCTCACTTTTGTTAATTTCTTGTTGGGAGAAAAGATATGTAAGTTACAGATTGCTTGTTTTTTGTTAGGCAGCTATATTTAATATACTTACAATATACAAAATTGCTTTAGTTTATAATTCTGTATATCAGTATATAATGTATACAGTCAAACTGTATCAATACTAGAAGTAAGGTAATTATAAAAGTCCTCATATTAACTGTTACTCGCAATAATCGTGAAGATAGTAAAATTCTTAAAAACACGCACATAAATAAGCTAATTACAAATATTAATTGCTCTAATTATATCAATGCTAAAACTAACATAATATAATGATTTTTCCCAAACAAACTCTTGTAACATTCCAATAGTCACTGCAATTTTCAAGCTATTGATTTCACATACCTTTTTCAATTTAACAGCACAATAACAGACATGAAAAGGCAGGTTAATATAGTCCAGATTCCAGATTTAAAGAGAGAAATTCTTTAAGAGGACAAAGTTTTTTTTTCTATGCTCCTTCTTTTTTATGGCTCAGTTGTAAATCTTATAAAGGGGTGGTATTTGAAACGTCCTTATCCCTTCCAGGTCATTCCATGCCTTTATCAACCAGTGACTCAACCTGACCATTTCAGATTTTTTCTTTTTTTTTTTACTTATTGGGATCATTTTCCCTGATGATATAAATGAGAATATATTTTTAAAAATTTATCTCATTAGATTTTCATACAATTAATTTTTTACATTTTGAAAAAACAGCATTTTTTGGCTTGCATAAATATTTTCAATTTTGATTTTCTCGGGTTCTATCAGACATAGGTAGTTGTTTAACCACTCATTTTAAAGAGAACTAGTTGACCCTGATCAGCGTTGCCCGGGCCGTGATAATAAATAAATAAATAAATGAAGTTTTTATTATTTTATATATTTAACTCACTTTTGTATGAAATTATATTTTTAAATGAAAAAATAGCGAAAAAATATTGATATTTAGTGATAAAAGCACGCATTTTTTTGTTTTTTTACCCAGGGTCGTTTCATAGTTTTCAAATAAAAAGTTCTTTTTGTCCGAACTCTTTGAAATCTTTATTAGTGATAAATAGAATGGTTTTACAGCCCGTGTAAAAATTTTGTGAAAAAATATTGTTATTTAGTTGTAAACAAAATGTTTTCTTCTCGCTTTTTTGTTTGTTTGTTTTCTAGTCGGCTCCTTTAACATAGCAATGAAAAGTTCTTTAAAAAAAGCTTTAGCTTTCAACCTCAGAGCAAAAATAAATTAGAAGGTCTATGCTTTCAATCCAATGGTACAGCATCATCCATTTTCTATCAACCCTTTTCAATCGCCTTGGCTAAACAGGTGAGGGTTGGGTTAATCGATCAGGTTTTGCATTTCTGAGGGTAGAAGCCTTCAAAAAAATGTTGACGCATGCGTAAAGAGACCATTTTCATGTGGATTTGACAAAATCTGCTTTCCATTTTAAATATATAGATTCCATAAGGTTTAATTTGATATGCAAGCTGACTATGGTTGGTTAAAAAAAAATATTTTTTTTTAATTAAAAAAATTTTTAGTTAGTGTTTTAAAAATTTTGAAAAAAATGTTTCTTGTAACATTATAAGCTTGAAATTTTTACAGTGGGATCTCAATTGGGATTAAGAATTGTTAAATAAAAGCTGAAGATTACCATACAGTATAGAATAATACAGTATAGAACCATTTATCCGAAATCCAGTTATCCAGAATGATACTATTTCCAACTGACTGATTTCAGAATTTTTCCAGAAAAAGGAGCCAGTTTGATATATGCATTGCTTGATATATTACTACATGCTACATGCATTGTATACCTTGATCAATATATAGGATTTGTAATGAAAGCATTTTTAGTTAGATATTGAACATTTTAAGTTTTATGCAGAATTATTGCTTCCAAGGTGTTGCCTTCTTTCAAACTCTGATTAATCTTTGATCTTGATAGCATCTGAGCCCCAATAAGAGTAATCTAATAACTTAAAATCAGTAACAATGTTACAGCCACATATATTCTACAAATCTCATCAAATGGATGTTGCTTTAATGTCCAACCATTCCGGATAAATGGTTCTATACTGTATCTCTACCTTACTTTTCATTTATTTATTATTTGCATGGTAATCTTCAGCTTTTATTTCATAACTCCTGATCCCACTCTAAAAATGGAAAAATTTAAAGCTTTTAATATTACAAAAAACATATATTTTTTCAAAATTTAAAAAAATGCTATCTAAAATTTTTTTTTTTAACCAAGCATAGTCAAACTTGTATATCAAATTAAATCTTATAGAATTTTCTTTAAAATGAGTGGTCAAACAACTCTCTATGTCTGATAGAACCTGAGAAAATCAAAATAAAAAAAATTGTATGAAAATCTAATGAGATAAAAAAAAATTAAAAATATATTCTCATTTACATCATCAGGGAGAATGATCCCAATAAGTTACATCAAAATCTGAAATGATCAGGTTGAATATTAAAAAAAATTTGGTTAATTTGACATGGAATATGACCCTTCTCTCATCCATTGTACCAAGACCTAAGGATTTTCTTTTGCATTTTCTTGGGTGGGGGTGTCTTTGAAGGTTGAAATTCTGTCTGGTAAAACAGGTAAATTACTTCATTTTTATACAGTTGTAATGTAGAAATATCACTGAGAGTCAGTGTCCAATAAGGAGGGGAAATCTTTCCTAATTCTACCCTACTTTTTGCCCAAAATCGTATTGAAATGCACAGGGTTTTGCTTATACTAGTCATAATCCTGGTTTTGTAGCTCGTAAAAAGCATGAAAATCTTAGTACAGTAGAGTCTCGATAATTCAAGGTAGACGGGACTGGGCATACCTCGAAAACTCGAATTATCGAAATCATAAAATTTAATTAATAAATAAATGAAAATAAAGCAATTTTTAAATTTCAGTGTATATTTAAATGAAAAATGTATTTACATATTATCACATTACTGCTGACAGCAACAGGTTAATTATATCTTAAAATAATTGTCAATTGTTTTTTGTTTTAACACATTGTTCAGTTTCCATGCAGCAATATAACACCATCGTCGAAGCAGCATATTGTCGGCTGGAGATGCCTCAGGCTCTTGCTCCACGTATTGCATGGCAGACTATAGCGCAGAAGCCAGCTCCTGGCTGTGACTCATTAGCGGTGTGGAATCTCAGGTTCTGCAGCATCTGTAACTTCTAGTTTTTCATGACTATTTATCCATTCCCTCTACCATAGCTACGTCGGTGTTTTCGCACCCAGGATTTTCTTAATCAGATTAAACAAAGGCAAATCATCTTCATCAATGTCGTGATTATTACTTTCTGTACTCTCGTTCTTCAACATTTTGTCCCAAGATTTGAGATGTGTTTCTGATGTTATTTCGTCCTATGACTTATCCACCCAATACACAATATCCTTCACAGTCATTTTTTTTAAAGCTCCTACAATGGTTTCCTCACCTTCCGTGGCTTGTAGAAGAGATTGTAGCAATCTGCACTTTTTTTAAAGCATTGTAGCACTCTTTGATCCATGGGCTAAATTAAACTCGTGACATTTTGTGATAAAAACATTGCACAGATCCCATCACAATTTAATTCATTTTCATTTAGATGTGAACTCGAGTTATCTATCCCTAAGATGGCTTTGGAAGGCAGATTTTTTTCTTTCAAAAAATTTCTAACTTCTGGCACAAAATCATAAAAAAAAGTGTTTTTGAATATTTCTTGAGTTATCCAAGCACTTTTTGGTTCATATACGTAACCGGCAGTGAAGATATTGAGACATGCTTAAATGCTCTTAGCTTTGCAGCTTTTCTGATAACAAGTTTAATCTTGTGATTTCCTGAAGTATTTGATGCAGCAAGAAGTGTTAACCTCTCTTTGTTTTTTTGGACCTGGAGTACTTTCTTAACGCAAGTGTTTTAGATGGTAGCATTTTGAAATTAGGCCAGATTTATCGCAATTATAAAACTGGTCGATTGTAAGGTTTTCATTGTTGCGACTTTCCGCAATTTCTTGAAAAATTGCATGGCGACGGCTTCAGAATCAGCAAATAGCTTCTCTCGACAGATCTCTAGTTGCTGGATGCCATATATTTTTTTCCACTTGTCAAACCAGTCTACACTAGCTGTGAAGTTTTCAGCAACCTTTTCAAATTCTTTTCGAAACAATAAAGCTTATTCTTGAAGTATCGGACCTGAAAGAGGGCATCATTTTTTATTTTGCTGTGTAAACCACATATAAAGTAGCTCACCAGTTTTTTCATACTCAGACTTTTTTAAGGATTTTCTGTCCAAAGATAAATCAGAGCAGTTGTTAGTAAAAAATGCTTCTAGTTTACTTCTGTTCCAATACGTCACAGTAGACAAAAGGAGTGAGTGGGGCAGAAGCTCGTTGAACAACTATTCTATGATTCTCTCCAAGTTGACCTGGCACGATCACCTGCACATATAGGAAGAATACACCCGTTTTCTTTAGGAGGGTGGATTTCTGCTGGTGGCTTTGGGGTGTGCAGTTGATATATGGCCCGTCGAACAACAATAAAAACCAGATACTTGAATTTTGTGGTGCAAAATAATTCTTTCACGTGTTGCGTATATGTTGGTCATTTTTTGGAGGCTAAACTGATTTTTTTCACTAACTCAGATTTATGGGAAACTTGAACAATCGAGACTCTACTGTATAGTTTAAATGATGAACCATTCTTAACGTGCAAATTGCTTGTTTTAATCTCATTTTCATTTTAGCCATGCTCATAGTAAATGAGTTTGACTGTATTTCTAGTTTTTAAACTGTGCATTCAACAAACTTTTACTTCCTACCAATATATGTTTAATATTGGTAATGTTCTATGTGTAGTTACTGTATTTATTCATTCCTTATTAAGTTTTAGCTAATGAACACAGAATATTATCTAAAAGTGTTAACACAGAACATCTTAACATATATGTTACTTTGAAATGTCCATATTTTATGATTTTTATTTTATTTTTTTCAGATTTGGAGGCATAACAAAAAATTTCAAGTTATATTATGATGGGAAACATTATGTTGGTGAGAAAAGGTTTGACACCATTCAAGATCTTGTTGCTGATGGCCTTATTTCACTCTATCTGGAAGCTCATGCTGGAGAGTATATTGCAACTATGTGCATTGAATCGAAATATGAAGACAGCCCTTATATGACTTTGAACTCATATAAAAGAAAAATTACTAGAAATCGTGTTAGAAGTAATATAAGGCATGCAAAAGATGAGCTTGCTCTGAAAAAAGACGTTTCTAAATGCGAGACATTCCATGAATATGACAGGCCGCCTGTTGAGGTAAAATTAACATTTTTATGCATACATGCATAAATTTTTACATAACTTTCAGTGAATGAGTACTTGAATAATAATAATCATTTTATTTTTTCCCCCTTAGAATACATCTAATGATGTCTTCCTTCATGAAGATGGTGAAGGTATTGATGTTCTACGATTTGAGAAGAATCATGTTTTTAAGGTGAGATTTCATCAACTTATAGCAAAAAGATTAAATGCATAAATATGAATATTATTTGAAATTTCTTTAAAATTCTTTCTCCTTTTTAAAATTCCACATTTGCATTCAAAGTTTTAATTTAATTTCACTACATACATCACAATAAATAGTTTTATTATTTGGAATTATAATCGTATTTAATATTTTATCTGGTAACACTTTATTTACTTTGGTTGCATCAGTTCTATTTACCAGTATTCACCCTACAGAAAGTTCACTGTGTTTCCATGCATGTTCTTTGAAACTCAGACTATATCCTGATTGTCCCTCAGCATAAAAAATGCACCCTTTTTTGGAAAGCACACCCATGTTGTTATAAAGATGCAGAACCTTTTTGCCTTTCACTAAGGTATAGAATGTCCCTCATACTTCTGAATTTTTTATCTTTTATTTCTTAAATCTCAGAATTTGCTTGTAGTTTTAAAAATCCTTTTTTTATCAAACTGCTTGCAGAAAAGAAGGGTAATGTTTTTGAATGTGGACAATGTGAGATTCTCTCTCCCTGATAAAATGAGAAAGAGTGGATAGATTTTAATAGATGTGATACCAAAATGTTTGTCTTCGCTCCATGAATGTCATGGGCTTATGTTTTGTAGAATGACAGGCTAACTCCAAAATGTTTATAAATTATTGTTTTATTAAAAGTGTATTGTCACAAAATCAACAACCATCTATGGCTCGGTGGTAGTGTCTATAGCTTCCAAGTGCAAGATTCCAGGTTTGAACCAAATTGATTCTGTTGTAATAGAAAAAAAATGCGAGTTGCACTAAAAGATATATATTCATTTGTTTTCCACTCATATATTCGTGATCTGGAAGTTTACAGAACACTCTTTAGTTGTTGTTTCAGCAAGTTTCTAGAGCATTCAACTGCAATATAAAAACTCATTTCCCTTCAGTCTGCAGGTGTTGTTGCGAAGTATGCTTTAAAAAGCATTCAGTTTAAATAAATTTGTGTGTACATCATTAGTCTTCCTCTTCATTTGATTTTGACAATATATTGAGGTTATGAAAATTAAAAAAATATTCATTGCCAATCATAATAAAATGTTAATAAATTTTAGAATGAAACTTGAAATTGTTTGACTCTAAATATTGAAATGATTTGATTATATCATAAAAATAGAATCTGTGTGGTTTTGCTTTGTTTTCACTGTACATTATATTTTGTATGTTTTGTTCTTTGATATTTTAAAGACTAACAACTTTATTGGACTACCATGGTGTGATTTCTGTGGCAATTTCATGTGGGGGCTTATTGCTCAAGGTGTGAAATGTGAAGGTATGTTTTGTAATAATTTTCTTAGTGTGTATTTTCATGTGTATCTATATTATATTATGCTTTATCATTAAATTCTAGATTGTGGCTTTGGTGCTCACAAGAAATGCTCAGAAAAAGTTCCCAATGATTGTTTGCCTGATTTAAAACATGTGAAACGAGTGTTTGGAGTTGATCTTATTACTCTTGTGAAAGCCCATAACACAGTGAGACCATTTGTGGTAGATCTATGCATCAAAGAAACCGAAAAACGAGGTATTGTTATTAAAGTACTTTATCATTTCAGAATTATTTTAGCATGAAGAATATGTTTAAAAGTTAATACTTTTTTGTATTATAGGATTAGATGTTGAAGGCTTGTACAGAGTTTCAGGTTTCAGTGATGAAATAGAAATGTGCCGCATGGTTTTTGAACGGGGTATAATTTAGATTTATTATTAAATATAAAGCTAACTAACAGTTTTAATATTAAATTTACTTGTATGCTAATCATTTAACTTATTGGCTTTCTTTTTGTTCAGATTGTGAATGTGCAGACATTAGCAGAAATGCGTTTGAAGATATTAATGTTATAACAGGTGTTCTGAAACTGTTTTTTCGCCTTTTGCCTGTTCCCTTAATAACATTTGAAGCTTATAGTTCCTTCATTGCTGCTGCAAGTAATACACCACTTTTTTTAATAGCTTTAATATTTTCTATTATTGCTTTAATTAAATAATATTTTAAATTATTACTTTTAATAAGATAGTATATATTTTTAATTATTACATCTAATAGTTTTTGATACTTTAAAACAATAGTTTAGAAAGAATGTAATATTAAACTATTCTGAATTATTAATTTTGTTGAATTTTCAGCATTTAAAATCAATTGTATCTGCTAAAAAATGAAATTTAGTTAAAATGAATATTTTTGTTACTCATGTCAGATTCTTTAGTGCATATACCCTTTTTTCTCCCCTTAATTTTAACTAGTCTGGATACACTCAAATGACATTTAAATGAATAAATCTAGAATTTTTACAACAGGTGTCCACCTACAGTAAACAGACTATGTGCTATTGTATGAGAGTGACTACAGCTGAGGCTCCTATAAGGAGAGCTGACACATATCCATCTTGTTGCCCAAAATAACTGCCATGTTGTAAACCAGCTCAGCATTAGTTTACTGCCTGAGCAGGGGTTTGCCGTCACTCGCCATCTGCCACTGCAGTAAGCTAATAGGTTTTAGCTTGGTTTTTCATTGCAGATTAATTAAATGGTAGGGATGATTCAGCCTGTAGTATAAGAGCTCTAACTACAGCATGCCTGGTGGCAAAATTTGGTAGTTATCATCCCAATGTCAAAAATTATGAAAGATAGCAAAAAAAAATATCAATTATAAAAGTGGAGAATGTCCTAGATTTAGTATGAAATGATTTCTTATATGTAAAAATAACTAAGTTAAGTTATAAGTCCTGAAATTTAAGTTTTTTGATATCCAATCATCAGCTTAAAGGTGTCGCTAACCTTGTGCAGAAATGTGATATAAAGCAAATACATATTGACTAATAAAACTGACACATGTGAGCAAGGGACAAATAAGAAAATAAACTTAAGCATGCTTAATTTGTTCATCATCTGCAGCAATGCAGGTGTGCATGAAAGAGCATATATGTTGTTGCCAATGGTTGGACACATTACTTTTATTAGTAAATGTGCATTTACCTTATAATGCCATACTGTGCATGCAATTAGTGACATATTTAAGCTGGTTGTTGCATAACAAAAAACTTATATTTCAGGCCTTCTCTATTAGTTATTTTGACACAGGATATTATATCATACTAAATCAAGGGTACTGCACACTTTTGTAATCAGTTTTTTCCGTCATCTCATAGTGTCAATGTGATTAAAATATTTTCTCAATTTTTAAAATTATGTAAAAGATATTTTAAAATCTAAGATTAACTTAATTTTTAATATTTCTATATGTATTTTTCACAATGAATAAAAAAAAGCTTTAAACAATTGGTTATAAGCTTAATTCCTCAGACTTCTGAAAAATAAAATGTCATAAGTTTGTAAGCAGCAGCTTCAGTTGAGGTTGAATAAATGTTTTTTTCTTTTGAACGTATACAGAGCAAATAATAAAAATCTGTCAGGCTTGAAAAGGCAGCAAAACTTTTTTAATTTTAAGCTCTAATAAATGCCATTAATGCTGCTGGGTAGTAAACAGGACTGTGGAGTCAGAGTCGGGCCAATTTTTGGACAAAAAGAGTCGGACTCATTAAAAACAAGCCGACTCCAGCTTACTGTTAGATAGTTTGAAGTAAAATAAACTAATTATATATTATTTTAAATTTGTAAATTAAATTATTTTTTTGGACTATATATACCAGGCAATCAAACCCAAGCTACCCGGGTTAAAGATGCCTGGTGTACAGTGTAGATGAATATAGTTTTTAATTGAAAACTCTAATAGATATTTTATATTTAGTATATAGTCCATTCCCTTGAATTTTGAGGGTCTGTGGTACTTGTTGTAATGCGAAAATTGTACATCTAAATGCCTGCTATTTCTGGAATCCATGTTCATGGAACCCGAAATAATATTAAAATATAAACCTTTTTCCTTGGATTTTTGGGGTTTGTGAGACCAGAGGTAACACTGAAATTGTAAATTTCCTCTCTTTTTTCTCGCGTGTGCAGGATCCAAGATAATGTAAAATTGTAAATACTTTTTCCTGAGTTTGCAGTACATGAAATAATGATGACCTAGTGAAATTTCAGCTATCTTTTGTCTTTTGATATTCAGATTTTTCAGGTGTGCAGGACCCAAAATAAAGCCGAAATTGTAAAATTAATAATGCAGATAAACGTAAAATTTTCACTTTTTCTTTCAAATCTGCAGAGTTTGTCGTATGCTCCAATATTGTAACATTTTTGCTTTTTCTTTTCAGAGTCTGCGAGAATTGAAATAGCAAATTTTCTTCATCTTTCGATTTTGATATTTGGATTTTTTGTCTGTAGAATTCGAAATTGTAAAATTAATAATGCAGAAAATGTAAATTTTTTGAAGCAGTGGAGACTGAATTAATGCCGAGATAGTAAAATTTTTGCTTTCATTTTTCGTGTCTGTGTGATCTGATATAAAGCCAAAACTAGCTGGCCCCTGCCCGGGGTTGCTCGGACCCATGATAATAAATAAATTTAAAAAATCACACTTTTATTTTTTTATATCTTTAACTCGATTTTGTATGAAATTATATTTTTAAATGAAAAATTCGTGAAAAAATATTGATATTTAGTGATAAAAGCACTCATTTTCTTGTTTTTTTACCCAGGATCGTTTCATAGTTTTAAAATAAAAAGTTCTTTTTGTCCGAACTCTTTAAACTTTATTGGTGATAAATAAAATTGTTTTACAGCCCAAGTAAAAATTTCGTGAAAAAATATTGTTATCTAGTTGTAAACTAAATGTTTTCTTCTCGCTTTTTTGTTTGTTTGTTTGTTTTCGTGTTGGCTCTTTTAAAATAGCAATTAAAAAAATAGTTCTCATCTTTTGAACTCTCTGACATGTTAATCGGTTATAAATATAACTGTATCTTTCCTTTAAAAATTGCATATTTAGTAGTGAAAACATGAGTTCTTTAAAAAAAAAAAAAGCTTTAGCTTTCAACTTCAGAGCAAAAATAAATTAGAAGGTCTATACTTTCAATGCAATGACAGTGCTTCATCCATTTCCAATCAACCCTTTTCAATCCTCCTAGGCTAAACAGGTGAGGGTTGGGTTAATCAATCAGGTTTTCCATTTCTGAGGGTAGAAGCATTCAAAAAAATGTTGACGCATGTGCAAAGAGATGATTTTCATGTAGATTTGACAAAATGTTATTTTTGTTTTAAATATATAGATTGTACATTTCTGGCATATTGTATTTTTTCAAAATTCTGATTGCTTGATTCCTACCACTTTTTAAAAACATTAATATTTGACCTATTTAATGACAAATTAAATAAGGCGAATCTTGCTATTTCAAAACAAGCGGTAGCAATCAAGCAATCTGAATAAAAAGAAACCTCTGAACAGGCAACACTAGTACAATAGTCATCTCGGCGTCAGAGTCGGACTCTGTAAAATTCTAGGAGTCTGAGTCAGTCTTTTTTCCCATCGACTCCACAGCCCTGGTGGTAATAATGCTGATATTGAAAATATAGGAATTTCAGATATAACTAGCCGTGGCCATTCTTATAGTTATTCTTTATGTGTGTGTATGAATTAAGGGCTGCTTTACCATTCTTATTCGATCCTTGTGTTCTATGGAAAAAATTAATTAGGTGATTACTTATTATCTAATATAATTACCGTAATTTAGGGAAGAAACGCCGCACCCTTGAAAATTGGCATAGTTTTGTAAGAAATCGGCATAATCGCCGCACCCATCGTAAACGCCGCAGTAAAAAAAAAATATATTTAGACCTATTAACGTGGCAATAGGTACACAAAAATAACATAAATACGGCTAAATTAACGGAATTATTAAAATAACTAATTATCTAAAAATGTGTAGAATTAAAATATTTATAAAGTGGGATCGATTATTCGAAACTCCAAAATCCAGAAAGAGCCGAAATTCGAACTTTTTTCCTGAAACATTTTTCAATAAAACTGTTTTGATCTTTTTTTTTTTTTTACTTTAAATCTTAATATGTATACAGTAAAAGCTCAACTAACTGGCGTGCTTTAGAAGCGCCGATTTCCAGATACTTGAAAAGTCCGGATAGTTGAACACTAAAAATCTGTCATGAAAGAAAGGAGGGGGGGGGAGGGTGCATCGATGTAACAGTGAAAAAGGAAAATTATTTTTTGGCCTATTTTCTTGTCATCGGGGAGTCGATAAAATAATTCTTTTATTATTATTAAAATGCATTTGATAAAGTTAATTTTGACGAATTAAAAAGAAAGATAAACAATATTTTGTGTTAGGATATTATTTCAAATTTATTTATTAATCTTTTATAACGCTACATTATTTATAATTAGACATTTCAAAGATTTTAATTTAGGACAAAGATAATTAACAGATGCTTCTCTTACTTCATGCGCTGAAAAAGTAAACATCAAAATAGGAAATAACCTAAAAAAGGTGCAACAAGTCACCATAATAATGAGTCCTTTCTGCATGGCTAAGAACGTTATCAGATGCAAGCTAACGTCCGATTTCGCCTCCTCTCAATAACAACAAATTAGTTGTCAGCAATTTTTTTTTTTTCTTTGAGTGTCTGAGCTCAGACAGTGGGCTTTTTTTGAGGGGGGGGGGGGGTCTAATTTTCTGAAAACGCATTGTATTTAAATAGAAATTTGGTAAGCGGCCTAATTTATTATTATTTGAATTTGCTGAAAATTTAAATACAATTGAATGATTATAAGCAGAGATATCAATTATTTTTTTTAATAATAAGTAAGGAAAAGAAAAGGGTATCATTTCGTTACTTCTGTTTGCTGTTTATTCTGCTGAAAAATATTTTCTCGGCAGACGGCTGGAAAGAAAATGTTTGAAGTGATAAAAATACAACAATAAAACAAAAACGAAAGAGAAACTAACTTACCTTGCAGTATCTTTTGTTTTTATTTCCAGTTAAGTGTATATATTCTAAACATATTCAGTTAAAAAATATAATATTCTTGAGTAAATATAGTATTTAAAATATAATATAGTATAAAGACCTTAGTAAATAATTCTTTAAAAATAATGATTTCTTATTCTTGAGTAAGTAAAATAATAAGAAAAAATAGTTTGGGATACATAATTTCTCAGCAGTTACTGAGCATTTGATTGCGTTTCTTTCGATGTGTCAGGAATACTACGAAACGCATGGCATGTCTAATCTGTCTGAAAGAAAGTTCTCTTTTTTTCATGAAGCGTTCTTTTATGAGATGCAATTCCATAGCTTATTGTGCCGAAGGATTAATTAGTCTCTCTTCACGTCATATATATATATTATTTGTATACATGTTGTTACAAAGTTTCATTAACTAGGTTAAGCCATATTTAAGTGAGCCATTTGATAACTGGTGAAAGAAAATAATTCTCGGAAGAATTTTACCGACTAAAAAAATGAGATGGCAGAATGAATTCTGCGCCCCTTAACTTTTGGCAACCCCTGTCGCGCTCGTCGACCTAACCGTTCGGAGTTTTCTGTGGATTTCTTCTAACCTTGCCGTAAATACGGGTTAGGATCCCTTAAAAGGACTAATTTCGCATTAATATATATTATAATTTCGTAAAAATAAACGCCCAAAACAATTATTGGATAAATTATCAAAAAGATTTTAGAAAAATCTTCTCTATGGGTTCGTCGTAAGAACGGGAATTTCAAAATCGCGGATTAACGGGGATTTTTATACCAGATACTTCAAAATGCATTTAAAAAATAAACTTCCAAAATAATTATTGAATAAATAATCAAAACGATTTTAGAAAAATCTTCACTATGGGTTCGTCATTAGAACGAGAATTTCATTAACAGAAGATCGTTATAACAAAAGTTGAAAGAAGCAATGACAGCAACATAGTCTTCACTTTCCTATGAATATAATGTAATGTTTTAATGAGTAATATAAAAAATAAACAAAAGAGTTAAATTTCCATTGCTAATGTCAAAAAAACAGCTTTCTTATTCTATGTTTCTACAGTGCAGTGCAATAAAAAGGAATTTCCATTGTGTCTCCCTTCCCTGTCCCTCCTTAATCCATTCACCATATTTTCCCCCAAAAGGGGACTCGTGTATTGCATTCCTTGGGTACCATCGGAACTTTCACTTACCATCGGCAACATCGCTTCGCGACAGAGGCGAAAATTATCAAAGAAAAAAAAAAGAATGAGTGAAAAAAAATTCTAAACACTGAATATTTTACTCAAAATTTTCACAAACGCCACATTTCGCAAATTTTATACTTTTAAACTCGTAAACGCCGCGGCGTTTCTTCCCTAAATTACGGTAATATGGTTTTCACCATTAGAAAATATCGTGTGATGCTGACATAGTGTGTTTTTAAAAACTCTCCCTAAATTTCAAATATTTTTTAAAAGATGTTAAAATTTGAAATTTTTTTCACAAGTAGAAATTTGAAAGTTTACAGGTTTTTTGTCTACTTTCTGATGGAGAAAACTGTTTTTTTGATAATTGTATTAGGTAATAAATAATCATCTAATTAAATTTTTCCATGAGTTAACATGAGATTTCACAATTGGCAAGGAAAATTGTGTTGGTGAAACATTCTCTTAATGGATGTATCTAATTTTCATAATTTTTTTTGTTAACATATATATCAGGGTTGGCAAGTTTCTTCCAAAATGGAAAAAACCCGCCAGAAGAGATAGTTTTCTTCCAAGTGGAAGAAATGGAAGAAACTGTTTTTCTTTAGGAATTTACCATATAAGTTGCAGAAAATAAATGTGTTTTTCTAATAGATAACCTTAAGTAAATTAAATTATACCTATAAAAATTTAATTATATGTGATGATTACATCATATTGATAATTACATCAGTTTTTAGCCAAGATCACGCATCTGTCTAAAGCTTTCTAATCATTGCATACCTGAATAAAATAAATGGTACTTTTCCGTTATACTAACACCATGCCAAAATGTATGCTAATGTGCCAATTATTTCAACCCTGAACGTGCAAAGAATTTTTATTACAAACATTGTGATTTGCTATTTATTGAATATGAATCT
The DNA here is from genome assembly GCA_963931845.1 of Maratus michaelseni. NCBI lineage: Eukaryota > Metazoa > Arthropoda > Arachnida > Araneae > Salticidae > Maratus > Maratus michaelseni. The sequence goes on along the minus strand of OZ007586.1, from coordinate 136,101,135 downwards.
TTATTATTATTATTATTATTATTACTTAGTCGTAACATCACAAAACATCTTAATTTGATTTTTTTAAAAATAGAAAATATTTAATTTTAAGCTGTAACTTATATTTATTGTTGACATTGATATGGATTTTACCATTTGGCAGTTACCAAATGATGAGGAAGCTGCAATAAAATTGTTTCAGGCCTTTGGGTATATAAAAAAAGCTTTTTGTTAAAAAAAAATCATGAACATCTTCATTCAAAAAGTGAAATGTTTACTGCACTGCTAAGAGACTTTTACAATTCCATGTCTGTAGTTTAAATTGAGTTTTATTTTATTATTTTATCATATTTCTTTCTTCTTTTGTTTTAAGTCTATTGTATTGATTTAATAAAATAGTTCACGAAAGTCTGTAATTTTCAAATGTTATATTTTTAATTGCTCAATTTTGTGGCAATTTTTTTTTTAATGAATCATTTCATATGGATTTCATTTTGTGACAATTATTACGCTTGACGATGATAATGATGTTGGTATAACAGAAATATACCAAATAAATTTATCCCAAATACACAAAATCAATTAAAAGTAATTCAACTCAAAACAGGCACATCTTTTTTATTATTTAAACTTCTGTAACCAGTAGTAAATAGTATGTGGATCATTTATCTACTGTAGAATGAAACTCCTTTAAATAAAAGACAGTGTTTTTAATAAAAAATCCATTTTATTAATTATAAATAACAATAATTACTGTTGAAAGATTTCATTAAAATCTCCATTTTCCTTACTACAGTGCAACATGGTATAACAAAACAAAACTATTTTAGCAGTAGGATGCTGCAATCAATTTTTCAACGTAGAATGGATGAATGTAAAAGACGAAAAAATTCTTTCAAGTCCTGTAGAACTTGGAGAATTAATTTTTTTTTTTGTCATGCCTATAGAGTTTATTTTTAGAACATTTATCTTTTAAAATCTGCATTGAGATATACATGCTAGTACTATACATAATTACAAATTTGTTTACTTTAAATGTTGCACAATAGTTTTTAAAATATTGCATTTTTATGTGATAAAGAATTGGTAGTTAGGTTTTTTTTCCCCCTTCAGAAATGATAAGCAATAAAAAAATATCCCTACCTCTAAAGTTGTGAAAAACATGACCTCTAAATACCTGCTAAACCGGAAGTTTATTAAAAAATTAACTTATTTTTCCATAAATAATATTTTTAACTTTAAAGTTTCCAATTTAAATTTCATATAATTAGGTTTTGAATTTAATCTTTTGTATAGTTAATATATTTTATTTGTTTTCTGTTGGCTTCTTCCATTTCTTCTACTGTCCTGGAGAAAACCCCAACCCTGATATACAGGGTGCCCGAAAAGTCTGGAAATGGTCAAATAACTCGAGAAATATACATCGGGTTAAAAAACGGAAAAATGCATGTTCAATAGTTTTGAAAAATCTATTTAAGAATATCAAAGTTCCTCCCCCCCAACTCTGCTCCCTGTGGGAGAAAGGGGGGGCAACTTTGAAATCTTAAATGATAACCTTCTTTTTTATTACAGATTCGGATTCTGTAGAAAAAATATGTAACTTTTGTATTTAACAATTTCTTCAAAAAATTGTATAATCGAGTAAAATGCTGTGATAATCGTTTCCATTGAAATGTATTGAAACAGTCGAATAACTCAAGAAATATTCATCGAATTGAAAAACAGAAAAATAGTGTTCAGTATTTTAGAAAAATGGCAACTTTTATATCCCTAAATAAATTTTTCTAAAATATTGAACACGTATTTTTCCGTTTTACAATTTGATGTACATTTCTCAAGTTATTCGAATGTTCCCATACTTTCTAATGGAAGCGATTCTTACTGCATTTTACTCGATTACAGCACCATCTACGATTTTTCGAAGAAAATGTAAAATATAAAAGTTACGTGTTTTTTCCCTTAAAGTCTGAATCTGCAATAAAAAAGAGTGTTGTCATTTAAGATTTCAAAGTAGCCCCCCATTTCCCTACAGGGGGCAGAGTTGGGGGGCAACTTTGATATCCCTAAATAAATTTTTCAAAACTATTGAGCATGCATTTTTCTTTTTATCAATTTGATGTATATTTCCTGAGTTATTCGACCATTTTCAGACTTTTGAATGGAAACTATTCTCACTGCATTTTACTCGATTACAGCACCATGTACGATTTTCCAAAGAAAATGTTCAATACAAAAGTTATATATTTTTTCCCGTAGAATCTGAATCTGCAATAAAAAAGGAGGGTTATCATTTAACATTTCAAAGTTGCCCCCTTTCCCCCCAGTTGGGGTTCAGAGTTGGGAGAGCAACTTTGATATCCCTAATTAGATTTTTCAAAAATATTGAACATGCATTTTTTTGTTTTTCAATCCGAAGTATATTTCTCCAGTTATTCGACCATTTCCAGACTTTTCGGACACCCTGTATATACACGTGTGTAAGTTTATACAAATGCAAAAAGAGCTGCCATCAGGGTTGTTACACCACCTGGAGAACCTTGAAAATTCAAGGAATTAGGAAATTGGCCAAATAAGTCAGGGAAAGGTCAGGGAATTTCAATATTTTATACAAAATCTGGAAAAGTCAAGGAATTTGATAAAATTTCATTGTTATCTCCAAATAAGTGAGATCTTTAGACCACCAGAGATGAGAATCTTCCATGTTTTGGCAGATTCTACATTTAAAAAAGAAAAAGAAATTTCTTCTAAATTACCTTCCATCAGAAATTTCCAACCTCATCTCTCCTTGGATATATCCACCATAGAAAGTAGTTTAACATTTTTAAAACTCATTATTACATATTTTAAAACTTTTTCCAACAAAGTTTTTTACTTTCAAGTAACAATAAATAATTATTGCAAGCCTCCATCTCCCTTCTGAAATGTCAGTTTCCTCTTCCTTTTTATCTTTTGTTTCAAATGGAAGTTTTATCTGGACATTAGTGATTTTGTGATACAGTTGCTGAAATGAATAGTAATATTTATTGTATATAATAATATACATAAATATTGTATAGAAAGTTTTTACAGTTTCAAGAAAGCTTCATTTTAAATTTTGTAATGATCATAAATTAATAAAGAGAGCAATTCCAATTCTAGTCCTCAGAGCACGTTTTCTTTTTTTTTTTTTTTTTTGTGGGGGAATTTAGAAATGAAGCTTTCAATCAAGATCATCTGTATTGAGGAAATTTTAGTGTTTTCGAGTGATAAATATTTGTTTTATCCTTAGTGTGTCCACTATGCACTATGCTGCTAGACTAAAATTTTCTTAAAATACACCTGGAAAAGTCAGGGAATTTCATTCTCCTGTGTAACTAGCAACCCTGTGCCATTATATTTATTTGATTTGTCCTACAGTAACTAATGAAATTACTTATTTGCATTAAAATAAGTAATAGGTTAATTAAGTTAATTAAAATAAGTAAGAATTACATTTCTGTAATACCTAATTATAATTTTATAATTATAATTTAAGCCTAAAAAATATAGATTATAATCGAAATTAGAAGATTAATTGTTTAATATTTATTAATTCTAACCAGTTTTAAGAATTTAATATTAAATATAGTTGTTAAATCATATACCAAGTATTGAAAAAATTAATATTTTTTAAATAAAATTTTAAATATGTGTTTCTCTAAGCCTATGTATACACATAAAATCAAAAAAACTTACCGAACTTTTATTAGTTTGACTGGTACAGGCTGTCCTAAAAATAGGACAATGGTACAATCTGCTGCTATTCATTGTTACTTAGGTGGAATGGGAGAAAGCATCTTAAGCTTAGTCCAACATTGCATTTTTTACAAATAGTTGGTTTTGCTGCATAGGTTTTTTGTTGGCATCTTCTTTGTCGGTTTTCTGGGTTTTTATAATATGTTCATTTTTAAGCTTTAGAAAATCTTCATTAACCTGTTGAACACCCAATTTTCTGCAAGATTGTTTCATTGGAATAGAAAGTCCCAAATAGGCCACTGTTATATGTCTTAAAAAAATCGAGCATGTTCAGACTATCATCCCTAAATAACTGATTGAGCTTCCCTGAAGCAACTAATGCTTTTTCAAATACATTAACAAATAAAGGCCAGCACAATTTTTTTTCCTTGAATTGAAGTAAAATAAGCTGCTGCATGATTATCAAACAAGTCAACTCCATTTTTGTATTTATTGTAGGATGCAATGCACACTTTACCTGTTTTCTGTCACCCTTTACTCTTCTCTCTATGGTTGATACACTTTTCATTTCTTCAAAATTGGTCATTACTGAAATAACTCTGTCATTCCATCGAACTGCTGCAACTTTGTTCTTTGTATCGAATTTCCTGTCTGAAGAGCCACGTTCCATTTTCAACATTATTTTAGAGGGCATAAATGGGCATTTAGACATTCTATGTTCTCTAACAGTACCTGTAACGAAGAAGTTTTATTTGCAAGAATGGATAATAGTTTATGTGAAGTAAAGAAATTATCTATATAAATTTTATGTATCTCAGGGTTTGTAATTATTGACAGCAAATTCTGGACTACTGTATGAGATAATGGCTCATTCACAATTTTCTTACTTGGTTTCTTTTTTGTATCTTTGGATTTTCATTCTTTTGCCTTTTTGTAGTTTTCATGGCTACTTTTAGATGTTGCTTCTTTTGATGGCATGTTGTTGATGGCTGTAGGTTCCATTTTGCTCTGCTTTGCAGCTTGGTAAGGTTAATATGATTCAGAAATCCATTGTAGGAAGCTAGCAGCATCCATAATTTATATCCCAATTTTATTGTTTTCCCTTTTATAGGCATCTTACAATCATGCTTCCCAAAGTATCTGACCATTCTTTTGTCAAAACTTAAAAATTCAGAAAATACTCCTAATTGTTGAAGAGTTTTGTTTAGCACATTATAAAGTGGCCTCACTTTGAAATACTGATCACTCAAGTCAAGTTGTAAGTTATTAAAACGAAGATACTTCTTTATTTCGTAATATCTGTTCTTTGACATTGCTTTACTTACAATTAAAGTTCCAGTGTCGGATCCTTTTTCCCACTACATCTTACCTTGATGTAAAACACAATAACCACTGTAAAAAAGAATTCCTAAAAATTGCTTCATTTCATTGATGTTTTATTAAAAAATATGATTATTCTTTTGCCTGGAATATTTATTTGATTCTTCAACTGTCAGTTCAATCAACTTCAAACAGATAAATTCAAATAGTTCAATAGGAGATTTACCAGCAACAAAATAGTAGATTGAACTATCATCCTATTTTCAGGACAGTCAAAAATGCAAGGAAAATTTGTCTCCTAGATAATTTTTTTTTGACAATTTTTCTTACTGGTATAAAAGTATCGAATAATGCTTCAATAAATTTATATGTGTGTTTTTCTTGGAGCTCAAAACTTTAAAAAACTTGTATGTTGAAAAAGTAAAATAAAAAAAGACTGCAAAAATCACCATTTTAAAAATTTAATAAAAAATATATTAATTTAAACTTGCCATAAAGACAAATATATTGCTAAATTACTCTTGAATAATAAACTCTCTTTAATTTGAATTATTAAAATATTCAAAAGAATTTATATAGAGTCCGCTTATGTATACTGTCCTATTTTTAGGACGATATGGAAATATGTATTTTAATAGTGTTAATAAATGTACATAGTATTTAATATGGATATACATAATTAATACAAAATTTAAGTTTACTTTACATTTTTATATGCTACTAACTAATAAAATTATTTATTTGCAGTTTTTGTCATTTCTGTAAGTACCAATTATAATTTTATTATTTAAAGCATAAAAATATAGATTGTGTCCCTAATTGAGAAGATTAATTGTTTTGGAAATGTACAATTCTTAGTATTCAATACCTTAATGCAGGAAAAAAAAATAAAAATCAGATTTAAATAATAAAAAAAAAAAAAATAACAAAATGAGCCAAAGATGACTGTAGTGCCCTACATAATCAAAATTAATGAGATCTCAAATCTGTTAAAGAAAATTTATTACTGACATATAACATATAGAACGTAATGCTAGTAGTTTTAAGAAATAGTTGGATTACAGCATCATAAAAAGTTAATTTTTTTTACTGCAGATTATTTATTTAGATCAGTGGTTCCCAACCTGGGGTACGCGTACCCCTGGGGGTACTTGAAAGAGTAGTTGGGGGTACGTGAAAATTACATGGGTAATGGCAGATAACGCAAAAAGTACAACTTAAAATGAAAACAGAAAAATAAATCTCTAAATTTTTCGTTTACAAAGAGACACTTGTGTAAAAGTAAAATGGAATATTCGTATAAAAGGAAGAAAAATGCCTAAACTTAGTAATTGGTTGATCATTTGTTGCCTTTATCTTCTTTCACTTCTAATAAAATCTTGTGATTTCGCATGTGTCCTTCCTTTTCTTTTTTTCCAGTAATTCTAGAAATATCTAAGACAGAACATGAATCGTATCGGGGCTTCAGGTTTCGACAATTTCATTTGAAATCTATTTGAAAGCAGGTATGTCGACTGGCCAGTACTAGAATTACCTTACTTGCATTACTTGCACTCATTAACGTGCATTGTTTTGTGACAGGGCCGAAACTAGGAATATTTCACACAGGTCAAGCATGAATTTTGGCGCATCCCTCCACTACTTTCTAAAATAATTTTATAAACAGAAGTTTTCTGTTCATTGCTTTTATTTTTTATTTTAAATATGAAAAAATTGCTAGAAATTATATAAATCTTAATATTTTTAAGTTTGATCTATTGCAACAATTTCGTTTATACATATATACATAACGCAAGCTTGTCATCATGATAAAATACGAATTACTGAACCAATTCTAACCTTGATTGGGACAGTAAATTGATCAGCCAGTATATTGTATGAGTTCGTTAATCAAGTATGTAGCTTTTATAGTTCACTTAGAAGGACACACAAAAGCAAAAAAATTAAAAATTTGTCATTACGAAAGCATTCAAAATACTGAACCAATTCAAACATATTTGAGACACACTATAGATTTCGTAAGTATCTTGGATGAATTCGTTAATCAAGTATTGTTTAACGCCCAACGTGGTCACTTAATGAAAAAACAGCCGTATTCAAAGCTAAGAGTATAAAATCGAAAATACTTTACTTTGTGTTGTCCGATTGCAGGTCATTTTTGTCCAAATTTCGCTCTTTTTTTGTATGGAAAAGCGTATGAAATTCTCTTTTGGCTGCTCCTTTCACACAGGTGCCCGGATCATATGCCCCCTTTGGTTCCCTCTAGTTTCGTCACTGCTTTTTGAGTTTTTAATTTGAAGTATTTAGCTAATATTTAGTATTTTAAGTGACTTTATGTTGATATTGTGTTGCGATTCAAAATGGATGTGATTGAAAAGTGGGATTTTGAAGAGAACTGCATTTAATATTGGTAACTAGCATAAGAACATTACTAATGAACAATGGCAAAAATGTTTGGGACGGGTTTATCTGAGAAGGGGTATGCATAAATGAAATGTCTAAGCAAGGGGTACGTGAGAGAAAAAAGGTTGGGAACCGCTGATTTAGATGAATACTTGCCCAAGCCTTACTCTATAATAGTGAGCAGTGAACAAAGACTGTGCATGCTTTTGGAAAAAAAAAACTTTTGCTTTTGAAGCAATAATTGAATGGCTTGTAAATTCAATGCCATGAGGGAAGAAACTGGAAACTTTTGTCAAATTTAAATAAATGTCATAACAACATAACATAAAAGAATAATATAACTGTTTTGAATAATTTTCTTGATAAGCCTTTTACTTTTAAGTGTTGGAATAAAATATCTATCCATAGGTATTTAATATAGAGATTGTAATGTATAGGTTATTCCAAACTTTATTTATTTTCTAAAAATAAATTATATTGGTGTTTCAGATATTTTTTATTATTGTTATTGTGTTTGTTTCTCAATGTTAGACTGCATAGAATTTGTCTCAAAATGTATACCAAAAGAAAAATTTGAATATGCAAAGATGAAGTATTTTATAGGTTTAATACTTCTGTAGCTTTAATGATAGTATCAACTGGCTATTTAAGCATCATAGGGTATTGCATCAAAAATTTTATATTGAGATTTGTTAAAAATGATTTTACAGTTAGCTTGAACATAAGCACATATTTAACTTATTTGAATCACTTTATAAAACTGAAATATCAATCGTGTAATATGCATATATGTATATACACACCTTTAATTTTATGCTGGTATACTCATAAATACATAATTGGTCTGTTAAGATTAGAAGATATTTATATAAGTGTATTCTCTTTGCTTTTTTATTTATATTATCAGTCATGATGAACAGTTATGGGTGCTATTACTTATTATTTTGGTATAAAAATTGCAGAAAAACCTGCCTTAGGAGAAAAATTAGAATCATTACAGGAGGCCTTGAATAACTTACCACCTGCTCATTATCAGACTTTAAAGTTTTTGATGGCTCATTTATACAGGTCAGTGTTTACCTTGTTACAACACATAATGTGTTAATGAACCATTTTTGTATTTATTGTACTTGGTTAAGTTAATAATTCTGGTCTGAATTAGTATGTTTTTGACTTTCTATTATACTAATTTAAATGTGACATTTTATAAAAAACTTCTCATATTGAATTAATTTTCATTCACTCTACTTTTTTAACTTTTTTTATAATGTAAAATATTTGAAGCTCTTGAATGGTAAAGTATCATTAACCCTGAATCACTAAGTTTAATTTAAGGTTAACAAATAAATTGAGTCACAAACTACTTATATTTCTTCTCTCTATTTATTCCATACAAAATTGTTCTGAAATGTCAGTTAATAATCTCTGTCTATCTATGGCTGATGATGCATAAATATTAGGAATTTTCCTTTCAGATCGTAATTAATGTTTATTTGAAGCTCTTGTATTATATTTTAGACATTGAAATTGTTACATCAAGTTCATTGCTATAGCTTTATTTAAGTTTTTTTTTTTTTTTTTGTGCTGTTAATAACATTTCATATTTTGATTCTTTGTTGACTTTTATGTGTATTTTAGAATTATACTTTGTATAAGCCTTTCTTAAGAGGAATTTTTTTTCTCCTCAGAGAAAAGTTTTTCCACTATCTTTATTTTTACTTTTCATTTCTAAGAGCCCTTATAAGTACTTAATTTTCAGCAATAGTTCTTAAAAAGTCATTATTTTTCCTTGCAAACAACACTCTGCTTTCAAGTGACACAATTTTCCTCCAATATATTATCTTTATGCATTATAAATTTTCCTATTGGCCATAATTGAAAAATATGCTTCAAACATGGATGCTACTTTTTTGAAAATCCATTAATTTCTGGTTTTCTTTTAAAAAAATCAATCTGCAATGTCCTCGGAATTGGCAAAAATAAATTGCATTGATGTGCACTACTAATAAAGTCAGCAGTGGCTGCATGATGCAATTAGCTGATGACTCAGAAAAATTCGTGTTGAGAAGAGAATAATTTTGGGTTTCACTTATTAAACTTGTAGTTCTGTGTTTATTCAGATATATTCTTACAGATAGACACTAGATACAGCCATGTGATTCTTAAATGAATTAACAGAATTCCATGATTGATTTTTTTTTTTTTTTTTGCAAAATTAATTTGTGAATCAGTCACAAAAAGAAGTATAGAATTTCCTTAATGTGTTGTAAATTTCTTGAAAATGGTCACAGAAAACCCCACAAATTTTGTGAAAACGGTCACAGAAAAATCCACGAATTTCGTCAATCGCTCACAAAATAAAACTACGAATTTCGTCAATCACTCGTGAAGTAAAACTGTAACTTTTACCAGTCGCTCATGGAATATAACTGAGAATTTCATCAATCAGTCATGGAAAAAACTTGCAAAAAAGAAAAAAAATCAAATTTTATCAAATGATCGTGAATTTCGTCAATTGAAGGGGTCGGGGCAAGAGAGTGAATTTGAACATTTTTGAACTTCTGAGATATTTCAATTTGAAAATTTGATCTAATACTCAAATCAAGATATATAACAAAAAGTTTTTTCATTAATGTCTTAGTAACATTTGAGATATTCTGAGTAACAATATGGCATTACTTTAATGATATAACTATTATGTTTTTCGTAAATTAGCTATCTTCATTGGGGGCATAAACATCTGGGGCAAAAACGAAACCTGGGACATATGCTGCCACCAAGTGACATAAATAAATTATATGTCGAACATTATAATTTATAATATTAAGAAACAGATTACAGTGTTAGATTTGTTTCACCAAAAATGTGGCTTGGCACTTTCTTGCCCCGACCCCCTCAATTAGTCTAAAAAAGAAATGTAAAAATTGGTAATTAGTCATGAAATTTGCAATTTATTTTCTCAATAGAGATAAAAAAAAAAAAATCCTTAATGATTTAATGCCAACAAAAGTCGCAATGAGGCTTATAGTGTTCGATCTTTCTCCATCCACAATATGAATGTCAGAATTTGTTAAATTAGTTTTATTAAAATCTACTGAAAGAACCTTTCCATATTTCTTGAATATATGGGCCAAAATCTTATAAGTGTGATTTTTGGCTGCTGATTTTCTGTTGTTATCCGATTTTTAAAAGTGTCATATTATGCTGAATTTCAATTTTTAATAACCACTGATATATTGAAGAAGAATTAGTAGATGGGCACAAACATTGAAAAATAAATTTGGTATGACAGTTTTTATCAGACAAAACACAAATAGTAAGGGACAGAAGTGACATTTTTTGCAATTTTACCACTTTACTTATGTATGCACTATTTTCAAACACATATCAAGCCTACGATTAAAGGCTAGATAATTGGTTAATCTATAAATATCAATATTTAAATTAACGATGGAGGCAGTAGTGATGGTTAATAAAGGTATGCTTACCTTTTCCCTATTCTTTTCAATCCAGATAATCTTTTCATGAACAAACAGATTGCAAATGTGTAGAACAAAAGCAATGGTGACTTTTTAAGAACAACATGTGCTCCATTACTGGAAACAATACTGAAAGTAACTGCAAACTGACATCTGGTGGAAATATGAGGATATTTATACACCAGGACAGTATTGAGCAAAAAAGTGAGGGACACAACTTTAACCCATTAAAAACAAATATTATATATTCTACTGATATAAGAATTATATTATTATCCATGAGATTAATATTTATAATAAATGCATTTGTTTTTCAGAAATTTTTTAATAATTATTGTTTGTTGATGGTTTTAATGATCAAGTTATGAGTTGAGGACAAGGAACAGTAGTGACTTTTGAGATATTTAAATTCTGTTTTAAAGATTAAAAATACAGATTTTCACAGTAGAAGTAACATAATATTATAGAACAACCACAGAGAAAATTTTAACATTAAATGAGAATTTATATTGCAAAGAAATTCCGATCTGGGTTGGAGACTGAGAAATCACACTTATGAGATTTTGGCCCATATATATAGATGTACATACATACACACACACACATATATATATATATATATGTGTGTGTGTTTATAATTTTGAAGACATCTTTTTTCCATGTTTATAAATAGTCAAATTTATCACTGAGCTCATTGAATCCATTGCTGTGTCACCTCAATTGATTTAAAATGCTATGATATAAAAATCTTCACTGAGCTCATTGAATCTATTTCTGAGTTACCTTAATTGATATAAAATACTGTGAACTAGAGAAAAATTATGTTTATTTACTTAGTAGTGTAAGTAGTGCAGAGAATAACAAGGTTGAGGGAAATTGTTTAAGCTTTACAAAAAGGAAAAAAAATCAGTTTTTGTTTTCTTTTATTTTTTAAGCTAGTTGAAAATAGTTTTTGTAATAAATTTTATTGTTTATAATTTATTTAGTTAATTATAAACAATATAATTACAAAATTCATGCATAAATGTTTTGAGAAATAGCATAATTTTTACTTCATGCATAATTTCCTCTTTTTTCTGAGTGACATCCCTGTTTAATATTTTGAATATCAGGCGTGGACCCTGGAAAAGATATTTTCAGAAGATTTTGTGTATGAATGACTCACAAATAACTGAATTGGTTTCTATTGGGCTTGGACACCATAATATTTACATCTTATGTGGTTTAATTCTAACCAGGTGTTTTCCTGCCAAGAAAATCTCTGGTGATCAAAAACAGTTTACTAATATTAACTATTAGGTTGATCAGAAATAAAGATACGAAAATTTTCAAATAGAATCAATATACGTATATAGTAGAGTAGAGATAATGAGCCTGATTAAATCGGAGCATCAGATAAATCAAACTTTTAAAACTCCTTTCAAATCCTAACGTTTTAAGAAAACTGGTTATAATAATGTCTATGTATAACGAATATTTTTTGTTCTGACTTCAGCTTTGATATAAACAGTTTCTACTTTTTCCTTTCTTTTATTTTTCATATAAAGATAAATTTTATTCAGTAATGTGTGCACTCTTCTGTTAAATTATCATCCTCCAACTTTCAGCTAGTTTCAGTAATTCCTTGCTTGTAGAAATTGTAGGTTTTTTTTTTAAACATATAAATGACGCTCATAGATTTTAAGAAAAATTCATAGATTTCAACTGAAGTTCATTTAGTCAAATTGGATTCTGCTATGATCAAAACAAATTGTAATGGACCTTATGCAGATGATGTCACATGCCAGAGCTGGCGGTATTGTGATCCAATATTCCAGCAACTGTACTGCCAGAATACTAGTCTGTGCAACCGCAAACATTGACAGCAAATTACTTTTAGCCTCAACCTAGGTTGCATGCATAAAATTTAGCCGAAATTTTGTAAATTTAACAAATATTCTGGATAAAGAACAATATTTTTAGTTTATATTAAAATATATTAAATACCTACTGCCCTAATAATGAATTGTTTTGTGGTATTTTTATCAAAAGATAATTAATAATGCATACTCTATAGAATACTATGCTAATGTTCAAAAGTAAATACTGCCAGCAGATGAATTTTACCCTCGAACTCAGGTCACATGCAAAAGGTCCATTGGTGGATGCTAAAATACGTGATAGAGCACAACATCCCACTAGAATATTCCACTAGAATTCAGGTCAGTGATCCATTAACATCTGTCAGAAGAATCTTTTGAAAAAACATATCTAATTGATTATGCAGTATATAGACCAATTTTTTTAATCATTAACACTTTCCAACCTAGTTGAAAAGTGTTTATGACCGGTTTGTCTGGCCGGATGGCCGTCTGCTGTCTGGCCGTGTTCTAACTCCCGTAAATATGCTCGGATTGCTCTGCAATTTTTATATGTTATTGTCGTTATCTATAGCATGTTCCCTATTTCAACGGAAGTGTGTAGCACTTAAAGTTTTTTTACAGGGACATTCAAAAGAATTCCGTTACATTGCGGTCTATGGGGAAAAATCATTTGCGGATTATTTATATAATGTTTCACTATTTTAAACGCATTGCAATTTATATATATCACTAAGGTGCATTAGAAGAAGCTTAATATGGAATAGGGTGTGGATAGCACTTATAGTTACTTTACAGAGATAGTCAAAAGAATTCCGTTACATTACGTCTATGGAGAAAAATCGTCTGCGGTTTATTTAAATTATGTTTCACTATTTTAAATGCATTGAAATTTATATATATCACTAAGGTTCATTACAAGAGGCTTACTACAGAATATTGTGTGTAGAGCAGTCATCGTTTATTTACAGGGACACACAAAAGAATTATCTATTGTCTGTTAACAATAATTCCTGGAAGTGCGTTTTAAGTTACTGAACGCAATTTTAGTTTTAACTCGTTTTTTTTTTCTATTACGTGGTGTGTATAAATTCTGTAGATCCTATACAGGGCAGCAAAAAAGTTCGCGAACACATATCCGTTTATTGACAGAAACTCCTGACGGAGAATTTTAAACTGCGCTACGCGTTTCCTAACTGAACTAAAATTTAGCATCCTATGTAGTATATATACAAATCTATAGATCATATACAGGGCTGAATAAAAGTATTCGGATATTTTTCCAAATATTGTATATGTTGGAAATTCCTAAAATTATGTTTTTAAATATTTTATGCATTTTCCAAATTGTTTACTTAGGTGTTATCTTTTAGCTTATTAAACGGTATGATTTGTAAGATTATTTTGGAAGCGTTGGAAAGTGTTACATAATCTATGCTTGATGCATGATTTTTCTTTCTTGTTTTTAATTTGCAAATCACTTACAATAAAATCATAACAAAGGTTATTAGACTTGGAACAATGTGTTCTTTTTCAGGATATGAATGCATTTTTGAATAAAGTGTCGTTAACATACTAAAAACTGTACAAACAAATTTTTTTCCAAATACAGCCAACTCTGTGAAACTTGCACAGTTGGGACAGAAAGTTTTGTGAATTATATTATAATTTTTTGTTCACATACTTTTCTTTTTAACCTGACTACAAATTAAAATTAAAGCAAAAGTATATGCTACATATTTAATTTTGTAAGCATTAGCACAATGGTAAAGTTTGGATGTATGACCAGCAAATTTGTTTTAATTAATCTATGAATTCTTATTATTTTTAGTTTTGAGATAAAATGCAAATGAAATGCACAGTTTGAGTACAAGAACTTCTCCAATAAACATGTTATTGAAGCCAATTAAATTATTGTTACAATACATTTCCCCCACCGCCTAATGTTTTCATTAAGGCATAACTTAAACTGTAGTTACTCTTTTAATATTTTTATTTGATTGTTCCTTTTCCTAAGCTTAAACTTTTACTTTAGTAGGCAATATGTTAAATATATCAAAACTTTTAAAACACAATTCAGTTCTATGGAAAATTGGTTATTGATAAAATCCCTACCTAGGTACTTTTTTTCCCATGAACTTGATTGATACATATAAAACATCCTGTAGCAGGTACCCTAGAGAGGACAGATTTAGTTGGTTATGCAATTCACGCACACATGCACAAAATATATTCTTATTTAAATTGTTTATAATAAAGTCACAACAAATGTTATTAGACTTGGAATAATGCCTTTGTCCAAATGGGGGTTATACTGGTTTGCTAATAGGTAACACAACTTCCCACAATGCAATCGCCTTTTGAAAAAGCTTGCATGACATACACAATGGCACATTCAGGATTATGCTTATTTTGGGAGAGGGCTGTATGTTTTAGTAGAGGTTTATAAGACTCATGCCAATTTACTTTCAAAATACTCGGTCTTGGCCTGGGCTATTCTCTTTTCTGCAGATTTGGGCGAAGAATTCATTCTTTCCTGTCATGTCAGAGTGACATTTTTTTTGTTGTTGTTGTTTTAGGTAAAGCAGTGATATTGTACAGTTTATAAAAAGAGAGAGAGAGAACATCCCTATACTTGTTAATGAAAGACTTTAAAAAATTGTCACTCAGAAATGACACAAGATGAAATAATACCCAGCCTGGCTCAAATCAGCAGAAAAAAAAAATTGTGTATGCCCAGTCAGAGTATTTTGAAAGAAAATTGGCCTGAGTCTATATAAACATCTACTAAAACATACTACACTCACCCACCTCCCCTCGGGAAAAAACAACTACAAAAAATCATAATCCCAAGAGCACCACTGTGTGTTTCATGCAAGCTTTTTCAAAAGGTGATTGTGTTGGTAATTTAGCGGATTTTTGTATTCAAAATATTTAACAGAATTTTCAAATTGTCAGAATTTACTAGAATTTATATTTTGAAAAAGTGCTATGAATAGAATAAAAAAAATAGTTCCTAGTTGTAACAATTTCTAATAGCAAATAAATTTGTGTCAAACGGTAAATCGATTAAATTACTTGATCAGTCCAATTCATATTATGGCAGTAATTAATTTGATAAGGATTTTTTGACCAGTAAGCTATATACTCTTTTTTTTAATTGTAATATGTTTAAAGTTTTTTATTTAATTATCAAATATTAAATAGATTAATATTTTTAATTTAATAAGAAAATTTAAAAATAGGAAAAAATCTGAGTCAAAATCAATATTTCCCAAAATTTTCTTTACCCTGAGATCTTTTAAAAACATTAACCTTTCATAATTTTCGATATCTAGGTCTCAAATATATCAAATAGTGTTGAAAATTTGCTGATACATTTATTAGACTTTAAAAATTGTTTAAATTATTTGGAAATTTTTTGCATATATTCAAGAAATATAAAACATTTTATTTTCATATTTTTTACAAATTTTAAAATGCATTTCAAAGTGTATTAAAATAATAAAATTTCAGTAAATTACACTATTTTTCCATAATATATTTTAAAAGCAAAATAGCTTATTTTCAGGAGATTTTTAGTATTCTATTGAAATATTTGAGGATTTATTTGATTAAAAGTTCTCTTTTAACTACTTTAGAATGATCACCAAAACATAATTTCCAAACTAAAATTATGAAAACGTAGGACGTAATTTGGATTTAACCCTGGTAATAGAAGTTTACATTTGTATATTTTTTAATGAGATTTAATTCAATTTCTGCAATGTGGATGTTTAATGGTTGGAAAGTTAGTATTCTTTTAAAAATAGGATAAAATCTCTCATACAAGGAGATAATTCATCTAAACAAATTAGAGTAGTAAATTTATTTATCAGTCACAGGCAAATATTGCAAAATTCATCAATCGATCATTCATAAAAATATCGTATTTTGTCAATCAGTAAAAACTTTACAGAATATATCAATTCTAAAATTTTCTCTGTGTGCTGCTAACAAAATTTTAATTCCTTTTTTATAAATTCTTTTTTTTAATTGTTTGTATTTAAAAATAAAAGTAAATTATGTAACCTTTATTTTAATTATATTTGTACGAATAAGCGAGAGTGCTGTGAGGTTTTAGGATTCAGAGAATATTTTTAAAAAATATTAAAAAGTATAACTTGAAAATAAATTATGCTAATAATTGACTCTTGGAGGGTGTTCATAACTCCTGAAATTTAACTAGTTTATTCTTGACTTCTACTCTTTTAGTGATGCATCTTTTTTTGCACTTAAAAAAAAACAGATCAAGCTCTCTTTTCTTAACTTTTTTATTATATATGAAATTTCTTTCTATGGTACCTTACAAAGTTAAAATATTTTATTCTTTAAAAATTCCTTAATAGCATGTGTCTTGAAAATACCTTTTATAAACATTTTTAAAGATCTGACAAGATTTCTTTGAAATAGACAATCAGTGTGGTGACTACTTCCCTTATGTACTAAATCAATTTTAATCCCTCTAAGATTGCGTGTATTTTGGGAATTACGGAGATTTAATTTGGAACTTCTGATGTTAAATCCATTTGTAATCCTTGTAAAACAGATAGTAATGCGGGTAGTTTTTTAAGCATAACTCCACAACTATTTTGCAGAATAAGCTATATTTTTATAATTCTATATAAAGCCTTTATAAATCAATTTCTGTTTTAAAAAAAACAATCATTCATAATTTTTTCGAAAAACACAATTATTTTTTGATAATCTATGAATTGTAACCTATGAATTTTTTAAAAAGAAATCGATTTCTAGAAGCTTTAATAATAATAACATAAAATCAGTAGGTCTTGAGTTATGCCACGGCCAAACTCAATCTTTCTTCTTCCCTCATACGGCCTTCACAATCACCCCTTAGTTTCGGAATCGTTAAAGGGCTACTTTCGCCGGTAGATGGCGCGATATACTTACCATACATAATGCTTAATAAAGGTTACTTCTATACACAAAAATACAAAAATCTTTGCAATGTATTCATTATAAAAGGTATATGTATATCATATGTAGCTTCAGCTTTATCTTTACTACAAACAAGAAAAAATAAGATTTAGAGATAAAATAATAAATACAATGCTTTAAGTAATTAAAAACAGTTTAAATAACACGCTACTATAAATGCAAAACAAACTTTATAAGTAAATTTCTATATTTATACACGTTTAAATTCTTGATTACTTGAAACATTGATAATTCTGAGCGTAAAATACACAGTAAAAAATTTTAAAACATTTACTAGTTTCATAATAGTAAGAAAATTAAGCAAGTTCACCAATATCCGGCAATCTACTCATATCGAATTTTTTTTCTCAGAACATGGATTATTTTTACACGATTCTTAATTACTTAAAATATGTATATATATGTACATTCAAAACAATTTTCAATAAATTTAACCATTATAGGTGCTGATCTGAAATGTATAAGCGTATAGAAATATAATAGAATTACATATAAAATTAAATATTATATTCCAATTCTGGAAACTCATGGTATAAAAGTATGTATATGATAAAAATAAAAAGATATTTACATGTTTTATAATATCAACAGAATAAGAAAACCTATTTCGCCAATATCCGGCAATTAACTCATATCGATTTTTTTCTCTCAAAACATGGATTATTTTAAAATGATTGTTAATTATTTAGAATATATATATATATATGTGTGTCTGTACATTGCGGACATTTTCAGTAAATTTAAATACTGTAGGTGATGATCATAAAATAGAGGTAAACAAAATAATAATAATTTTTAGAGGTTTCATTATTTTAGACAATGAACAAGTTTTTTTGCTGTAACATCATGTACTCCATTTATGAGAGAATAGTTTTCGTGGAAATTTTAGAATATTGGGCAACAGAAATTACAGAATATTTTTTCAGAATTTTAAAATATTAATGCATAAATCTATTCACCATGCTTGTATATATAAATGTATCTATAGGTATATTTAGATTCCATTTCTTGATTAGACTTTAAACATTGATAATTTTTACAGCGAAATATACAGTAAATATATTATATAATTAAAATTAAGTAAACTTTAAAATTTTTCTTGATAAAGAGATCGTATATGCAGATGAACTGGCTTCATTTGTAAAATTCCTTGCCATATATTTTTTAAATGATGGGCAAAAATCTTGCACATATTAATGAGCATATATTTATTTTATGCTCGTTTAAGTCACATTCCCATATAGTGTTTTTTATTAGTCTCGGATATATCAATTCATAAATAGTTTCGACGATTCCGTTTGAATTTAGGATTGGTACAATCCTAAAATTCTAGTAAAATTCAGTCTAAAATTGTGGAAATTAGACTGATGGGATTTGGTTAAGATAATGGTTTAGGATAAGACAATCCACCTCTATCCTGATTGGCAATTAACTGAAGTATCGTTGCATTACATTGATCTGTTTCTATGTTTGATAAGCAGGATTCTCATTCAAAATTTTCTTGAATTACTCTTACAAGATTACTTATCCGCTAACAATGGCAATACTGGCAAACTTCAGATTAACTCTTGGTGGTGCTAGCAATTAAAAATAAATTAATTAAGTGGTTTATAATTTCGATCATTAAAATTCAGTTTAAATCTACAAATAAATTGAGAGCCGCAGCAATTTTATAAGGCACATATTTTGCAATTTTTGCTCTGTACTTCTACTGATTGCTGGTGTATCGGTAATAAAAGCGCCTATTCATGAAAAGAAATTCCAGGTATTTTTTTCTCTGAATTTGAAGCACAATGTGGAACACAGCAATGAACCATTTGCAACAAAAGAAAAATAAGAACACGCAATTTCATTTACGTTATATATAAGAAAATATAAGAGTGAAAGGCGAGAATAAGGAAATTCTCCATTAGCCATGGTAAGTAATAGCGCCCCCTACTTTCTCCGGGGACAAAATGTTATTCCTCTTGAACAAAGGGAAAATGACTTTTTGTTACGGCCGTATAAGAGGAAGGAGAACGATCGAGTTAGGCCGTGGTTATGCATAAAAGAACTATCCACGTTGCAATCTGTTTTACAATGATTACAAATGGATTTTAACATTAGGGGGTTCTAAATTTTAAACCTTCATAATTTCTAAACTACTTGACCAAATGACTTCCCATTTGGTATTCTTAGGTAAAATTTACAGAAAAAGCCAAATATGATGTCAAAATTAGTGTCTCATACTGAAAATTTCAGAGTTTGGTGCAATTTATGAGGATGTCCTCTAAACTTATTTTCTTTTAAACATGACTATTTTTGTTTTTTTGACCAACTGTACCTCCTTGCATCACTACATTTAAAATATCTGTTGTGAAATAGAAATTTATTGCCAGATTTTTATTTATTTATTTTTTGTAAAATAATCCAAATAAGTTTTTTTTTTCTTTTATTCTTTTTTTTTTTTTTTTTTTTTTGGCAATATAAATACAGAAAAAAGTTATGACAATATATTGTGGTGTTCAGTTTTTTATATATTAACTGAATGTAAGGTTCATTTGATTGAAGGGATTGGATTAGTTATTGACTTAAAATGTGAGACCATTTTTTTAAATACGGGTCCAAAACATATCACCTAAAAGTGTTCTCTTTAGCTGATGGGTTTCTTCATTCACTATTATAATCTCTAATACAAATTTATTATCTTTTAGGGTTTTAATCCTTTATAGTTTTTTGGAACATTAATTTCCCACCCTAGGTGGATTTCCTCACTAATTGCTTTCTAAAGTGTTAATACGTCTTATTGGCTCTTTAGTGCATATTAATGTACTCCAGCATTTTTACTTATTTCTCTATATGGCTGGATACTTGAATAGTAGGACTGGGCGATATTAGGATTTCTACATCGCGATACATCATCGAGGCTATATCGCGATGCATCACAATATTAGACTTTTAGTATTACAAACATGGTCATAATTTTAATATAAAATTTAAGAGTATTTATTATACATACACATTAAGCTTATATTATGTTTTAAAAAACCTTTTTCCTTTAGGCTTATGTTTACAGACAAAAATGCAAAATATAATAAAACTTGCTGCAAAAAAAAAATAAAAATTTAAAAAAAATGTTATAATTAATTAGAAGAATCTTTTTTTTAAATGAGCTTTAATTCTTAAAATAATATCAAAAACCAGAATGTTGGCGATCCTTTGATGAAATTTGCCGTTTTTTTGCGATCTGTTGACAAAATTCTCCATTTTTCGCGATCTCACGACAAAATTAACAGTTTTTTCATGATCCTTTGACAAAGTTGGTGTTTTCTCCGTAGCCCTTCGGCAAAATTCGCATTTTTACGCGATCCTTCAACGAAACTGATGGGGTTTTTTTTGGACGAAATTCACGTTTTTTCATGGCCTTTTGAATAAGTTTGTGTTTTTTTTTTTTTTTTTTCGCGATCTGTCAACGAAATTAGTCATTTTTCGCGATCTTTAAATGAATTTCGTGTTTTTTCCGCAATTCTTTGACGAAATTCGCTGTTTATTTCGCGATCCTTCAACAAAGTTTGCCGTTTTTTCGCGTAATTTACGCACTATAGTGCGTCCGCAGCATCACTGTATATTTTTAGTCTGCAGGTGTCCTAAAAAGTCTGCGAAGCCCGTCGCAGCGTATTCTGCCCCCAGCGCATTCTGCCACGGGGTGTATTCACTCTCAAATTTTAAGCAACTATCTTTCATATTAACGATTTTATTGATTATTTGCAGGCGAAGCTCGCGTTTCTGCAGTGCCCAAAATTCAATTTCTGATATTTAGATAGGTTACACTTAACTATTCACACTCATATTTTTATTCAATTATCTTTAATATTAGCGATTTTATCAATTTGTGGGCATAGACCACTTCCTGTACTGGCTAAAATTTAATTTGTAATATTTTAATAGGTTTCACTTAACTATTCACTCTCAAACTTTTAAGCAACTATCTTCAATAGTAATGATTTTATTGATTTGCGGGCGAAGCCCGATTTTCCGTACTGGCCAAATATTAATATCTGATATTTAGATGTATTACACTTTTAATTCTGACCAATAACTAGTTCCTAAAGAAATTCTAAATAATAGAACAAGCACTATAACCCATAATATTTTACTGCTCTGACTTTGAGAAAAAAGAAAATCATTTTAATTTCAGATGAATACCTAAATTGAAAATTCATGAGGCAAGTCCCCCTTGGCCCTATTATATCTCTTAAACTTAAATGTGAAATAATTCATAAAATAATTTGTCCCCCCCCCCCCGACAGTTGAAATTTATCAGTTTTTGAATGCTTATCGCACATGTTCTAAGTGACTAATTCATGGAAATATATATACTTCACAAATCGTATCGCCGTTTTTTCTCAAATGAACATTGTGGTGCTGCTCACTGATCATTTATGCAGCTAGAAAAACAGACTTGTAATTGGGCATGCAGTTATTTGCGATCGGCATCGATTTTGGATAATCCCGATGTCCACTAAATTAACGATGCGATCTCTCAACGATGCTTCACGGGAGCGTTGTTTATCCACTTTGGAAACGCAAGACCTGCAGAGGAGAAACGAAGTCGCCCTTTCCCCACCGGTCTCGTTCGTGCATGTGTCGTTATGCACATCAAAGATCGGAGGTGAAGACGATCTTTGACACCGGTCTAGTTCACGCATGCGTTGTGGCGTTTTGAAGATCGCGGGAGAAGCTTTGCCCTCGTTCATCATAGATCTGATGTGCGTGTGATACATCGTGCCCGCCACGATGCATCGCTAAACGAAAGATCAAGAAACCGGTTTGACTATTTACGATTTAAATCGATTTTTCGCGATGTACCAATGCATCGCCCAGTGCTATTGAATAGTCTATTTTTGTCTGCTGTTGGAGCATGAACACTGCATTTTTCTGCTTTTGGAGTAAATGTGTGCTTCTCCTTATAAAGTGCTGTAATTGATATTATGTACATCCTGCTTATATTTTGTACTACCACTATGAGAATAGAAAGAAAACTTTCTTCTGCTCTCTTACTAGTTTGTAGTATGGCCTTTTTTTGACTGATGAAGAAAGATTTTTGAAATGTGGTGCATTAGACTTTTTTTTATTATGTATTTAAGAAGTATCTTTCTTTGTATTATAAGATGAAACTTTAGAAGTCATTATTTCTTTGATATTCGAAAAATATTTAAAAAAAAATTCTGGCTTAAATACAAACTATAAAATAGCTTGAATGTTAAAGGTTTAAGACAATGCTAAATAACTTACCCGCTAAGTATTTCCTGGCAATTTCAAGGAATCCATTTTTTTACC
Source organism: Maratus michaelseni (assembly GCA_963931845.1). Taxonomy (NCBI): domain Eukaryota; kingdom Metazoa; phylum Arthropoda; class Arachnida; order Araneae; family Salticidae; genus Maratus; species Maratus michaelseni. Next base: position 136,078,064 of record OZ007586.1, on the reverse strand, counting down.
ACCTTCATCTTGAATTCGACCAGGCATTGCATGACTTACTTTACTTTATTTGATGGTGCTTACTATATCAATTACTTGTAAAAACAAAATGCTTAATTGGCTTTCATCTTAAAATATCAAAACATAGTAAATTTAAAACATGTGCAAGGCCACTCAATCAAACAACATGCATGTATTTTTCTTCAACTAAAGTGAAAGCTACTATTATATTTGAAGCATTGTAACTCATAATTTCAAGAAATTTTTATCAATATTGCATTTTTACAGAGAAATGAGAAAGTACTCAATTTTTGGATATTTACCCCAGGCTCGGGTAAATACCCAGGTATATACCCAAAAAATACCTACCCACTGGGTATTTACCTTTTCCACATCACTGATCAGCACCTGACTTGGACTATTAAAATTTTCATATCTCTACATGCAGTAGAATTTCCTATCAATTTCCGACAGAGCAAAACTTTCTTTAATTAGTATAGACATAAATTTGTGTTTGTTTTTGAAGAAGGTATTAACTGATGCACTCAGAACTGCTCAATATAGTTCTTATTGTAATGGAGAGTTGTTCAATTACTGTCTGTTCATTTACACCAGCATTGGCAATGTTTAAGAATTATTTTTTAGAAAATAGTTTTTCATGCAAATTTAATAAATTTTAATACCCTTTGCAAGATTTGCAAAAACTTATCAATAGATTTATTCATATATTATTTTCCACGGAATAAATTATTTGGAAAACAATAAGTATTCTTATTACAGGTAAATCAAAAAGTTTGGCTTCAATTAAAAAAAACTTTCATTTTTTATTTAAAACCAATCAAACTTCAACTTGTTTGAAAGACTGATCTGTTCTAAGATTTATCTGTGTCTGCTTGTTATAAAATGTGAGTGAATACATGTCAATCATTTGAAAATATCAGTTAAAATTAATGACCCTATGATGAAGTGGATATCAGTGGCTTTTGTAAAATGAAGCTAATGAGTAATTATATAACATCAAACACAAAGAAATAATATCCAAAGCAATTTTAAGCTATACAATCTTCTTTTTACTTCTAAATTTATATTTTTGTAGAAATTTTTCTATCACTTCTAATTATGGTTATAACAGGGTTCGAAATTAGTAGTGGTTAGACATATTCTGCACCCATAAATTTCATTTTGAGAACCCTGATTTAACACCCAGTCAATATTTTGTATGCTGTTTCCAATTTTTTAAGTGCAAATTCCAATGTGTGTCTGAAGTTAATTTTTATTTGGTTATTGTAGATCACATTTATTAATTTTTTCATGACAAATGACACAACCTTTTGAAGCATTTGCATTCAGTAAATATCTTTTTTGAAATTTAAATATGAAATACTTTTGTTTTATCATTATTACACAATCTATTTATACACATACAGAGTTATGCCTAAATACAAAGTTGACAACAGAGGAAAAATGATTAGGTGTCATTGACGCCTAATTTTTTCTACCAAATTTCTAATCCTGGGTTATATTTGCATAAAATTTTGTATTTTGATTAAATGCATGTAAAAAATCAATTCATATTCAATTTGTTTTCATTAGAAATTCATTGAAGGTAAAATATGTAAATTGTTCCTTTTATTAATGCTATGAAAGAATATGAATTCTAGTACAATGACAACTTTTATTTGATTTTGTTGTAAATTGTTCACAAGAGCGAACATTTTTTTTTCAACCTTCGATGACATAGAGTTACCATTCTTTTTCTGTATTTTATTGCACACTGTGCTTTGTTGTCAAAGAGTACTCGTGACATTTCTTTTATTTTTAACTGTCTTGTATGTACAAATAAATAATGATTGAACCTTATATCTAGATTTTTGCTGATAGTTACTATGTAACAAATTATTCTGTATATATTATTAATTAGTTGTTTTTAGATTGTTTGTTTCTGTACATATTGTGGAAGTTTATGAAGATGTAATTAATACTAAAGTGAAAATTGTATTTTAGGGTTGCAGAAAGGCAAAAGTATAATCTGATGACTCCTCAAAATTTAAGTACTGTATTCTGTCCTACACTACTGCGATGTCCTGATGTTTGTAGTGTCCCAGACCAGTTAACAGCTTGGCATGCTGAAAGTACTGTCATCGAACTATTAATTACACACCAAAGGCAACTTTTTGACCACTGACTTCATGCTTCACATTGGTTAAGCCATAGTTTTTAACATTGTAAAGAAGATATTTTTATTATGATTTCTGCAGTTATATATGATGCATTATGTCCTGCCTTCATATGTTTAATTATTCGGACATTAAATAAAATGTGTATTTTCTTTCAAGTTTTGGATTATTTAAAGAATGTGAAATGTTTTCATAAGACTGATTTGAATGAATTGTTTATTTTATTATTTTTTTAATGCAGTGTAATGCATATATCTGAAAGTGCAGACACATGTGTAAGTTTAATTTATATAATTAGTATAATTACATCTATTAAACAATCTTTTTTTATAAGCAAATAATATTTACTTGAAAAATGCTGTAGAATGTAATTATTTCTGCAATTGACTAAAAGTATTCAAAATGTAATTTCTGCAGTAAAAACTATACACATATTTATAAACTTTATGGAAAAGTAACTTTGGAATCTGTTAAGGTTTGAAAATTTAGTCTCTTTTTTTTCTGTTGGCTATATTCAATATCATTTTCGCATTTCTTTGAGCAAAAAAACCTATATCAACTGTGAAATCTTTAAAATATCTAAAATTTTTGCTCTTGTTTTTTAATGTGCAATGTTTTTAAACTAGGATTTTAAAAATTATTCTATTTCATTTTTTGTATGTAAGATCCCATTTAAATTTTTTTTTTCAAATGTTTGAGGCATCTAAATAAAAGTGCTTATATAAAAATTAGTTAACTTAATATATTTTTAGATTAACTGTTGCTTTAAAATAAATCTGCACGTTTCAAAATTACCTCCTAAATAACATCTCACAATTTCATCTGAGAGAAATCAAACTTAAAAATTAGCTTTTTAATATAATTTTTTTTCTTTTAGTATAAGACTTTAAAAATCTCCCATTAATTGCAATAGTTTTCCCATTAAATGCAGATTATTAGTTTAAAACGTTCACAGCTTTGATAAATGTTGAATGTTATAACACTTAATTTTCCTTGCTGCAGTATATACAGCAATATTACTTAATGCAATTTTGTGCATTTACCTGAACAGCACTATATTTAAACTTGCTTAATTTGAAAACCGTTTGCATTACTGTTCTCATAGGTTTAAATAATGCAAATGAAATGTTTGTTTTAATTTTTCAAGCATTGTTGAAATGATGAGAGCAAATATTTTGAATAGGTAGCCTTATTTGATAGTTAGGATAAAAGAGAGTTGAGTCTGATTACCTTTTTACATTTGATTGGTTGTTCTTTCTTCATAAAATGTTTTTTTTTTCAATACTATATACTTATTATTTAAAAGATATATATATATATATATATATATATATATATATATATGCATGCAATTAGCATATATTTGTGAATATCTGAACTTTTGAGTGTTAATACGGGTTATTATTTAAATTGTATTATTGTATTTTCCCCCAACAAATGTATTTAATTTTCTATTTTATGCTTCAAAAGTTTATCTGCTTCAATTATTTAAATTTTTATCATGAGTCCTTCTTCATGAAGAAAAAGTGATATTTAAAGCTTCTGCTTTAACATTAGACCTTTTTAGTTTAAAGTATTTTCTGAAAAGGGTCTTCTTTTGATTATCAAATAATAATTTAAAGATATTGTCTCGCAAAAACTAGGTCCCAGTCTTTAACATTTCATATAGATGTAATAGATTTAAACATTGCTGTGTCCCAGAAATTGTTTGAATTTAAAATGAAGTGTATTGAAATATTCGAAAGAACCATTTTATAATAGAGAATTTTTTTTATTTGAATTTCTCTTATTCAAACAAATAATAACACTATTAAATATTTGGGTGTTTTTATTTTGTTTTAGTATTTGAAAGTTTAGCAAAAAGAAAGATATTTGTATGTTTTGGAAATCAAATAATAATAATGTATGAATTATTTAGTGCTGATTAATTTTTATAAAATGTTAAATTTAATCTATTAAGTATTTCTTTTAATACTCAAAATGTGTAGAATTCCAATAAAGTAGTATAAGCAGCCCATGTGTGCAGCCTGTTATGAAATGTGATAGAAAAATTACCATAAAAAGCTGTGCAGTCATATAAAAATTGTTACTGTATTCTTTTAAAAACTTCAAATCCTAGTTTTGTTTTTAAATTCTGCTAGTATGTTTCAAAGTAATATTGCAGGTCAGAGCACTGCTATAGTATGATGTAGCAGGGGAAAACTGCATGTATATTTTCTCTTGGAAATTGATGTGTGATTGTGAAAAATAAGTATTGCGCTTGAAAAATAGCTTATTTTCCATTTTATGAACCTGTTCTAGTCAAGAGCTATATTTCTTATTTAACATGTAAAAACTTTTACTCGGTGAATTTGAAAAACATACATCATTTTAACTGCTTGTTACAGCAAGTAAAGGTATAAATAGGAAAGTTCTTATTTTGTATGAATGAGAAGATTTTTAACAATTGCTTTTTCAATACATTTTAATATGGCTGAAATAATCATAAGTATTGTTCCTGTTATTTTTGTGCATTATTGTTTTAGAGGCATTCAATAATTGCATTGGTATTTCTTATATATTGGTATTTCTATTATATTTTTTTTAGTCAAAAATTTCAGTAATGTGATTTTTTTTTTGTTCTTTCAGCTTATAAGTTTATTGAGATTTCATCTTATATAAGATGGTCAGAGGGGATATTGCTGCTCATGGAAAGTCCTCAAAATGTAGTGTCAAAATAAACCTTTGATTCATTAGCTACAGAAAAGTTAAAAAAAATTATTTAGAAGTAATGTTGACAGTAATAGTTCAAAAAGCTGCATAAAATTAAACTTTTTTTTCTGATCTTGTTCATTTTTTTCCTGGACTGTAATTTATAAGCTATGTAAAGCAGTGTCTTCTTCCCATTCCCTTTTAGTTGTTCCTATTTTTTGTTGCACATTTACTTTTCTGCTACATTTAATTTATTCAAAAATTAATGTTCCTACAATGACTTATCAATGGTTATGTTGTACGAGTTTAAACCATCCAGATCTGTAACAGTTCAGCATAGGGGAAGTGTTAAATTTCATCTTGAAACTCATTTGTTATTTTAGGTTTTATTTATGCCTTTTTAGTGGTCATTTTGGAGAAAATGCATATGTTTAGGTATATTTTACAGAGAATATTAAATATATATAAAATGTAAATTTTGCTCCTGAAAGAATGGCTTATTCTCTGACATACTTAGATGAGATATAAGCTGAATTTTTTAATGCACAAGTTTTTCATGTTTTCAATTTGCTAGGAATTTTTTTTTTTATATAATCATTTTACTTCATAGAATCATGAAATTATATAACAGAAATATACATGGAAATCTTTAGGTTGGCATTTTGGCTACAAGTTTTGTTTGTCCTTATTTCAATCACTACTCTGTTGTACAATCAAGTCAATTCATTTATAAATGTACATAAATATATACATAAATACAAAAAAAATTGTTTGTGTTCAATATTGGAAAGTCTGAGCCTATATCAGTGCTTTGAAAGTGCAAAAGACAATTTTCAGTAAAATTATTGAATCTTTCCATGAGTCTACCTCTTATTGTATGTCATTTTTGTATTGAAATTTATGCTTTTTTTCCCCCTTTCTCAATATTGCTCATTTTTTCTCGAAAGATTTTTTAATATGTAAATATTGGTACCTGTTTCCTTGTTAAATTTCTCATCTATTAAAACCTTTAAAAATTCTATTGATGTTCTGATTATTTTTTTTTAAATATGTCAAGTTATTTTTTATAAATTCTTGAACAAGGTATTGTTAAAAAATTGAAATTATCATATTGTTCATGTATCATTTTTCTTTTCTTAAACCTATTAATGTTGATAACAAATATTGCTGTATTTTCCCCAGAATTGTATGTCTATTTACTGTTATTAAATTGAGCTTTGTTGTGAAACTTTGTCTGTGATAAGTATAAAAATGGGCAATGTTGAGTATTATATTAAATTTATTTTGGCAACAGCACTATTATTGTACTGAGATTGATGATAGATCTGACTTATGTTAAAATTTGAGCTCCTTTATGTATTTTTGTCTTACTATTGAAATAAGAGTGATGAAATTCTTGATGCATAGTTCTTTATTTAGAATTTTGATTTCATCACTTAGTTGTACTGCATTTTGTGCTTTCAACTGTTCTAACATAAATTAAAAATATTATGTATACATTTCTTGTTGTTGAATATGTATATTTTTGATGTTATTTGTTATATTAATATTTTCCAATTTGTTTGGTGATCAGATCCTGTATATATTACATAAGCAGTATTACTTTTATATGGCTTTATTGGCACATTGTTCTTTTTGTTTTCCCCTGATCATACCAAAATCTTTGGCTGTCAAGCCATAAAAAGTATTTTATTTTATGAATTGGCTAAGGGAAGAATCATATTAAGCTGATATGCCGACTAAAGTGTAGTTGTGAATGGATGAGTTCAGTCAAAAGTTCTTGGTGCTACATAGGCATTTTATATAGTGTATATGTTTGCTCATGACAAATAGTTCTTAACCTGTAGATTTCTTACCTAGAATCTCAATTTCTGAAATTATAATTGTTAAAATAACGTGTTTTCACAAATAATTGAAATTTTATACAAAAAATAAAATATCTAAACTATGTTTTTATATATTTGAGTGAATAAGTGTGCTTGCACACCTCGTATGTTTTAAAATATATCAAATGTGATTCAATCATTTGGGATGATTTTTAAGTTAAATTCCAATGTTTTGTTTACATGAATTTGTATTTTTTAAATTTACTAACCTTTCTTAAATTACAAAAACACTTCAAATTTTAATCATTTTAGAAGCATTTGTAAACTACTTTTTACTTATTGTTTTTATAAACATTATGTATTTAAAATATATGGTGAGAGTTTGTAATAAATCATCCTGTGATTCTTTTTGCTGATACATATTTGTTTACAGAAGTAAAGATTTAAAAATTCTGCATTTTGTTCATAATTTCTTTAATAGACTTTTATTTCTTTCAGCTGAATTGAAAAGTTTTAAACATCTATATATTTAAAATGCTAAGCATTTTCTTTCCACAGTCTATGTGAACAAACTACTACATCTAATTACATCATTCTTTTTTTAAATGAAAGGTATTTGGACACAGATCTGTTATTGTACTTTTGTTTGTTCTAAAATTTAATTAGCTGTAATTTTAAATTAAACTTTTACTTCTGTGTATGATGTCATAAAGCTGGCAATCGAATAACTTCCACTGTTATGAGGGTAAAAGAGAAATAATAAATATTAAAGACATGGGGCTTTTAGGCCGAATTTTTTAATTTACAAGTTAAATTTCGGTAAAAATATTTACCCTCATGCACTTTATTTTTATAAGTGAATAAAAATTCATATTTATTGTGACATCACAGGAATATTAACCATTGGGTTTATTTCATCATTATGCATTATAACTTTATTGATGCCATTTTTTCATTTTAACATTTTTTACAATTAAATACAAAATATATTTTTATTTGTGTACATGGTGTTTAAGCATAAAAGTAACATATATAAAGTATGTGTAAAAAGTTTGTGCCAATGAATATGACGTTATGCTTAGTTTGAACTGCATTTTAACATTGATAAAACTAAAGAGAAAAATTTATATGATTGTGTCAACACAGAGTAAATCCGTAGTGCAGGGTTCCTACAGGTCAGGGAAAAGTCAGGGAATTCAAAAATTGAGGCAAAAAGTCAGGGAAATGTCAGGGATTTTTTTAAATATTTGAAAAGGTCAGGGAAAAGTCAGGGAATTTTTTATGTACTACTTTCCAACAGGATCTCAGTTATCATTGTAAATGAAGAAATTTTGAATTAATTATTCCTCTGATCTATAATTTTCATATAAAATGCATGCAAACTATGCAACAATAGCATAATTTGAAAAATAATTAAAAATTGGAAATACATATAGCATTTTTTTTTTTTTTAGCATTTATCTAGAATAAAAGAAGAGAACATAGCATACACGAAAATGACACTGTTCTTTTGGAAAAATTGGACTTAACAGGAAGCTTTTAGTTCACATACAGCATTAATATTACATTTTAATTTTCTTCAATCTAAATTCAAAATCTGGGATTATAAAAATTCAAAGATTTTAGGAGCCTCCAAAAATAAATCTCCAGGATTAAAATTATAGCTATAATAATTAAATAATTATCAGCATGGCAGGGTTTAGTTCCACTATGTTAATTTTTGGATGAAGACAAAATAGCTTTATACTGCAAGATACAGTTTGAAATAGAATGTTATACCACTTGGATGAAAATTTTCTTGTACTTATCCTCTTAACCCTTTATGTACTGAATTATGAATCATGCAAATTTTATCTTCTAAAGCATTTTTCGTGAATTTTTGAAACTACATTAGAAGATTTCCATAATCATTTAATAAATTTTAGATTGATTTTAGAAGGATTTAGGAGGATTAATTAAATTTGAATTTATAGGGATTTTTGCAACATTTATAACCCCACTCAAATATTTTATTTTAAATATTTTGTTTAGTATTTTGTAGAAATTGGAAATGTACAAATATAATGTTCTTACAACAGAAATATAGAAATATTTCCAAATTGAAAATCCCCCCCCCCCCTCCCAACGGCAAGAAAGCTGAAAAGATGCAAAGGCAAAAGAAATCATCCTTTTAAAAATATTTTTGTTTTGTGTAATCAATAACGCTTTTGGAACAAGATAAATTAATGCATCTATAATTCATTTTAAACTGTATTAATACTTATCAATGTATTAAATGAATTTTATACCAAGTTATTTTACTGGTACTTATAAGTACCGTCAGTAAATAAAGGGTTAAATATGTGATACAAATCTTATCATTTCAGTGTTTTGTACTTTTTGTTTAGCTGTAGGCAACATCATCTCTTTACTTTAGAGTTCTTGCAGTATTAGGCACTATAAGTGTCCATGTACGATTTTTTGCAAAAGAAAGGGGATATTCCTATTAGAGTAATGCATTCTTATGGAAATTAGCAACTGCCTGTAACTAGAAGGTTTCCATTAGGAAGCTTTTTATAGCAATATATAAGCCAAATTTTTATTAAGAAAGGTCAGGGAAATTTTTGCAAAAAAATCAGGGAAAACCTGGAAAAGTCAGGGAATTTTTTTACCAAAATTGTGTAGGAATCCTGGTGGTGTCAACATAACGTAATTTTAACTGATTTTTCAATTCTTAATTATAAAGATTAGAATTGGAGCCTTTATTGCTTGCATACCTTGATTACATGTTACCAATTACTCTTTTTTAAATTATAGGTTAGAAAATTTCATTTTTTAATAGAAAAATTCACAAAATTGAAGGGTTTCAGAAAAATAAAAATTATTAAAAATGTTTTGGAAGAAAAAAAAATTGAAATAATGATTTTTTTTTGTTAGAATAAACAATGTAAGGCTAATATTTTATAGGAATTATTTTGGTAGGTTTATTATATGTTTATTTAACAGTTCCTTATGAATGGCAAAGTCTTATTTATTTCACTGTCAATGTCAAAAAATGGTAGTCTACTTTTGGACGCCAGCCAAAACACAGTTGTAATTTTTAGAAATGTATAATGGTTGTGACAACAAACTATCGCTTTCGCTTTCATTGCATCACATTTGCTTTTCACGTCTAAATACCTTACAATTTCAATTTTTACATCATCAATTAGAAAAATGTTAGCTCTCGAATGAAATTTTTTGAAAACTGTTGACGACTTTTTAAATAATTTTCAAGCATGAAATAATTTTTAAATCTATCTCAACAATGACCATTGGTTTGCTTCAATAATGTAAAGTAGCCCCTGGGAAGGTAGCCACAATTGAAAATGGATTTCCCTAACCAGCATAAAAGTAAATAATAATAATAATAAAACAACCTAATAAATCATAAGATCAGATTATCCATAAGATAGAGCATTTTGGCACTAAATTAAAATCTGTTTGGGGGGGGGGGGGAACTTTTTATGTTGAACATAAAATTATTGGATTGGTTGATGTATATGATGCATCAGAAAATGCTAGGAATTGTATTTTATTATTTTTTTTAATTTCCATTGGATATTTAACTGTATAAGAGGGAAAAGATGCCCGACTGTGATGTAAAAGGGATAATCATCCTGATTATGGAAAATGACCAAAGAAACCATACAAATAAATTACACTTGAAAACATTAAAAATTTCCCTCATCTACAGATTGATTTATTATTGTAAAAAAAATTATCCATTTTTACATAAAAATTAATTAGCTTAAAAGAATGGATATGTTTTAGAAGATACTGATTTGAAACGTACAATGATTAAAGAGAGGACATTTTAAAACATTTTTTAAACGTCTAATTTCGACGGTGCTTTTGGGCAGATGCAATGCACATGCACATAGGAGCTCATTCAGTTACATTATTAAAAGGGGGGGGGGATATGTGTGCTTTATTTACTATGTTATTTTATTTACTGAATATGATATGGATGTAGGAATATACTATTTGTATGATACTTCATAGGTCCATGACATTTTCTTTCTTGCTGTGGGGAATATGGCGGTAATGTCATACTGATTTGCATTACACAGTTGTTTACTGATTGTTTGTTTGGAGTTTGCATTGGAAATAGTACTGTATTTCACTGGGGGAGGAAAACTTTTAAAATAAAATATTTGAAAGACTTTCATATGCACCCCTTCTTAAATAATAAAGAAGCTTATTTTACTTGTATTGTTATAGTATTTTTTTTCTGTCAAGTTTTGATGGGTTCAATCTAGTTTTATTTAATTTGCCTACATAAATCAAGATCCATCAAATATAAACTAAAATTTACTTTTTGAAATAAGATTCAAAATTGACAGTATATTATTTTTCTATGTAACACTCCAATTTTCAAAACTCTTTTCCCAGCAAGTAGGTAATTTATTCCATCATCATAGAGTGAAGGTGCTGATTATGAAACCAACTGTACAGAAACATCAAATTGATTACCTCCAAGTAATCAATGATCTCAAACATTTGATAATTGCAGGGTGACAAGTTTGAATAGCAAGCAAAATTTTCTAAAATTGTCTAGTGAGTTTATTGCAGTTTTCTTGAAATAAAGCTGTCATATGGGGTTGGTACTGTCATGTAGGATATTGTTCTTGATCATAAATGTGCATCATTTCTGCTGATATGCAGGTTTTACTTTGTCCAGTAGCTGGCAATAGTATTTTGAATTAGTAAGAGGCTCCAAACAATGTGGATGTTTTTATCAATCACACTGATCTGAGGGTGCTGAGTACAGGCCACATTTTCCACAGCTTTTCACTATTTAACAGGAAGGGGAGTGGGGGCAGCCAACCTGGAAAAGTCATGGAATTTTGATTGAAATGGTGGAAATATCAGTTAATTATGATTGAAACTTAAAAATTTCAATGCAATTTTGAAATTTATCACAAACGGACAATTTCATTGTAACAAAATCTCTTGCAAATTTTACAAAATTTGTAAAAGATGGTTTTGAATGGAAAAGATTAGCAAACTTTGTACAAATTTTATAAAATTTGTGAAAGATGCTTTAAAAAAAAAGCTTCATCTCTAACCAACATTCATATTTTCAGAGTAAATAAAGCTATTTTTATTAATTTTATTTTATTTTTATGCTAATCAGCAAAATATGAAATTTCATTGTATAATGAGTCAATTTAAGTTTTCTAAAAGTTGAATATTAAAAAAGTAATTTTCAAAAAATTTACATGGGAAAGTGGGGTTTAAATGATGCAGAAAAGTCAGGGAAAATGTAAAAGTTCAAATTCTGTCCACCCTGTTCAATTATTTTTTGTATGCCAATTGTAGACCTGTTTTTCTTCTGATGTCTAGGAGATATGTTTTAAGTCTGAACAAAATGTTGGTCACTTTTATGCCTTCCCTTACAAGAAATTTGATAAAAATGTGCTGGAAGGTTATACTTCCAGTTCATTTATTCCGATAATGACTGAAAAAATTATATCGGTGGGCTAACCAGTGTTTGGCTAGTCACTTGATGTCCTCACAAATTATAAGTCTGCATCTCAACCCACTATCAGACTCTGCACATGTCAGAATAGAATTTCAATTTATATTTGATTGACCTTCATACATAGTTCGTTTAGAACATAGAAACAGGTTTGTTAAAAAAATATGAACTGTCAAAAATTTCCCTTTCTAACCTAACGCATAACTTAAGATACATGGTGTTCTTAAGGCCATAAAAATGACATTTTATGTAGTTACAATTTATATGCAGAATTTTTATGTGCCTGTAATAGTACTAAAATTTGTTTTCTTCAAGTTCAGTATTCAACATGCACATCAGCATTTTGCAATTAATTGTTATGCATGCCTCCTCTTCTACACACATGCATGTAAATTTGATATTCTAAGACCATGGTAGTCTCACTATGAATTGGGACCTTCTCTGAATGTAAAAACTAGCAATTTGAATTCTTTGTATGACAACAAAAACAATGAATCTGTCCCCAAGTAGCAATTTGGGAGTTTTCCATATGTTTATACTTTTAATAGCCATTTTCTCTTCTCATTACTCACTGTAAATTGGGATCAGGATATTCAGAAAATATATCTTTTAGATGTTGCAATCTTTGAAGTATGAAATCATGAAGTTTCAATTATAAGTACAGCATGTCTAGAATTTTCCTGGAACATATGCAATTGAGTATAATGCAATCATCAAAGTAATGCAATTTCTCTCTTGCTAACTGTTTAATAATCAAAATGTATCACATACTTATACCTAACTTTCTATTGATTTAAATTTAAATGCTCCAAGCTGTAGATTAATCAGATATCAGTTTTCCTTTCTTCATGTTAATTGTATTTGACTGAAGCGCCTATAATTTCTATGGATATCTCATGAAAAAAATGAATTTTTTCCTTTTCAATCCTTAAACTTGTTTGTTGCTCCTTGTTGTCATGCACCTATTTTATTTAATATAAAATACTCCAACCATGATAATACATATGTATATACAGTGCGATTCATAAATATCAAAACAATAGGCTATCTCCTTAAATATTGTTCCTAGGTACATACTTCCAATTTCAAAGTTTCATAAAAAAAAGGTGCAAAACTTGATGAGATAAGTTGCAACTCCATGGGGGGGGGGGGGTCTATTTGAGAAAATACAAAAATTAAATTGTTATACGGCTCCCATAGGATAAAATTTTTCCATACCCATTCCTGAATTAAACAAAAAAAGTTCCATCTTGATATTTGCAAAACTCAGAGAGATATGTCCGTTTTAATAATTTGTGAGGTTTTAAGGGATCAGACACAAATTGAAATACGTGTAAATCAAGAAACAGTGTTACTGTAAGGTGTCCGGGAAACATTTATTTATTTATAGAGTTAGAATTTTGAATTTTTTGTGATGGTTAACCATATAATTTGTAAACAGAATCACATCATAAGACTTCTTACAAAATTAGAAAATATATTTTTTTCCTTTCAAAAAAATCAGAATAATTTAAAATCATTATAACTCTAAATATTAGTTGTCGAATTGCATTTTTTTCTTTTAATTAAACAGAAATATATAAGTTTTAATTTTGATAATTTTTTTTTTTTTAATTTAAAATGTAAGTAAAATATTTGAAAAAGATATATTCCAAGTTGAACCATTTATCTTTAACGGTTATTGACTTATATTAATTTAAAGATGAGAAAAGCTGAAAAAAAAACTTATGATGCAGAAAAATGCATTTAAAGTTTTAAACAAAGATTGGCTCCTAATACAACGTTTAAATGCTTTTTAAAAGCTTCCAGATGAGTAAGTAACTCCTTCCTGTAGCTTCAATTTTTGATTTAGTTTAATTTTTGCCATTCCCATCTTCTTTACTGTTTAATTGTGCAAGTTGATTTATACAAGACTTTTCTAACCTGTCGATTTTGAGTTTTTTCATAGTTTTAGCCTTGACTGTACCTGAGAACCAAACTATTGTGTCCAAAAATGACAAATTTTATGTTATCAGCTTTTAATGCTAAAGAAACTGTTCTCTTTCGAGCCAAACTATCGCTATACTTGTATTATAAGTTATTTCAGAGATATTCTGTTTTATAACATTGAATGTCACATATCCTTCTCATGAAAAATAAGTTAAATGTGACTTTCGATAGCTTGGCTCTCGGGTACAGATATCAAATTTATTTAACAGATATCCTAGTCTCTCATACAAATCTGGTATACAGCTAAAGTTACAAAATTTAAGTTTATTAGAGATATAAATTTCTTTTATGCACTTTATGTTTCAGGTCATAGATGGGTTTATTGACATGATGCGAAAGAAAACCATTTTCATGGGTGATGCACTTAATTTTATTTAATTCATTATTTAGACAATATTATTCAATTTTATTCAATTGAATTTCTTAAAAGAGTTTCTGGTTTGAACGTATTAAACCTGGGTCAGATAAACGCACTTATAATGGAGATTAGTTTGAGCTTGGCATCTATTAAAAAAATACGCAATAGCAACGTTAATGATTATTTATACTCTTAGACTATTACATTCGAATAAAGATTTATTTTTAAAAAACAATGTCGTTTGGAATAAATAAACAAGAACGAAAAATCATGCGTCAAGCATAGATTATGTAACACTTTCCAACGCTTCCAAAATAATTTTACAAATCATAACTGTTTAATAAGCTGAAAGATAAATCTAAGTAAACAATTTGGAAAGCACCTAACATATTTAAAAATGTAATTTCAGGAATTTCCAACATATACAATATTCGGAAAAATATCCGAATATTTTATTCAGCCCTGTATATGATCTATAGATTTGCATTTATACTACATAGGATGTTAAATTTTAGTTCAGTTAGGAAATGCGTAGCACAGTTTAAAATTCTCCTTCTGGAGTTTTTGTCAATAAACGGAAATGTGTTCGCAGACTTTTGTGCTGTCCTGTATATGATCTACAGACTTTATACACGCCAAGTAATAGACAAAGAGTGAGTTAAATTTAAAATCGCATTCAGCAATTTAAAACGCACTTCCAGGAATTATTGTTAACAGACAGTAGAGAATTCTTTTGTGTGTCCCTGTAAATGAACGATGACTGCTATACACATGATATTCTGTAGTAAACCTCTTGTAATGCACCTTTGTGATATATATCAATTTCAATGTGTTTAAAATAGTGAAACTTATTTAATTAAACCACAAACGATTTTTCTCTATAGAGGTAATGTAACGGAATTCTCTTGACTGTCCCTGTAAAGTAACTATAAGTGCTATGCACACCAGATTCCATATTATGCTTCTTATAATGCACCTTAGTGATATATATCAATTACAATGTGTTTGAAATTGTGTAACATCATTAAAATTAGCCGCAAATGATTTTTCCCCATAGACCGTAATGTAACGGAATTCTTTTGAGTGTCCCTGTAAAAAAACTATAAGTGCTACACACTTCAGTTGAAATAGGGAACATGCTATAGATAACATATAAAAATTGCAGGGTAATCCGAGCATATTTACTTGAGTTAGAGCACGGACAGACAAACCGAAGTCATAAACACTTTTCAACTAGGTTGGAAAGTGTTAAAAAGAGCTTTTAATTACACTGGCAAGAAAAATTAAAGGAACAACTATAAAAACTCATCAAACTTGAATAATTTTGCAGATGAGAACATGAAACGTGCACAAGATTTTTATTTTGTCATGCCTGACATATATTCAAAATGCAGAACTGCCTATTTCTGCAAAAAGTAAATTTAGATAAAAACAGAGGAATGTGTGATATAAGAGGAGATAAGAAAATTGTACTGTTACAACATTTTAGACACACACGGGAAAAATCAATAAGATATGTAGTCACCCCTGACCGAAATGCAAGCTTTAGAATGATTTTCCATACTGTGGATTAGATTATCCAGAAGTTCTTGCAATAACAAAGTGTATTCAAGTAAAATAGCACTCCCGAAGAGTGTTAGGCGGGGGTTGCCGAGATGAAAGTTTGCATCCTAGAGTGTCCCATACATGTTCTATTGGATTTAAATCCAGAGAATATGCAAGCCACTCCATTCGTTGGATTCCTTTGCCTCAAAATATCAGTCACTAATGCAGCATGATGAGGACGCACATTATCATCCATTAGGAGGAAGTTATTACCAATTGTATCCCTAAAAACTTGAAATGAGTGATTTCCTCATGAGTATCAAAAACCTCATCTATATATTTCAGCATTCGCAGTTGCACTGGTAAAAATGTGTAGGTCAGTCCGACCATTCAAAATGATGCCTGCCCATACCATGATTCCAGGACCTTTGCCTTCCACGGATGTTTGCAGCCTCGTTATGTGAGTATTTTTCCCTCCATAAGGTAACATGTCTGGAATCTTCCTCCAAATAAAATCAGGATTCATTAGTAAAGAGAACTCTGCTCCTGTCCGTAGTACTCCAATGACGATGATCTTTGCACCACTTTTAACTGGACGCATTTCACTGCCGGAGTTAGTGGAATACAAATCATGGGTTTTTTTGCATACAGCCCTCTTTTATGGAGCCTGTTGCACACAGTAAATCTGGATAGTCGAGTTCCTATTGCTGCAGCAAACTCCCTTATAATCTGAACTGACAGCAGTTGCCTGTTTCTTTTAGCAATCATTGCCAAATAATGGTCCTGAGAGTCTGTTGTGGCACATTTTTTATCTTGACCTGGTTGTCTGTGCACATTACCAGCATCTTTAAACAGTTTCCAGATTCTTGACATGATGCTTTTGACTATTTTTAAGTCTTTATGAGTCCCTGTCAGTGTCTGTCCTGCTTCCATTCTCCCTATCGTACGCCATTTCTCACAATCTGTCAAATGTCTTCTAGACAACATATTCCACCTACTACAAGCAAAAATTTTATCCATCTATACTTACAATCATTGAAATTAGACTTCAAATAACCCATGTGCTGAAAGAACGGCTCAAAAATTTGCATATTTTTCTGTAGCGAAGGTTAATCAAATTGGACTACATGATAACATTGACTTTGAGTTACCAACCAATCACCTTTCATTGAAGTTACCTTAATAGAATTAACGTAAAGCACCTTTTTATGGTTGTTCCTTTAATTTTTCTTGCCAGTGTATTATCATCGGTATTCAGGAAATTTTAGTGTTTTTGAGTGATACAATATTTGGTTTACCCTCAGCGTGTCCACTATGCACTACACCACTAGACTAGAATTTTATTGAAATTCACCTGAAAAAGTCAGAGAATTTCATTCTCCTGTATGAGTAGCAACACTGGATGTTTAAAAAATATAATATCGGTTATTCATAACCACAAATTAACAAATTGTATCATTAAGAAAATATTATGATGGAATAAGATTATTCCCTTTTTAAAACTATCATTTTTTAAATTATATTTAAATACTTTTCAATATTGGAATTGAATAAAAACAGTATTTAACTGAAATTTCAACTCCCATCAGCAATATTTGTTTTCTATCCTGATATGTACATTTACAAATGAGTACATTTTCCTTTCTGTTTGCTTGATGGGGGCTTGTATTTAATATTAAAAAGACAGAAATAATTTTCTTTTGTGAATTTCCATCTTTCATCTCTCCCTTAGTTTAAAATTTTAGATTTTATTTCTGCCCTATTAGTTACTTTGCAATGAAATAAATAATCAATCATGTAATTTTTTCCTTATACACAAAACTTAAAGCATTTAAAAGTGGTTTTCTCTGCCCTAATTATTATGTTGTATCAAAAGTAAATACATCACATGTCATCTAAATTCCTCCTCCAAACACAGTTTAAAATCTTAAAAGTCTCAAATTTCTTTATATTATTATACTCTGTTATTTCTTTGGATCATTGATTTTAATCCTTTCCCCTACCCCAGTAAAAAATGAAAAATTTATTAATATGAAGGAATAATGCAAATAATGTATTTATTCTTTTCAATTTTGGTTTAAAAAAAGATTTGGTTCCTAAGCCCTGTAAAAAGAAGAGTTTTTTTTTTTTTTTTTCATTCAACTATCAAAATTTTGTTTAAAATTAGGTATGTATTAATAATATTTGTCCAACTTTTGAATAAAGTGTTTAGTGTACATTTATTGAAATTAACTTAATATTATTAAGAAGAAAGCATAATTTATATAGGAGATATTGAGCCAGCCTCCTCTTGGTATCTCCTGGGTAATGTTAATAGGCTCAAAGATGCACAAATACATGCAATAAAAAAGATCTTACAGACTTATATAGTTTATTGTTTAATCTTATTTTTATGATTTACCAATCTCTTTAATTTATTAACTCTTTTTCAATTTGAGAAAAAAAAAAAAGAGGCTTAATCAGTGAGAAAAAGAGGGGGAAAATCCTGCAAATACTAAAATTTAAAATTCCATTTAAAAGTTAGCATAACATAAAAATAAAATTTTAAATATAATAAATAATAATGCAAATTAACTTTGATAAAAATAAACAGTTTTGTGTTACAACGTTCAAATTCATACATAATATGATGAAAATTCAGTGTAGTGCAATGAGTTCTCAAGTTTTTTTTGTCAACTTTTTTAGTATAAGTTTCACTGCACTATACTGAAATTTTCCCTGTGCATTATTATTTATCATCTTTAGAATTTTATATTATGTTAACTTTTAAACTGAATTTTAATTTTAGTATTCGTATGATTCCTCCCTTAATTTTCTCACAGATTGAACTCCTTCCTTTTTTTTCAAATTGAAAAAAAAGTTAATAATTTAAAGAGATTGTAAATCATAAATATAACATCAAACAGTAACTATATAAGTCTGTAGGATCTTTTTAATGGCATGTCTCTTTGAATCTTTGAGCCTATTTATTTTAAAACATTTTGAATTATATTTACATTACATGAACTGAAATATTACGAGTTACATTATATTTTCTGGATTACAATGTTTTATATTGCCTTTACCTTACATAAAAATACAGGGTGTCCCAAAAGTCCTTGACACATTTTAAAATTCATTTTAAGATCAAGTAATTGGCTTACGAGAGTTCAGGTTGGATGAAAAGGCTTCTTATGATCTGAAATTTTGTTTAAGGAAATAAAAAATTAGTTTGCAAAATTTCTCATAGATGGCGCTGCTTCTGGAAAGTTATCGAATAAGTAGAATACATACATAACAATGGCGAAAGATGCACAATGCGTATACACAGCTTTGTCCAAACTATGGCAACCCATATTACAGAATTTAACAATTATTATCACCAAACTAATGTTTGTTGACTTGTCTCACTCGCCTAATCGAAATCGAACTGAGGAAGACAAGTATTGCTAAGTTCGGGAATGTGGGTTGCCATACTTTGGACAAAAACTGTGCAAACACATTGTGCATCTTATCCAATGGCGGATCCAAGGAAGGGGCGATCGCCCCCTCCCCCCTTGGGCTAAAAAAGGGTCGGTAAACCGACATTAGAGACCTCCACGGGAAAAGGCCTCTGGTAAAGCCCGGTCCGACCCACGGTTCTGGCCGGGATTGGTCTCTTTAAGGGTCCTACCGGGCCTTATTTTTTTTTTTTTTTTGGAGACTCGGGCTGGACTAGTCCTCGCTTTTTCTGGAGATTGGGGCCGCACCAGATTTCTTTTTTTTTTTTTTTTTCGGGGCGAGCCTGTCTTAGATTTCATTCTTTCTAGAGATCTGTACGTGCCGTAATTTTCAGGCCTGGGCTCGGCATAAAAGCTGAAAATTCGGCCCGGTTGCGACCAATGGCGGATTGATCCCCTCCCCCCTTCCGCTAATAAAAGGTCTGCAAACCGACATCAGAGGTCTGTGCGAGAAAGGGTATGGCCCAAAGAAAAATCTCGGGCCACTTTTCATTCACGAAACTCGGACCTTGCCTGTTCTTCACTCTTTCCTGGCCGGGTATTCCTGTATTCTGTAGACTCGAGCCGGGACTGGCTAGATTTATTTTTTCCGAGATGAGTTTGGGATGGAATTCATTCTTCCTAGAGATCTGCACGAGCCGAAATTCTCAGACACGGGCCCGACCCGGTATAAAAGCTAAGAGTTCAGCCCGTGTCTGACTCAACCCGTATGAAAATCATTATTGGCTCGTGCATACCTCTATATTCTCTCCCCCCCCCCTCCCACGAGCCTATGTTTGGGTGGCATTTTTTATTTTATTTTATCTTTACAAGAACAAAGTATTAGATTTGTAAAAAAATTCGAAGTATTTCTACATTTTAGGAGGTCTTGAACACGAATCGACAATTCTTAGAAAATGTCTGTCTATATATATATGTGACACAAATTTTGTGGGCGCTCTATCTCAAGAACTAATGCGCGGAATTTAATGAAAATTCATATTCAGTTAGACCTTGACATAAATTGGTGCTGATGAGGTTTTGGTTTAAATTACTCAACAGGTGCTGCTGCTATGCTGCATTTTTCGCAACTTCCGCGATAGCTATATCTCAAGAATTAACGCACAGAATTTCATGAAACTTTAGAACTTTAGACTAAGTAGATCTTTATTAGAATTGGATATTTACCGCCCAACAAATGTCGCCACTATGATCTGTTTTTCATGATTTTCATTAGTTATGTCTCAAGAACGAATAGATTGTTATTTAATTTTTATTGCAGACGATTTGATTTATATAAAAAGAAAGTTTTGTGATAGCCACAACGTACTAGTATTTATTTGTTTCCTTAAAATTGCAGTGATGTGCATTTTTTAGCATAATTTTTAGACATTTAATTTGGTTTAATAAATCAAAGAGCTATATTTTTAACTAGTCGGATGTGCCGATCCCAAAACTTTCTTCTATCTCATACATGTTAATACTTCAAAATTCGCTATCACAATTTTCTGTTTTACGTCAGCTGCTTGCGAAGCGCCGGGTTATCTTCCGCTGCATGAACAACTGATGTTAAACTACGAAAAACTGCACAAAAATCGCTATCACAGCGCCCCCTTCCGGCTGAATATCCCTAAAACAATTAGGACCTTAGTCGAAAACCTATAAATAAAATTCGGTTCAATTCTATCAATTGTTTCATTTGTGAATTGTTAAAAAAACGATTACAATAATATATAAATATTTCTACATTTTCTAGGTTCTCTGAATTCCCTTTCTTTCTTTTTTTTAATGTCTTGCATCAAACATTTGACATGTTTAGTTGATATTGTAGTCAAAAGCAGGATACCACCAAGACAGCAAATAAATTGATGACAAAGGTCTTTACAAAAATTGCAAATCCAATGAAACAGTCTGCTAATTAATGATACAAGAAAAAAACCCATGAAATTATCTTCTGCTTTCCATGATTTCATGTCTTTTCACATGTTAATCTATTAAAGGGATTGGATAAAAAGAAATATACAAAGAAAGGTAAAGGCAATTTAAAAAAGTGCTACCTCATTTTAAAAATGGGGTGATTCTTCAGGACTAAAAGCATGCCATTTTACTGCAGTAAAATTGTATTTTCGTTTCATATTGTAGGCAGAGTTTCGTGCCATTCCACCTTTATTCTAGAATGAATGCTGATTTAAAAGCGGAAAAAACACATAAAGCTTATGGAATTTCTTAAAAAATATATACCACTATAAAAGACCGCTATAAACAAAGTAAAAGGCTTGATCATCATGAATAATAAAATGGGAGAGAATATTATAATAGCATTTGATTGATAAGTAATAGATTTTAAATACATAAACATACATACATTATGGCACTAAAATCAGTGAGAGATTTTAGCTTCCCTCAATATAGTCCACCAGACCTTCCCAGGCCTTTAATTTGTGATTTGATTCTGCGTAGGGTTCTTTCACTACCTTTTCCAACCATCTCTTTTTAGAATTTCTAACCCTACTTATTCCCATTAAGTTTCCTTTGAAGATCTTTATGTTTCTATCATCAGTCATTCTTATTAAGTAGCCTAGCCACTGCATTCTTCTTGCTTTAAGTGTATTTATAATGTCCTTCTCATTATAAAGAGGTGTTCAATTTCTAGATTGTTCTAATTCGCCATACACTGCCATCCTTCACTGAGCCGAAAATTTGTCTCAAAATCTCCCTGCCCTAAGTAGAGTAATGGGTAGTTTTTCATCACTTTGTATTGTGGTCCAGGTCTCACTACCATAAATAGTTACATATTTTATAACTTTTAAGTTTAGATTCTCCGGAAATTAAAACTGATTTCACAATATTGTGAAGATAACATGTATTCCCTGCTGTAAGTCGAACTTTAATCTCTGCTTACATTATAATCATTAATGACCATAGATCTTAGATATCTGATTCATTGGAAAAATTTCCACTGAAACACCAATATTTTACAAAAATGGGTTTGGGAATATTTCCAATGAAATACCAATATTGTACAAATATTTGCCTTATATTGGAAATATTTCGAATGAAATGTTAATATTGTGGCTATATTGGTTTATTAGCTTTACATTGACCAAATATTTTCCCCCAATAATACGCAATATTGGTAAAATATCAACATTTGATATTGGGACGCTATTTTATACATATGAATGCAATATTGGGCCAAGATATTGCCGACATTTGCCTTCTAACAGGGTTTATGCTACTTACAAAGAGATGAACAGAATGCGAATTTGTCACAACAACGAAAATTCGGGTTCTTTCCCAAAAATCATTTCGAATTTTTCGATTGGAACAAAGTAATAATGATTCTTTGTTACATTCAATATATGTTTTTTTTTTTTTTTCCAGCGAACATGACCTGTTATCATTCCTTTTTGTTGAGCAACAAGAGTTTCTGGCCTGTCTGTGCATTTTTGGCTTGCCATATATTTAAAGATTCTTAAGACGATTATATATAAAAGGTCTTTGATCGCTTTTTTCATAAATTTTACGTCCTGTCATTCTGCAACTTGTAAAACCCACTTTTTTTTCTCTTTTCATACTTACAAATTTGCGCATAACATGGCATTATAAATAACATGGTGTTAATACATATTAACCACGATTACTCAATCTATCGTACATCCAGGAATGATAATTTGATCTGGATGTTATATAAATGAGAACTTGGTATATACAAACTCATAAAATAAAGGTGTTCTCACCATGCGAACACCAAGTACGGGCGTAGTTTACGGGACTTTCGCGTGTATATTATCAAGAAGGTTGACTCGTTGAAAGTCCAAAAAAATTTGCATACTAACAATTAAACTAGAAAATTGAAATAAAAAATTGTCATATTTTTCACATCATGTACAGCCATGAAAAAAAAAAAAAAAAATCTCCACCCATCATCCGAAAATAATTATATAAGTATGTGACTCGTAACAAATCGATTAGTAGCATCTACTAATTAATGCTATACTTAAATTTTGCTTGGTGGTCATCTTCATTCTGTAATTGCATCAAACTCTGAAATTTCCAAAACGAACAATTCATTTCGATTTCATATTTGGATTTTCTGGTAAATTTTACCTTAGGATACCAAACCAGAAGTGCAGTTTAGGAATTATGCAAGTTTAAAGTTTAGAACTCCTAATGTTAAATTCATTTTTAATAATTGCAAAACAGATTCCAACGCGGTATTTTTTTAAGCGTAACTCAAAAACTACTAGGCAGAATAAGCTGTAATTTTGGATTAGCATATTTCAAGCGTCTAAAAATCGATTACTGTTAAAACTTCATATTTTTATAAAATATTAAATTCAATTAATAAATATTGCAACGATTAAAAATGATTTTTACATTAGCAGTTACAAACTTTAAACCTCCATAATTCCTAAAATTCTTGATTGAATGACTTCTTGCTTTGTACCCCAAGGTTAAATTTACAGGATAATCCAAATATGAGGTCAAAATTATGTGTTCGTCAAATTTAGCGCTTGGTACAATTTCAGTATGAGTACGAGTCCCTCAGCAAAATTTAAGTATAGCATTTATTAGTAGACGCTATTGGTACCAATAACATTTTTATACGATGATTTGCGACAGAGTTTGTAGGGGGAGGGGTTAATATTTTTAACACTTTCCAACATAATTGAAAATTATTAAGACCTCGCTTTGTCTGCCGCTTGCTGTCTTGCCGTGCTCTAACTTTCTTAAATATACTCTTATTGCTATATACAGGGTGGTCCTAAAATATATGTAAAAAATGTAAAGGTAGGTAGAGGGGACCTAAATAAGCAGATTTCGTATAGGAATGTGGGTGCGAAAATGAAGCGTTAGGGAAGTAGAGGGCGCTGTTAAGTTCAGCGGATGAAAGCGTTTCGCTGGCTTGAAACGCCATTCCTCGCACGGATTTCAAGCAGTATGTATCGTTACACCAATGCGGAGCTAGCCGACATGCATTTTATCTATGGAGCTGCTCAAAGGATGCGCACGTTCAACGACTCTCGAACTTGTGGAATTCTGCGATATCTTCCACTGTACATATCGCGCCTGGAAGCATAAAACGATCCACTTGTGCATAACTCCCGATGAAGACGCACAAATGTTCGGCGATCCAGCAGATTCCTACCCGGAAATCGCTCCATGTACATCCTTTGAGCGGCCACTCCATTTCCTTGCGCAGCCCCATAAGTGAAATGCATGTCGGCATGTTCCGTATTGATGTAACGATGCATGTTACTCGAAATCCGTGCGGGTAATGGCGATTCAAGCCAGCGAAACGCTTTCATCAGCTGAACTCAACAGCGCCCTCTACTGCCTCAACGCTGCATTTCCGCACCCACATTCCTATACGAAAACAGCTTGTTTAGGCCCCCTCTACCTACCTTTACATTTTTGACATATATTTTAGGACCACCCTGTATATTATAAATGATATATGCATTGGATGGAACATGCTATAGCATGTTCGCTATTGAAAATGAAGTGTGTAGCATTTATAATTTGTTTACAGGGACACTCAAAAGATTTCCTGTAAATTATGGTCTATGGGGGAAAATCGTTTACAGTGTATTTCAATGTATGCAAACTATTTCAAGCATAATGAAACTGATATGAATTTCTCAGGTGCCCTAAAGCAGACCTGTCCAACCTCTTAATAAGAAAGGGCGCAACTCAGCGCTTGGCAAATAATAAAGGTCGCCATTATTAACATGACTAAAACATGCATCAAAATTATCTCGCAGTATTAGTAGCGATATACGCATCTTGTACAGAGTGGCCAAGATGAATAACAACACCTCCTGTGAAGTATTGAATGTTCAGTATGTTGTTATTCATAATATTCTGTATTTACTACTTTTAAATAAAAATTAGTAAGTATTTGTACTTCTGTATACCGGGCCTCTTTTATCTTGGCCACTCTGTACAATGCAAATGCATCTCACAGAGGAAGACATAAAGCACGTTTGATTCAAGAGCTCCATGTAATAAAAAATTTCAGAATATAAATCGAAATAAATTTCCAGAGAGGTCACCTGGAAGAGTTTTCATTGGTGAAAATCATTTCGCAAGATTTTATAGATTTTTTTAAAAACAAAATAAGAAAAATTACCTAAATTTTCAAAGGTCTGGGAGCGAAAATTACACTTTTTTTTTTCTCTTTTATAAAACAGTTAATGGGCCAGTTTAAAAACAACAACAACAAAAATGCTGAACTTTCGTGCGCGAAGAAGGGGGGTGGGTGGACCGCTTACTTTTCTAAATTTCACTTCTTAACATATTAAAAGTTATTTCCATCTATTACCAATTCCCATCGTCATAATTTATATAAAAGAAATCACAAAGAACAATTTTACTGAAGAAACGTATTAACAGATTATTACTATTTTAAAGTAAATTTTTGGCTTTTAATGCGTGAAATTCACTTTCAGAGGTTTTAAAAACATTTCTCAGGCAAATATCAAGGATTTTAAATAAAGCATCATCTTCTAAAATGGAATTTTATTTTTAAAATAATAGGAAATTTTTTCAAAAGACGCCAAGAAAACCTTCAAAGGGCGCCACGTTGGACAGCCTTGCACTGAAGAATGTTTACTGTAGAATAAGGAAATCAAAGAATTTATCTTTCATTTACAGGGCCATACAAAATAATTCCAATACAGAATGGCCCACGGGGGAAAATCATTTGCTATTTTAATGATGTTGCACTACTTCAAACTTAATGAAATTGATATACATTTCTGAGGTTGCACTATAAAATGCTTACTGTCGAATATGGTGGGCATATCATGTATCGTTCCTTTACAGAGACACACAGAAGAATTCGGTTTTACCAAGTACTGTGTATGAGCGATAATTGCTGGAAGTACATTTCCTGTTGTGGTGTGGGTTTTCAAATTGAACTAAGTTTTTGCATATTACGTGATCTGTATAATATTTTGTAGATCATATGCAGGGCTGCACAAAAGAATTCTTAAGCAAAGTCTATGGATGAGAATTGCTTAAGGGTGGTTTTTTAATCGTGTTGTGCATTTTCCAGCCGAATTATACTTACAGTACTAAGATATTCAATGGTTGGAGTATCATAGTTGAGATTTATTATAACAGATCGAAAAATGCCGGGACCAGGACTCGAACCTGGGTACTTTGGCTTGCCGTGCCAACGCTCTTCCTACTGAGCTATCTCAACGATATCCTGGTTGGCATATTTCACTCTTATTTGTTGGACAAGGCTGCGAACTGCAGCGCTAATTTCATTCACACTAGCTATAACTATAGCATTTTACATGATGAATCTGAAATAACACGGAAACTCTTGTATACCATGTAATTAGGTACCTAATTACATGGAGCTCGTAAACTCAGTAGGAAGAGCGTTGGCACGGCAAGCCAAAGTACTCAGGTTCGAGTCCTGGTCCCGGTATTTTTCGCTCTGTTGGAATAAACATCAACTATGATACTCCAACCATTGAATATAATTTACCTAGTTGAAAATACTTTCCTTAATACTAAGATATGTTTGAATGATATAAATAAATCCACATACAGGTCTGCGCAAAGAACTGGATAAAATGCTGTCTGTGGGTGGGAATTTCTGGAAGTGCACTTTTAGCTGTGTTATGCTTTTTTTACTAGAATTAAATTTTAGATTAATATGTGGTGTGGTGTTTATAAAAATATGAAGAGAATATACAATGCTGTACGAAAAATGCGAGTACATTTCCGTCAATTGCCGGAAATTGCTGAAGGTGAATTTTCAATTGTGTTATGCGTTTTATTACTGAACAAAATTTTAGCTTATACTGTGTAGTATATAAACAAATCTATAGATCATATACGACACCAGGGCCTTACAAATTCGATAAAATATGGTAGCCACCAAAAAATTCTAGTCGTCAGTAAAAATATTTATGTTGCCCGATCCCCCCATCATTCATTTTCAAAAAGCACAAAAGTTTTTTATGAATTAATTGAGAAAAACTAATAACAAACATAATTTAGAATTATTAGTTACATTAGTTACATTATTAGTTGAATAGCACCGGATTTTTTAATTAGATTGTCTAATTTAATTTTGTATGCGATTTTTAGCGTTTTTTCGTGTTCCCCGGCGATTTTTTGACATTCTCTAAAGGAATCCTATTTTAATTTTTTAGCCCAATATATTAAATGTTGTCTTTTTGAATTTTTAACGATTTTTTATGCAATTTTCAGCTTTTTTTTTTGCGTTTCGTGGCAATTATTGGACAATTTATTTCTGAAACGATAAGAACTCTCCGTTAACTATTCTAAATGCTGTTTGTACTCATTTCTTAGGTCAGTTGTTGTTTTTTTTTAAAAAAGACCAGATTAAATAATTTGGTTGCCAGATAAAAAAACTTGGTCGCCAGTGGCGAGCTGGCGACCGCATTTGTCAAGCCCTTTACGAGGCTTTATAAAAATATTCGATTACATTTCGATTATGGACGGTAATTGTCAAACAGTTTCATTTGAATTGCGAACAGTTCACATTTGAAAACAAGAGTTTTCAAATGTGTTATGCGTTTTCTAACTTGTTTATTTAGATATCTTCTTTCACATTATTAAACCGTGAAATTATGCTGCAATATTCTGTAAGTGTTGGCGAGTGTTTCATTATCCTTGTTTGATGTGAAAATTTTCTTTCTTGTTCTTTTTATTTATACGATTGTACATAATGATATAAATGATAGTCCATATTTGAATGTAACATTTTTTGTTCAGTTTCTTACAAAATAACTAAAACGTAAGAAAATATTTTGTGGAATATAGAAATTATTTTCTTAAAATAGTTTATATTTATATTATAGAGCTTATTATTTTCCTCTTTCTACAATGACATATAATTCATTATAATTGTAGGCATTCTAGAATATTCGACATTTAAATTTCTATTCGAAACTAGAGGAAACGCTCCCAAAACGGGCTACCACTTTCATTTTCGTACCTACCGATTTAACTGCATATTTAAATTGGATAATTTTGACGTCACGTACTTCTATAAACAGTCCTGAAGATGATATGAGGGTTCAAAACGCCAATAATCAGTCTTAGTTTTCAAAAAACATTTTATTACAAAAAAAAAAAAAAAGTGAAAATGACCATTTTTCAATGGTGTGGTCCAAATACGAGCTACTTAGTAATTTATCTCATAATAAATTTAAAAAAAATACCCAATTTTGTTTAAAAACTTATCAAATAAACTATTGTCTTGAAACCTTATGTATATATAAAAAAAATGTCTTCATGTTTTATTTGTAGAAGTCACATATGCCTTTTTTTCCATTCCACACTTGTAGCACTGAATCCTGAATCGAAACTTCCCCTTTAACATCATCTGAAAAGCCTTTAGTAGCTCTATGTTATGTTCATAGGTAATTAATTGGTTAAGTGTCAAATTTCCAAAGCCATTTGTTCAGTAGTTACAGCTTGTTAAGTAAGGGACAAACACATCGCGACAGGCTGTATGTCCTAGTTTGAGACCAAGTGGTGATGAATGTATTGATTTCAGATTTTTAATACTGCAACTATGATTTTCAGCACAAAATGTTGTACTAGATCACATATTTGCATTATGTAAGGTTTCTTGTATCATGAGCAGAGTAAGATGACAAACTTGATAATTTGATCGTTTTTTCTGAGACCGTGAAATATTAAACTTTACAGAACCACATCTGGTGCCCCAACTATATTACTTCTGACTCTGACAGTTTGCAGATGTCCATTTCAGACTTATATTCAGGGTGTCCCAAAAAATATCGGGTGAACGAATACACTTCTTTGCATTTGAAATATGAAATAAGAAAAAACGGAAAGTGATAGAAATGCCTTAACTATACTACTTCTGACACTGACAGTTTGCAGATGTTTATTTCTGAATTATATGTATGTCCTGTAGAGATTACATCAAAATTGAAGGGGTCGAACAGAAACCATATCCAAATTTAGACCAGTTAACATGAAATAACCCTATTAGACTTTATAAAATATTTTTTCTGATAAATTATGCACATGAGTTTCCATATCATTTTTATTAAAGTACAAAGGACAAAGAAAAAAGAAGTAAATAAGAAGGAATCCCCATACCTTTGTTACCAAATTATTACTATTAAACCGCTGACCAGGACTGTACTAATGTACATGCCGGGCATTATGCCTACCTTAATGAGTTTGTGTACCTGGCCTCGGGGCGAAATTCGCCTGGCTCTCCTCATGGCGGAGATCAAACTGACTAGCTACTTGTCCGTCATTGGCTGCAGCGCTATTTGGTGAGAGTCATTTTTGTTACTGTGTTGGCCGGTTCTAGATTGATATTAACTATGGGTTTCTGGGTACGTTGTCGAATAAGGAAAGAAAAAAAAGCTTGTACGCGCTGCTTATACATCCGAGCCACATTCACACTGAAAAGTATGAGTGGAGTACATTTATAAAAGTTCTTAATACTAATATAAACTATGGTTGCTAATATAGACTATGATAAGATACATCATTCAGTTTAAATTTTTGTGTTTTTACTATGTATAAAATTAAAAAAATACATAAGAATACACAAAAAAATTACACACAGATAAATTACAATTAAAAATTTATACTTATATTTTTCCTTTTGTTGTAGGTAATTTGTTTTGTTGTCAACCTTTGGTGTTGGCGTGAAGTTGGTCGCTCCCGCTTGTATTTTAGTCATTTTTCAAGGTTTTGTTGTCACTAGGGCTTTTTCTGTCACTTTTCTTGGTAACGAATTTTCTTGTCTGGGTTAATACTGTCACAAATCATGGTAGTAGTTGTCATGTATCTTGGTAGCTGTTGTCAGAATCGGGTGTAGTTTCCGCACGAGATGACTTGCGTATTATTGTCACAGATCTTGTTAGTAAATGTCACGTATCTCTGTAGTTGTTGTCACAATCGGGTGTAGTAATAGTTTTCACGAGTTGGCTTGCATACTCGTGGTTTGTTATTTTCTTGGTGCGCTATAGGGTGGAGCCTGTTGATTGGCCTTTAGTTCATCTATTCTTTTTAGAGATGTCTGTTATCACATAATGTAACATTAACATTTTTATTTGTTGATTTTGGTTTTTTTTCCCTTTGGGATTTTAAGCTCGAGCGCTATCAGTTCAAAATTTGTTATGATAACTGTTATCACTTCGTTTGCTCTAGATCATTATATATTTTGTTAATGGGCTCATGGGCCATCAGTTCATCTCTAAAGGCTACCACTCTGCTATAGCGCAATTAAATCAATTTTTATGAAGCACCTAGTTGGTGGCTTTTTAAATTTTTATTTGTTATTTTATTTTATTTTTGCTCATTGTGCTTTTAATATTTTTTAAATATTTTTTTGGTGCAGTAAAATTAAACTTATTTTAATGCCTTTTTTGTGCAATAATAGAATATTCTATTATTTGCTTTTTATCATTTCGCTATGCGCTACGTTAGATTGCTATTGCTGCTGGGGAATTGATCTTGTGTGGATGAAGGGGAGGGTTTGTTCACATTTGCCTCAAGTTAGTAGGAAATTAGGTTTATGTTATCACACTATGCCATCTAATCACTGTTTTGTCTTTTGCTTGTAGATGTTTGTTTTGAGCTAGCTTTTTGCGCCAAAGTTGCTTGTTGTTTCATGTTATGTCGGCCAGATGGAGTGGAAGGGCTATAAGATAGTGTTTGGAAGTTCCCATCAATCCGCAATTCTGGCGTTTCCACCAGTGCAAATCTGTGCAGATATGCTGGGAACGCGTCATGGTCTATATTGATTTGAGAAAGTGGTTTTCAGCTTTTTAATCTCTGTGTATCCACTTTAGGGAAGTACCTGTGTGCCAGCCTGCCTGGGTTCCCGTAGTCCCACTCGAACTGCCATTGCTTAATTGTTAGCTCTTTCAGGGTTCTCTTTAGTTTTGTTATTGGTTTTTCTATGTGGTAGGGAATTGCACTGTATGAGTTTTGTGCTGCCTATTTGGCCAATTCGTCAGCATCCTCGTTTCTTTGGATGCCCACGTGAGCCTTGCTGTCCGCGTGACCCAGCTGATTTTAAATTTATTATTGGAATTTTTTTACTGTTTGTAGTATTGTATCTATTATTTCAGTTACGTTAAAGGGTTTGTTTAATGCTTGTATTGCTTACACACAGTCCGAGCGTATGCTGTAATTTTGCCCTGTGATATTACCCCATTCTGCGGCTTACAGTATGGCCAGTAGTTCGGCTTGGAAGACACTGTTGCACTTTCTTAGTGGCACCGACCATGTCTTGACTTTTTGTTCATTTTTGTATGTTACGAAAGCCGATCCCGTAGCGCCTGACTCCAATTTCGAACCATCTGTGTATACGACTATGTCTCTTACATTATGTCCTTAAATTGGTTCTACTGTTTCCGCTGGGTGGTTGTGTCAAACATTGATATTTTCGACCTATTCCGTGTGATGGATAATTGTGTTGTGTATGTTTACTGTTTTGCGTAATCTTGAGACCGTACCGTAAGCTGCTTCATATTGCACTTGAAGGTGAATTGGAATCAGGCCAGATAGAACCTGAAGTGCCGCTGTTGAGACTGTCCTGTAAGTCCTGACTATGGACAATGCAAAGTGCCTTTGGTAGCTGGATAATATTTCCTTGCTGCGCCTATTCAGGTTGTGCCCCCATATTGGGGTGACTTATGTCAGTGTTTTCTTCACTACTGTGCTATACCAAATTTTAATTATGTTGGGTTGTAGACTCCATCCCTTAGAGACCATCCGTCTTATCATTGAAAATGAGTTTCTTATTTTCTTTGTTTGTTGTTGGCATTGTGAGAGCCAGTTGAGATTCTTGTGTATCATTATCCCTAAATATTTAATTTGCTCTTTGACCTCTAACTTTTTACATTTGAATTCTATGCCCTCTATGTTTTATGAATTTTTGGTTGGGAGATTCCTTGTGTGTCCTCTATTTAGGTACAGTAATTCTGTTTTGTCCCAATTTAATGTCTATTGTTTGTTCTCCACTCGTTTTAATTCTTTTATTCTTTTATTTGCTAATTTTATAAGTTCTTCTTTTGCTTTTGATCTTAAGATTAGTATAAAATCGTCTGCGAAAGCCGGAATCCTGACATTTTTGCTTTACGGTTCCAACTCCAGTTAAACCAATGTTGGTGTTGCAGTAGCTGCAACCATAAGGTGGTGAAATCTCGTTCCAACCTTTGGAGCTTCAATTGAACCATAGCTCCAAATGTTGATACTACCTTAAGGTTGCATTACTGCAGCACCAAAAGTTGGTTTAACCCAGCACAAATTTTTTAACAGTGCAGTTCCAAATAATTTTATAAAACAGGGCATTTTAAACGCAGTTTTGGATCAAACCTGAATTTTTAAGTTTTCTCAGGCTAAATAGAAGATGCAGAATTAGAGAGTATGCTGATACTAAAAATTGTTTTCTGAGAAATGCATTTCCAAATGTAAAATTATAGTTATAAAACCTATGTGAATTTTTCTTTTTTATTATTATTTTCATCTTTTTATTTTGTTGGCAAGTCATTTTTAATATTTATCGAAAATGCCCATCACAAACAAGCAAATTTGATTTAAAATAACGTAACTATAAGTGTAATTTTTGTGGTTTTATGTCATTTCTAATATTAAAACTCAAAGTGCAAAATTTTCGGGAAATTTCTCGAGGATGTCATTTATATTCCTATTTTCAGACAAATCGCATATATTATTGAAAACCTGGTATTTTTCATCTTTTTATTTTGTTGATAATTCATTTTTAATATTATCGAGTATTCCCATCACAACCAAGGAAACTATCATCTCATGTTCGCATGTAAGGGGCTGTGTTTTTGAGTATTGTATTTTAAATACGAATCGTCTAAATACTATTCAGAGACGTCAGAATATGCCGTTATCTATCACATACTTCGTAATAAAGAGTTAGTTATCCTTGAGGTCTAATTCAAAATAGTGGCGGTAATACGTTAGTGCAGGTTCATTAGATAACTCTTTCTGGAAGATTGAATAATTATACACGTTATTTGCCTTATAAAACACATTTAATTAAAAAGAAAAAGAGCATCCAGGATTTAAAAAAAATAGAAGGTGGGTGGTGCCCACAAATCCTCGTAATAGCAGCAAACTACATATTCACTATATGACGGTCAGAGAAGAAATGATACCAAAAATGATAATCCCAATTTTTACTCGACATATTTGTATTTTTAATTTGGCGACAGTAAACGAGTCAATTACACCTACAGATTAAACCGTTAACACCCACAATTTTTTTAATTACAAGGACAGGTTACCAAAAGAAGAGAACCAAAACAAGCCAATCGCCAATATTTCTTGTATTTTTATCAGTTTTTATGCGGTTGATTCTCGTGATAATGTCTAATGATTACTTAGAAGAAAATAAATTGAATATGCATGGGAGCAGATAGCGATGTAAATAGCTTATTTATCTCGTTTATATTTTTATAAGAGAAAAATATAGAATTTATATAAAATTTAGAATAAAATAAATGATGAGTTTGATGAAAAGAAAATAAATAAAAGACTAATTAAAAATTTATATGATTCAACATCACACTTGGTTCTGTATGGAGACTAAGTATATATATAACGAGCCTCATTCTAGATCTGATTAGAACCATCATAACCAGGACTATAGCGAAGGGTATACGGTGATATACGTCGTATACCTTCTGTGTTTTTAAGAGACTTCGTATACCCCATGTTTCTCAAGTAAAGCTATAGCGTATACCATCTGCTTTTATTACAACTACAGCACTGCTCACACGTAAAATTAAGATACAGAATATCAATTAACAGTTTACATCTTTATATCATGCCTCGTTATATTGTTCATTCGATTATATCGCTCTTTTATTGTGTCTCCTGAATAGAAAAAAAACCCTACCTTAATTATGCTGCAGCTTTTTTTTTTGTTGTTGCATACATAGATAATAATAAGTAATGTCATTTTCTATTGTGAATTTTATTATGAAAAGTGATTCGTTTAAACTAGTGTTTTTGAGACAAGTAAAAAGCATTTACGTGTAGGTTATCATTCTTCTTAATTTTTAAATGCTCTTGGTTATACTGTGATTCTTTATTATCTACTGACGTATGGGATACAACGGGGAGCTACTACGTTATATATTTATATATATCTATGCACAAACATGGTATAATTTTTGCAGGATGAAACTTACTCAAATACAGAAGCAAATTTAAAATTAAAGCTCAACGTGTAAAGTTATAATCAGAGTTAAAAAAATAAAAAGTGATCTGTAATTTTTAAAAATACACCAGAGAATCCCAAAGTACTACCTCTAACTACAGCAAAAAGTTTTTGTCATGATTTGATAGTCAATACTAAAGGGCAAGACCAGTCAAATATCGTGAAAACTCAAAAAGTTACAGCAATAATTGATAAATTGAGGAGAAAATACCATAAGATTATATTGGATTTCCTCCTCAATTTATCAATTATTGCTGTAACTTTTTGAGTTTTCACGATATTTCACTGGTCTTTTTATATGAGTTGCTCTATAGTATTGACTATCAAATCATGACAAAAAATATTTGCTGTAGTTCGCGGATGCGCAGTTGAAATTTATTTCATACAAATACCCATATCTTATCAAATATTCAACATATTAATATTTTAATTGCAATATCCTATTTCTATAATTTTTTGTCAAGTTTTTGGAAAGCGGTGTTAAATTCGGTTGAAAACTCTGCATTCTATAAAAAAACCCTTTTGGAATTTTTCACAGAAACGTTAACATCTTCACAAATATACGTGCTATGCTTACACAAATTCACAAAAATGTTGAACAGAACCTACATAGTCATTTGCTACAGTGACAGACCATTTTTAGCATTTTATGTTACTTCGGTTATGGAAAATATTATTTTATTATTAAAATTATTATTGCCCCCCCCCCCCTCCAATTGTCCTCGCGACAAAATATTCACTGAAAAACATGACATCAAACATGTTCTTTACACCCTCAAAGTTCAAGGGCATTTCAGGCATTTCCTCACGAGTTTCAATAGATATTCGATGAAACGTCTGAAATTGGTCACTGATCCTTAATTTCTGGGCATCAGTGTATTTCCAACTAGACAACAGAGTATTTCCTTATGAAAATAGTCATTGGATTGTACATTTTTATATTCGGGAAAACAGCGAAAATCCGAAGAAGTTATGATCTATCTTGTCTTTAAAAGTGACGTTTGTTAAAGATTACTGCATTTGAATATTTTGTTGTGTTGTGGTACAGCAAAATGTTCTTGCCTTTTAAAATAATTATGCTATCATTTACCTTTTTTTTTTCTTTTACAGGACCACTTCAGACGTTCCAATAGATTGTCATCCATTTCGATTATTGTTTGAATAATATGTGTGATATTTGAAATTGTAGCAAAGTTCAATTGTATTACAGTCCTGCCGTAATGATCAACTAAGCTGAGTATTCTTAGTCCAAATTTATGCTAAGACGCGAGTTAAAGAAAATATTCGAAGTCTAAAATAGATGGTATTTAAAAAAAAAAAAAAAAAAAAAAAACTACTTGCTTATTCATGCGGTCTTGAATAATATGCGGAAAGGGGGGGGGGGGGGGTTCAGTTTCAAGGTGAAGTTTTGCGAAGGATCCTCCAAGAGTATAGTTATGCTCTCATAATTTTGACAATTTCAAGCTGTAATTTTACAGTTAGCATTATTAACATCATGTTTAAAAGGAAACGAGTGATGAATTTACTTTAGATAATTTATCTATTTCACAATTAAGAATACTAATCTCAGGTGGAAACTTTTTTAATTTACGGAGAGGAAGTGGCTTCAAAATCTGCCATAGTGACATTGATCCGTCAAAAAAGTTTTTTTTTAATTTGTCATAAACATTTTGGAGTTATGCTGAAAAATTTTGTAGATATTACAGTAATGAACTAAAATTCCTATGTAAATTGGAAATTTATGAAACTGAATATGACAAAGAGATTAGAAACTAGTTTATGCCATTTACTATTTATGGGTCATTCTCCTAACATACAAAAATATGCCACAGAATGCTTATTAAAAAAGTAATTGAACTTGAAAATATGTTATAATGAAAATGTGTTCCAGTATAACCGTGAAACACATGTAAATAATTAAATAATAAAAATTATTAATTTTTGATTAACATAATGGGTTTACATAGACTGGCAAATAATATCCGTGGACTGTCACAGCTAGTGTTGTCAGATTGAGTGTCGGAAATAGCGGGACAGGGTAGTGAAAAAAAAAATAAAAAGGAGACAACTGCGAATAAATCGGGACATAAAAATGTAACGTACTTTTGCTTCCTTTGTAATAAATTATGTAAATTAAGCAATTCCTAATGGATACAATAGAAAGTATATTAAACACAACAAATTCATGAAATAATTAATAATATTGTAAAACAACAATTTAAGTTCACAAACGAAAGATAAGATTGCATTTAAGGACATAAAATACCTGCCATCTAAGGCATTGGAAAGTTTTTTTAACAACTTACAACCCACAATTTGCGGTGGTATGCATTGTTACCTTCTGGATTTTCTAAAGAAACACCGTATACCCTTTGTTTCTGAAGTAAAGCTATAGCGTATATTCGGTAGTATATACCTTCTGTGCCTATAGCGTATATCCTCTGTTTTTTTTTTTCTACTACAGCATTTATCATGACATGACATCCCCAAGTTTCCTCATGAGACGAAGTAAGTGCAAAAATAATTTTGAACCGTACATGACACTGCAATCCTAAAAACAACAACAACAAACAAAATCAGCGTTATTTTCTGTTATTTTTATTTATTTATTTACTTTACAATTGTTTCACAAACCATCAAGAAAGAGAAAGAAGCTTTATGCACATATTATGCCACATTTTTTCCAGTGGTATATTCAATTTGCTTTAACTGTTTATATATGAGTTCTTATTCTAATTTAGAAATCCAAATTAATAACTAACACACTACAATTATTTAAAAGAATCAATAACGCCATCCATAAATAAGTAGTTCCCGACCATAAGCGAACACGTTAAGTGAAGACTCAAACAATATTCAGAGTTTTACGTAGAATATCAATGTCATCCAAATGTTAAAACCTAAAAATGTCACTTGAATGAATGTCACCTAAAATTAAAAATTTAAATTCTTGGGTTTAAAAGATTAAAGCCTTATTGTATTTAATTTTAAACAAACAAACAAAGAAAAAACAAACACCCGCAGGTGATAATATTTTCAAATCACATTTTTCGTTCTTAAACAAAATCTAATACACGTACATAATGAATTTTTTCACAGGAAAACTTTTATAAATCCACTTAAGGGTGTGCTCAAATCCAAACTGCTTATTTTCAGACTCATTTTTAAATTAAATTTTGCTCTAAAATGCATCCAATTGGCAGGTTCTCTTATTCAGAAACTTTATAATGTCCGTATTGGACGATTTTTTGATAAAGGCAGAATATATTTCAAAAAATGCTGTCAAAGTGGACATTTTAAACCGAATTTCCCGAAGCAATAGTGCTGGAAACAAAAAAAAAAAAAATGATCGTACTGTGAAAATAATTGTTTGTAAATCAATTTCTGATTAGTTGAACGAAAAATAAAAACACAAGTCGCTTATAAATCTCTTCAAAAATCACCCCGCTAAGTTTCATGTTTATACTTTTAAAAATGCGTCTGAAAATGTGTCAGAAAATTTTGAGTTGTTGAGCGTGGAAAAATATTTTTCTTTTGAATACCGCCTTAAATGACTTGCTAACATTTTACTATGTTTGAAAACATATAAATTGTACTTGAAACAATGACAGAATAGAAATGGTGATGCATTCAAAATTTTATTGAACCATTCTAGGATGAAAGGGCAGGAATTCTCTTAAAATTATATTCTTCCTTTTTAATAAAGAGCACAGCTTATTGCGTCTGAGTTACATATTGAAATTTCGTTTTTTTTTTTTAATATTTTTTTTCTTCGAAACTACAGGAGAGCAAACAAAATAGGCAGGCTTACAGACGTCCAAAG
Organism: Maratus michaelseni; assembly: GCA_963931845.1. Lineage (NCBI taxonomy): Eukaryota > Metazoa > Arthropoda > Arachnida > Araneae > Salticidae > Maratus > Maratus michaelseni. The sequence goes on along the minus strand of OZ007586.1, from coordinate 136,039,465 downwards.
AGACGATCCGAAGTCACAAGTACTTTTCAGCTACGCTGAACAGTACTTAAAAAACAAATTTAGATTTATAATTTGGCTATAAGGTTTAACTGATGCACATTTTCAGTAGTTTTTTTTTTCAATTAATAATTTCAACAAGGATAATTTTTAATATGTGATATACGTTTATGTACTACGTTGGCGTAAGTGCATCAGTACTGATGATTTTTTGTTTGAAAGAGTATGCTCCCTCGGTGTTTCTTTGTGAATTTTATTACAACGTATTGACGATCTTCGAACATAAATGAAAGAAGTTTCTCAGTTTTTAAAATTCTTATATTGTGATTTACGGATAACGTAGCATTTTTTTTACTGATTCGCAATCTTATTCTTTATCTGTTTGAATTACTGTATATTTCAAATAGTTTCATGTTAATTTTAATCGAATCCATTCATGCACTCTAAAAAAATCCGTGAACTGAGCGAATTTTCCCGTTGATTATTTCGTTAAAACACCAAAGTTTCCGATTTGTTTTACCTATTATCCCCCTCAAAATACAGAAATTTCCCCAATCTAACATAAAATTTACCTGAAATCCTCTAAACATGCATTTTCGTCAACTCACAGGGAAGTTCTGGCAACAGTGCATCTTAGTACTTTTTCGTATTAGAAACGGAATTCTTACGTCTGTCATTTTCTCCTCAAAACACTAAAAATTAGGAAACCTAAACTCAAAATTTCCTGAAATTCTCCAATCAAAAGACGGGAATTTCTTCAAATAACAAAAAAATTCTGTTCCAATCACAGGGGTCTTCCGGCAACTCGCTGCCTGTACATTTTGCGTTTTTTGATGAAATTGTTTTTGAGAGTGTGAACTACAAAAGCAACCAGTCAAATTTCTCAATATCTAACAATGCACATACAATTTTTTAAATTTAATATTTGTTAATTTGTTTAACTGATCGCACATAGGTTGTTTGAATATAATTCTGTACACTATAGAACATTTTGAATATATTAATTAAATATTTTTCAAAAATAAGAATTTCCTCCAACATTAACACTTTAATTGGTAATTCATTTGATGCTGTACTGTACTATACTGATCTGAAGTGTACTGACACTGTGATACTGTAGTGTACTGATGCTTCGTACTGTATTGTCAAAAATATCCGAGTCGCGATTATCCGAATTACGATTAACTAATCCCTTATTTCAAATGCATCCAGTTTTTCCGAGGCAACCTTAAAATATGTGAAGCCGAAATAAGTCCAAGCACATAACAAGCAAGAGGGGGGGGGGGGTGTCTTTCGGCTAAAATAAAGTTTAAATTGCTGTAAATAGTTACAAACAAAGAGTTTCTTCTAAAAAATAGACTATTGATAGAAAAATAAACTTGCGATACATAAATATTATATATATATATATATATATATATATATATATAGTCTAATTTAAAATGATAATTAAAGTTTTATAAGCTACAATCATTTTATTCTTTAACTATGCATGCATAATATGTATGAATACATGATATTATCAGTAAAATTATGATTCTATTAATAATCCAGTAGACTTGTGCGAGACCTTCGTACTGCACACAGTTAAAAATTTGCAGCAAACCGCAATTTAACTATATTCTGACCATAAAATGAGCAATAATACAGTCAGAATATAGTTAAATTATGGTTATGTAATCGTTTTCTACAAAAACGGTTAAATGACTGGAAAGTTTGCTGCAAATTTTTAACAGTGAAATATTTGAGATTATTTGCTGACACTTTTTCATTAATTTTTAATTAACTGCAAATTTTTTATCAAACAATATGTTTTAACGAAATGTGAGTGCACTATGTCAAAAGCCTGTTCAAAAACCTTTCGAATGATACTTCAAATCGTCGTTGTGCGTTTTGTATGTGCGTAGAAAAAGGAATGCTGACATCAGAAATAATATATTATGATGTACATGTATAATATGATGTATGATATTAAAAATAATAATAATAATGATATTCAAAGCGTCTTTCTGTTTGCCATTTTTCTTTTATCGCAGAGTTTTCGATTTTGCGACGTATTCCTAGTCCATACAGGATTAAATAATCAGATTAGGTTGGATACAGCTTTTGCAAGAGTAATTAAAGGTAATTGTTAAATTAAAAAATAAGTGATTTTAAAAGCTTTTAAAATAAGGCAATTTTTTTTAGTGAATGATAATCCAGATTTTTAAAAATTATTATTATCATTGCAAACAGGAATTTGTTTCTGGTTTTTAATAAAATGTAAAAAAACAATGTTTTTTAAAAATAAAAATAATAACAGAATAAGTAGTAAATACAAATTATGAATGTCTGGCGAGTTAAGTGCAACTTTCCTTCGATAGTACTTAAAAATAGAAAACAGGGGCGGTTAGTAAAATTTTCTCTTATATATAAACGGTCGCGGTAACTTTTATAACTTTATAATAAAAACAAAACTATTTACTTCACTTTTTAATACTATAGAATTTTTACCTCATCAATGCATAGTGTAGTTGATCAGCGGCATGCACGTTTTTTTGTATGTATTCTTCAATAAAAGCATTTTGCATCCATTTGTAACCATGTATAATCATCACATAACACTAGAGAATGGTTATACAGATTGCAACACAAGACGAGTTAGATCGATTTTTAGAGTAACTGCATTGAAAATAAGCTGTGCATGCTCAATTAAATAAAATGAATAGTGCAGAGATAAAATACCGAACTATAAAATTATGATTTTGAAACGAATAACGACTTTTCTTTTCTTATTTGTTTTTCTTTGTTTTACCATTCGAATTCTATTTTAGTAAGTCTTTATGATGTCAATTTAGTTTTCCGCTTTGGATGTATTTTTGTAATAGAATATGATTTAAAATCACTTTTTTTTTTAAATGTATATGTGAAGAAGACTGTTAGGAAAGTCGCGATTGCATTTTTGATCAATGTCTTATATAATCTTAACTTAAAACTTAACTGCCTAAAAATTAATTGAATGCGTGGTCTGATTTTATTTACTGCTATTTGTTTATTTACATAACGCGAAACTGAAATTGTTTCTGTCATAAATGAATGGTTTTATTAGTATACTATCGGAGCTTTGCTTGTAGTTTTTCAAAAAAAGAACATTGAATTAAACGAGGCTGGGGTTAAGAGCTCCATTGACTTCGACAGCGTACCGTTCGAGGCGCTCCGGGCTGGAATCAAGCGAAACTTTAATTATTGTGATTTTTTTTTCGAACCAGATTAAAATCAAAATTTCCGCATCGTCGTTTGCGCTGCTACAGAAACCGATTTGGCATTATTTCAAATTGAATTTAATCATTTCAGTAGCAACATTTCCCGGGGCGTTCTTTCCGTTTCAGAAAGAAATTGCCAAAAAAATCTCCGCGATACGCAAAAAAGCGCTGAAATTCGCATGAAAAATCGGGAAAAAAATAAAAATCGCAGAGAATAAAATTTACTATATTGGGCTAAAAGATTGAAGGCGGATACCTTTACGAATGTCAAAAAATCGCCGTAAGACCTGGAAAAACGTTAAAAATTCAAAAATTGCCGAGGACAAAATTTATTGTATTGGGCTCATTGGACTGAAATCTGAATCTTTTACAAATGTCAAAAAAATTGCCATAAAACGCGAAAAAAAAAACCCGTTAAAAATCGCATCAAAAATCGGAGCAGACAAAAGTTTATTATTCTGGGCCAAAAGATTGAAACGGGATTCCTTTTTCGAATGTCAACAAATCGCCGCAGAACGCGAAAATCTCTAAAAACCGCATAAAAAATTGTGAAAGAATAAAACATTGCTCTACGAATACCGAATAAACTTTATTGAAAGAAAAATTTTTATTATATTGGGCTAAAAGCTTCAAACCGGATTCTTTTTACTAATGAGGAAAAATCGCCGCGAAACGCGAAAAAATGCTAAGAATTGCTTAAAAAATCGTTAAAAATAAAAAAGTCACAGATGATAAAATTTACTACAGTGGGCAAAAACATTGAAACCGGATTTCTTTTACGAATGTCAAAAAATAACCGCGGAATGCGAAAAAACGCTAAAAATCGCTTTAAAAATCGTTTAAAATTCAAAAATCGCAGAGAACAAAATTTACTACATTGGGCTAAAAGATTGAAACCGGATACCTTTTGCTAATGTAGAAGAATCGTCGCAAAACGTGAAAAACGCAAAAAATCGCATAAAAATGAAAATAATTTTAAAAAATCTAAAAACTGGCTTTGAAGTGCAAAACTTTAGACAAAAGATAGGCATCTTCAAAAAGTACTTGCAAAGATAGGTTTCAGAGTTTAGGTACCTTCCTGACATATCTTGTAGCTCTGTGCACAGCATTCTGTCCAAAACACACGACAAACACACACACACACACACACACAGTGTTAGAGAGAGAGGCAGACAAACATCTATCTTTATTATTATAGATTTTCTGATCATCATTCGAAAAACGAATAATATTTTCTAAAAAAATCCCGAATTTCATTTTAATCTCCATTAAGCACAATTAATTTAATTAAAAGTGGATATACATGAAATAATGCTAGGTTTTCTATATGGTTAAGAAGGAGCAAAATTTCCTAAAATGTTTTTTTAATTGCGAATTTAAAATCCTACTAGCTGACCCCCGCATGGCGTTGCCCGGGCCCGCGATAATAAATTTAAAAGAAACATTAAGTTTTTATTGTTTTATATCTTTAACCAGATTTTGTATCAAATTATATTTTTAAATCAATATTCGCGAAAAAATATTGATATTTAGTGATAAAAGCGCTCATTTTCTTGTTTTTTTACATAGGGTCGTTTCATAGTTTTAAAATAAAAAGTTCTTTTTGTCCAAACTCTTTGAAATCTTTATTGGTGATAAATAAAACGGTTTTACAGCCCGTGTAAAAATTTCGTGAAAAAATATTGTTATCTAGTTGTAAAAGAAATGTTTTCTTCTTGCTTTTTTGTTTGTTTGTTTGTTTTCGCGTCGGCTCCTTTAACATAGTAATAAAAAAAATAGTTCTCATCTTCCGAATTCTCTGACATTTCAATCGGTTATAAATATTACTGTATCCAAGCTCTCTTTAAAATTTTGTATGAAATTATACTTTAAAATGAAAAACTCGCGAAAAAATATTGATATTTAGTGATAAAAGCGCCCATTTTCTTGTTTACGTAGGGTCGTTTCATAGTTTTTAAATAAAAAGTTCTTTTTGTCTGAACACTTTGAAATCTTTATTGGTGATAAATAAAGCAATTTTACAGCCCGTGTAAAAATTTCGTGAAAAAATATTGTTATCTAGTTGTAAAAGAAATGTTTTCTTCTCGCTTACTTGTTTGTTTGTTTGTTTTCGCGTCGGCTTCTTTAACATAGCAATAAAAAAATTGTTCTCATCTTCCGAACTATCATGAATTTTATTTCTCGTTAAGCAGAAATTCCAATGAGCTATAAATTGAAATTTTAGATCTGAAAATTTGACTATATGCTTAGGCTATACCAATTTAAATTAAATGTAAATACAAATCAAACAAAAAATTTTGCTGTTTTTTAACGATAAAAACATATATAATATGGTATATAACTATAAAATTAACAATGAAATGAGTAGCATAAGGTATATTTTACAATTTGTTTAAAAAAAATGCTCAGTCGCATCACCTGACAGTGTTTGATATGAAACAAAAGATATACGATTACGACTATTGCTATCTCTAGATTTAATTTTTCAAAAACGTATGGAGCTAAAACAGCTTAGAAATCTCTAAACCTCACTTTCACTTTTACTTTTTTATTAAGAAAATCTTCTGGTGTTATATAAGTTAAATTGCCGACTTCAAAAACCTGCCTATTTGTTTAGATTCACATTAACTTCCAAAATTATCAAGCACAATATTTTACATATTGATACTCATAAGAAAGATACAACATAACAATAAAATCCCAGCTACACGAGTTATTGCTTGAAGGAAGAAGAAGTGCATCTGCATCATCTAATATTGATATGAAACAAAATAAACGCAATTACACCGATTGGAATTTTTCGACATAAATTTTTAAAAGGTCCACACGGAGCTCAAACAGTATGTAATCCCTAAATAAAGCAAATCCTTTCATATGTTGTCACAATCAACGCAGACTGAAATGAAATTCGACTGTTTACGCGTTTCACCTGAAGAACCGTTTCCATTTTAAAGAGATATTACTCATACTTGCTTATAAACCACTTCCACTAAAACTCTCCATCTCTTTTTTAATTTGTTTCTGCAATTGGAAGAACGTAACAATATTATCGTCAGATTGCCATCTCTTGTTTAAATGACAAGGAATGATCGCTGGTTCATCACTTAATATTGTGCAAATTGTGTAAGTTGAAACATTATTTTGTTCAAACTAAAAATCTTATTTGTCTAAGTATTGCAAAGCGCCCTCTTTTCCAATGAGTTTCTATGAAGTGCGACTTGCGACTTTGCCAAGAGCTCTCATTCCGTTGGATTCCGGCGACATGCCAAACATCAGGTAGCCTCGTAAAGAAATGGGGAAAGGAACCTTATCAAAATTCCATTTTTTACCAAGAATTTTCCAATTTATAGCCATTTTTAACCTTAAGTGCTCCAACGCTTCAAAGACTGTATTTTAATGAAATTATGAATACCTGAAGCTGGAAGTTTTGCTAGTTTTCTTGAACTATAAGTTAGAAATGATACCTTTCATCATAGGATTAATTTGCTCCATTTTCATCGGGCACTTACAGAGCGCAACAGGTAAGAAGATATTTACAAATTTATATTTTTTACTGAATACGCATGGCAAGATTATTGGTATAAATATTTATGAAAGCACAAAAAAATCCATTTTATCAAATATTGTTTTATTTTTTAATACTCATTTGAACACGTCAAGAAAAAAAGTGAAATGCTATGAAGAATGAATATATATATATATATCTTTTTATTTCTCTTTTGGTTAAAGTATATGTTTTTGTATTTAAAAATTTATTGAAACGTTGTAAGTTTTACTCAGTTAGAATTATTAATCCTAAAAACGCAAATTTAACATCTTTGCGCATACGTGGAAATTTTTATTCAGTTACTGTTATTAATTTTAAAACACAAATCTGACATCTTTGCATCTATGCGGGAAGTTTTTCTCAACTACTAGATATTTCATTTATCTGAAAAAAATAATATGTATCATTGAAAAATGAAAATAATTTTTAACAGACTTTGGTATGATTATGTCATTAGTATGTCACAGCAAGGTATTTCAAAACCACACACATCTCGAATATTTATTTCTGCGCTAAAAATATTAAATAAACACGAAAGAAAAATCATGTGTCAAGCATAGATTATGAAACATTTCCCAACACTTCCAGAATATACAACGGAACTTCACCGTTTAAAAAGGTGAAACCAGATTTTAGTAATTACCGTCTATAGCCAGAAAGATACTCGAATTATTTTGTGTTTCCCTGTATATGATCTATCGATCTGTATATACACTACATAGTAATATAAAATTTAGCTTAATTGCAAAACGTATAAAACAGTCGAAAATTCACATTCAGCAATTTCCTCCAATAGATGGAAATGCACTTGAATAATTTTGTACAGCCTTTTATATTATCTAGAAATTTTTCTGTGCTCTTAATATTAAACTGAAATTTAATTAAAAAAAACTACAACTTCAAACATACTTTGAGAAATTATCATCCACAGACGGCAATGTATCCACTTCTTTGAGCAGCCCTGCATACGAATTTATTCATGCTCTACGAAAATTCCTTAGTATACTAAATATAATTCAACTGTAAAATGCATAACTCAATTAAAAAGCACCCTTAAACAATTCACACTCATAAACAGTAATGCTTACATAAACAGTAAAAACAGTAAATGCTTCTGTGTATGCAAAAATTTAGTAAAACATAAGAACTCATACCACATCTGAAAACGCACCTCCAGTTTTTATCGCTCATAAACACTACTGTAACTGAAATCTTTAGTGTGTCCTTGAAATATAAGATAACTGTTATGCACGTTATATTATACAATAAGCATCTTCTAGTGCACCTCAATAATGCATATAAATTTCATTATGTTTGAAAAAGTGTAACATTATTAAAATACGCTATAAACAATTTTTCCCCGTAGATCATTATGTAACAGAATTCTTTTGAGTGACCCTGCCAAAGAATTATAAGCGTCCTGCACAACATATTTAACAGAAAGAATGTTTTAGTGAACTTCATAAATACATATCAATTTCATTATATTTGAAATAGTGTAACATCATTAAAATTCTGACCACAAACGAATTTTCTCCACTGGACATAATGTGACGGGATTCCTTTGAATATCCCTGTAAATGAACTAAAAATGCTGCACACTCCATGTTCAAAAGCGAACATGCCATAGTATATTTCAATAACATATATATGAATTACATGACAGTCCGAGTATATTTACGAGAGTTAGAGTACGGCCAGACGCCAGATAGACAAACCGAAGTTACAAACATTTGGATAGTGCTACAAAAAGGATCTAATACTCCATATTGAATTTAAACACAGTTTGCATTAGATATCTTCAACAGTATATCTTTTTAGAAAATTTAAGAAATTAAACAACATTAATAATGTAAAATCAATTAAATTAAAGGTATGGTAGTTTAGCGAATTTTAAGTAATTTGAAGAATTAATTTTCTTTAATTTAAGCTATATAATGTTCTCATACTTAAGATTATACAAAATCAGATTTATTCCTTAGTTTTCGTGATTTTTCAAAAATTTAGAACTTTTAAGTTGAATATTCTCAAAGTACATGCAACAGTTTTTAGTTTTCTTTTTAAAATAATAAATTCTTTAGTTACATTACAGTTATATTTTATTTTAAATTTTAACTGTACCAAGATTTTTAAAGCATTACATGTACATAAATAAATAAATAAAAAACGTTTTCTTTGTTGAATGGTCCTTTCAGCTGCTAAGGTGTTTTTTAATTGTTATTGAATTTGATGATCTTGCATTTGGCATCGTCTTAGAAGCAACTAACATTAAGAACAACATTGCTTCCTCAACTAGACGAGTTAAGCAGGGAAAATGCCTTAATCGGAATTTGATTCTTGTTGCTGTAACAAATAATTTAAATAATTTTCTTAAGTATGCCCGTAAGCTAGTTTTAATATAAAAAAAGCTTATAAATTGTTCTAAGATACAACTCGTAAATGTTCAATTACGCATGTTTTGCAAAAAAATAATAATGAGGGATAATAATATTATGAAGTTATTGAGGTTTATGAAGTTATTGAGTCAAAATTTAACGTATTAAAAAAAAAAACAATCAAGTAGTTATTGCCAGCAAAATATTAGTTAGCATTTACAATGTTACTGAATAAATTTTCAACTTATAAATATTCTATAAGAATTAAAAAGAAAAAAAAACATTAAGCAGTTGCTATGTTGCAATTACAATGTTAACAAAAACGGATTTTTTTCCCCTTGCAGATACGCAAACGATTTATTGGGGTTACTTTAACCTAGTACTGCTTCCCCTTTCAAAAATTTTTTAAATAAAAACTGTACCGCTACAATTTTTCATTTTTACACTAAATAAAGAAAAGCAATTAAATGTCCCATCCCATAATCTCAAATTTATACTTCAGCATAATATTTGTATAGCATTTGAATACCGCCTCAGTACCATGCGAATATTTTAAACAAGTACCCGATGACAGTGAAATGTTTTTTTATCATTTAATCTTTAAAATTATATTTTTTTTTCAACAAAAATAGCATCAATAAGCGATTATTATGCTACTGACTGGGAAAGATTCGCAGCCGTATATTTAAAAAAAAAAAATTGACATTTTGAGTATTAGTGTAAAAAAGGAAATGAAATTTTAAGGTAATAACGGTATGTTATACACCACTTTTTTGCCCGAAATACTTTAAGAGGTTAAATTTTACACCGGAATATTTTCAATTTTATTTTATAAATCACTAATGGCAAGTGATAGAAAAAAGTTTTAAGATAAAAGTTACTTCTTTTTGTTAGTTTTATTGAATGCTAATGAAATATCATTTGTTAAAAACAGTTAAAAAATATAATATAACGTAAATCTTAGACGTATAACCTGCTGATCAACTAAACATGTTCACACCAGAAATTTAATTTAATAATTTATGCTTACATGGTACATATTTGATTTCATATACACTGATGCCCAAAAATTAAGGGGCAGTGACCGGACACTTTCAATTTTAGATGTTTGTCGAATATTTATTGAAATTCTTTACGAATTGGCCTTGAACTTCAAGAATGTAAAGAACGTTTGACTTCATAATTTTTAGTGAAGATTTAGTCGCGAGGAATATTAGGCGGGGCAATAATAATTTTAATAATAAAATAATAGTTGCGATCACCCAAGTAACAGAAAATATTCAAAATGGTTTGTCACTGTAGCAAATGACTATGTAGGCGTTCGCTGTTCAACATTTGTGAGCATTTGTGTAAGCATACCACGTATATTCGTGAAGACGTTAACGTATCTGTGAAAAATTCTAATGTTTTTTGTTTATAGCATACAGAGTTTTCAGCCGAATTTGACACCACTTTCCGAAAACTTGACAAAGGACAGTAGAAATAGTATACTGCAATTAAAAGATTAATATATTGAATATTCGATGAGATATGGGTATTTGTATTAAATAAATTTTTACTGCGCATGCGTGAACTACAGCAACGATTTTTTTTGTCATGATTTGGCAGTCAATTCTATAGAGCAACTCATATAAAAAGACCAGTCAAAAATCGTGAAATCTCACAAAGATACCGGCGGTACAGTGAGCGGATTGAAAAAATTGGGGAAAATCCCGTTTAATCCAGCTACGTTTAGAAAACAACTCACTATATCGCTTCTATCTTTCTAAATTTTCACGATATTTGAATGGACTTTTTATGTACGTTGCTCTAAAGAATTGAATACCAAATTATGAAAAAAAAATCTTTGGTATGGTTCACGCAAGCGCAGTTAAAATTTATGTCATACAAATACTCATATCTCATCAAATATTCATTATATTAATCTTTTAATTGCATTATACTACTTCTACTGTTCTTTTTCAAGTTTTCGGAAATCGAATTCGGTTGATTGAATCCGGTTGAAAACTTTGTATGCTATAAACAAAAAACATTTAAATTTTTCACAGAAACGCTAACATCTTCAAGAATATGCGTGCTATTTTTACACAAATGCACACAATGTTAAACAGGACCTACATAGTCATTCGCTTCAGTGACGGACCATTTTGAGCATTTTCCGTTTCTTGGGGGAAGGCAAATATTATTTTATTATTTAATTTATTATTACCCCTAATTGTCTTCGAGAATAAATCTTCACTGAAAAACATGAAGTCAAACGTGTTCTTTACATCCTCAAAGTTCAAGGGCATTTCGTCACGAATTTCAGTAGATATTCGACAAAACGTCTGAAATCGAAAGTGTCCGGTCACTGTCCCTTACTTTTTGGACATCAGTGTATTAAGTAAAATTTCTGATTTAAAACATCTTTATTTTATGCGTGGATTACAAACGGGAATTACGGTACATATTTTTAGAACACATGGCAGTTCTTATTCATTGTTGGTAAAAACACTGTTAGTGTTGTATTGTTTATATTTCTCGTATTATTTAAAAATGGCTTTTACACTGTCATTTTCCTCTATCTCTTGCCATAAATGATTTATAAAGTAAAGTCGAAATATATTTACGTGCTAAAATCTACTCCCTTGAAGTGAATTCGGGGGGGGGGGGGTAGTATATATCTCCACGAGTCCTACATATTCTCAACAAATTTCTACAATATGTCTTCTAACCCTTTTGGGTCAGACATCCTGATAATAGAACATGTCATTATATTAACTATTATTTTGTCTTTACAATTAATTTTGTTATTATCTGCATGTAGTAATGAGAGTACAGGTCTTTACATTTACTATTATCACTTTATATAGGTTACAACATTTATTAATAAATCAAAGGAAAAGCTCGCTTAAAGTTCTATGCACCGTTACTGAGACTTTTATTTTAAACATATGCTTCGTTTTTAAATGTAAAATTAGGGGTTACTTGTCAGAACGAATAATTTATGATAAAATAAATAAATAAATAAATAAATAAAAACTGGAAAACTGTTATATCCATTTAATCCTGTTGTAATATACGACATTTTCCAAATGTCTTCAAAAAATCCCTCATAGCCCAGAGTTAGCACATCAAATATTTTTATATTGCAGTCGTACCACTATTAAAAAAAATATTTTCTTTGTGGTGTATTAGATGTGGTGTACAAGATGGAATTATTCCATCTTGTGCTGCGTTTGTAGCCTTGCCAACACGTTATAGTGAGAAAGTTTCAGGCTGATTCCATCTTCTGCTGCGTTTGTAGCCTTGCCAACGCGTTATAGTGAGAAAGTTCCAGGCTGAGTATCGTTCCCAAGTGGTTTAGTTGGTAGAACGTCAATGCTCTATACTGATGTCCCGGCTTGGGTACTTTTTCACTATGTTGGCTATACGCCTATTAAGCAATTAAAAAATGATTATATTTGTTAAAGTTTATTAAACCTTAATTTTTTGTCATTTGACTAGCTACTTTTAATTTTTTTAAACCTAAAATAAATCTTTCCACACACACACACAAAAAAAAGAAGACCCGGAAGAATTAAAAACCGGAAATCTGTTATATATGTTTAGGAGAGATGTGTTGCGTGAGAAAAGCTTTATCTGAAATTTCTAATTCATATTATTTTTGAAACGAGCACACGTATGTGTTTCAATATGAAACTAAATTTCATTCATTACCAACAACAATAAAAAAAAAACATAAAATGGCACTAAATTGACAGTTAATTTCTTTTATTTCTTTGATCCCACACTGGAAACGATATCACAATATGAATCCAATTTTCCCCATAACAGTGATAAGACAATGATGATGTCAATGATAAGTGGGCAGTTCTTTTATAATTTTAAAAACAGCTTATTGATCAATATTGATGCTTACTACAGAAAATTTTGCCATCTCGCTCACCTGGACCTCATATGAGGATTCTAAATTAAGTCATAAAAATAGACTTTTTAAATTATTTTTCGACAAAATTTTATGTTGTGCTACACCTATTAAACACCAAAGCTTCTTATGTTATATAAATTATTTTTATGTTATATAAATTATTTTTATGTTATATAAATTATTTTCTAGAATAACATTTCAGTTATATCAATTTAAAGAACAATTTTTTTAAATAATACGTGAACGAAAGGGTTAGGTGTTTGCTTATTTTTGCCGCTCTCTTGAAAAATTTCCAGACAAATCAATTTTCTTCAAAAAATTCTGAAAAATTTAATATATTTTGAAGAAAAATTTTATATGGGTAAAAGATGTAAACCTTAATATTTTTACTCCTCTGTGAAATTTTGAAAAACGATACATTTGCTACTTACGTTTCCGAGATATACTTTTTTTCTTTTGACTTCTATAATTTGAAAACGAAATATTTCTCCGAATTATCTTATTACAAATCACTCTTGACGGAAACAAAAAAGTTTCAATACCGTAATTTACAGAATATAATCAGCTGGCCAAATAAACGTACTTACAGCCAACATTTTTTATTTGATAAGATGTAACTTGCTCCTTTATGGTACTTGTTCGATTTCATTTATTAAGTAAAATTTTCTGGTTCAAAACTTTTTAAATTCATCCACGGATTGTATTCCGGAATTTACGGTAATTTGAAACTTGAAAAAAAAAAATGAAAAGAAAGAAAGAAAAAGCTTTTAAACAAACATATTTGTTATTAAATCCTTTAACAAATTGATCAATTTACATAGTTTTGTTTTTCCTCCATAGCAGTGGTCGGAAGTAGTGCACTACAAGTATCAAAACTGCAGTAGTCGCTACTTTTTCCAGTATTGTATAGAGTAGCGTGATACAAAAAATCAGTAGTTTGCAGTGAGCACTGATGCTACTTTTAACACTATTTGAGGGAAACAAAAGTGCCATTCTGCAAATCACGTGCTCGTAACTTACTTTTGTGCAAAATATATTTTGTTAACCAATTTGCGAATTTCCGCAGAAAATGTTAGCCGCATCGCATGAAGTCATAGATATTTCCATTAACACTTGTTACCAAGTGCTGATGTGCCAAAGAAATTAATTTTCTTGTCAGCAACACTTGTCTAGTTACTCGTTATTAGGTGCTCATCTTTTAATGCCGGGTTTCTCAATTTGGAATTGCTTTATTTACAGATTTATTTATTGTTTATATATTTAGAGTTGTTTTTCCGTAATTTTCCAGATTATAAAATTAGACAATTCAATATAATTAACTCTTTATAAAACTCAATACAATTAACACATTAAGAGTTTGTTGGAGCAATACCATCCTATAGTATAGATAATCAGTGTTGCCAGTTCGCTTTTTTTTTAATTCAGCCCCCTTTTCGCCTTATTTTTGCCATATATAATCTGTCATTAAATAAAGTGGATATTACTCCTTCAAAAAAAAAAAATTGTTGGCATTCAAGCAATCTGAATTAAAAAAAGTAGTGGGCTTGCAATGCTGTAGATAATGCCTCAGGACATACACTAAATTGTATGACGTAGTTAGGGATCGGCCGACTTTTTAATGTGTACATACATTCGCGCTGCTATACATTAGCTTTGTAAATTAATTCGGAGAAGTTGTATTTATAATTATGAGTTTTAAAATGATGAATAATGTGTTGTACGCTTTTGTAAGGGTAATTAGAAAATATACCCTAAAGTAGCCACCTTTTAGCTTTCCAAAACAAATTGAAAATGAAATGGATTGCTGCTAGTCATCGGAAGGATTATGTTCCAACCAAACAATCTCGGGTATGTTTTTGTTGCTGAATTACGAGTTTTAAATTTTCATTTTTATTTTTTGTTTTTTTATTTACAAAAACAAAATCGAGACTCATAATAACTGAATAAATAGAGCATGTATGGTTAATCTTACTTTTTTCTTTTAAACTCTGAGGGAGGGGTCTTTCACTTTGAAAAAATTACATTACCTGTAACATTTCTTCATGCTATGCAGATGCACAGATTAAAATATAATTATTAAATAGGAACAGTGTTACATGATCAGTGTTATATGAGAAGTGTTATATAACAGTGCTAAAAATTAAATTTTCTTACGATTTTTGCAAATTAAATAAGAAATGTCATAACTAGAAAAAATTAGATTTTATCCTTCAAATACTCAAGGTTAAAATTTTCATTCCATGGCTTTTTTTTAAAATCATAAAATGCGTATGATTTTTATTCTAAATATATAACAACCTAATAATAAGCCAAATATCTTGGAATATGTTTCGGAATTTGGCGTGTTCAAAATCAATTTATTAGACAGTTTATATTTTACTTACTTCTTACACCTTATTTCCCAATTTGTTTTTTATATTCACGGAGTATATTTCTTACTAGCTGACCCGCACGGCGGTGGGCCCGTGATAATAAAATTAAACAAACCTAAGGTTTGTATGATTTTAAATCTTTAACACGATTTTGAATGAAATTATTTATTTAAAAGTGAAGCGCACGCAACGGAAAATCATTTACTTCCACCTTCCACCAACAGGGGGCGCATTCTAATCTAAACGAACCTCCGACACGTATTCCCGCTGCCTGCGGCACCGTATAGTCTGCGCACGCGCTGCAAAATCTTTTAGTCCTACATTACGCCGCTAGGAAGCGCACTCTGTTCAAAACAAACCACCTTTCCAACGAAACTACGACACATGTCCCTGCTGACTTCGGCACCGTATAGCAGGCACGCTGCAAAATCCTTTAGTTCCACCTTCCACAGCCAGGGGGCGCAATTTGATCTTTACAAACATTCGACACGGGTACCCGTTGTATCAAGGGAGTTGATTGAACCAATTCCCGTCGAAATGGGGATCATAGAACTCGAGAAAATAATGCGCCCCCTGGCGGTGGAAGGTGGAACTAAAATCTGTAACGCGATTGAAAATGAAATCGAATCATCCAAACCCCGTTGTGGTCGGGCCCATAGAACCCGATATAAGAATGGACAGTTACAGAAAAAACCTTGTAGGTTTGCCCGCGAGGGGGCGCTTGGTCAAGTGCACAACGACAAATCTCGTACTTTGCTTTTTGGTATTCATCAAGTGAATACGGGTTGTGTACTTCTATTAGGAACATAAAGTTAATTTTTACGAAAATCGTTATTTAAAATATCCGGTATTCTCTATATGTAACATTTATAAAACGCTACCTGTGAAACTAAAAATGTAAAATTTCTTAAATGGAATTTGTTTTGTGTAAATTCGAGCAATACAATTGTTTTTATTAATAAGAGTTCTCAATTAATGAAAAACTCGCCGCCAGGGGGCGTGTGGTGAAGTACAATAAATGTGATATTAAACAAACAGGCGTTAAGACGTTAACAAAAAGACGAGTTCTTGGACTATCCTTACCTAAATTTTCAGACTTGTAAGTGCGCTCGATTTCGCTAGCTATCGTAGACACACAGACACACACAGAATGAAACTTTCTTTTCTTAGTATAGATATTCATAATATCCGTCATAACGTTAGGGATTGATGTTTCTATAAACTCATTAACTTACGAGAAAAAAGAAATGAAAAGTCATTATCTATGCTAAAATTAAGCGAAAAACACGAATTTCTTCATATTTACATATTTTTTTTTATTCTTTATATTGCAAAACCCATCCCTAATTCTATAGACTATACCTTTTCGATTATGGCTTTTCTTACATATCTGTTGAAGTTTAAGCATTTTAAATGTACCAAAATGTCAAAAATAAACTTGAACTAAGAAAAATGAAATTACAGATTGGAATTGTAATTCATTTAAAAGGTAAATAGATGTAGTAAAAATGCTTTTTCACATATTTCTAATCAGTGAATCTTTACGTAACTTCACTAGAGTATACTAGGGACCTAAATACATTTCAGGCAAAACTTCGGATATTGATATTTTCGCCAATTTTCGCAAAGTGAAGGGTACCGACTCCCCTTGATATTTAAAAAATTCAGTTGGAATGAAAAACTTCATGAAGATTTATTGATATAAGGTTTGCCGGAGTGTATACAAAATTTCACGCGTGCGTATGAAATTAAATTGAGATCTTTCTTAAGTTGATAAATCGTCAAAATTTCTGTTTTCAGATAAGTGGAAAGATTCAATGAGTAAATGTAGTATTATCAGAAAATTCTAACTGAAATTGCCATACACATATTCCTTTTTTCTAAATCACTCCCTCCTTTTTAGGGTTTCGTTCATCTGACGAAATCCTATTCGTCTCACTTCTCTGTCTGTCTGTCCGTCACAATTTGTACTCGGAAACTGTATAAGTTAGAGACTTCAAAATTTCTGTACTTATAACTGAATACCTCCTGTCACACAACAAATAATAAAATTTTGAAAAATTCTTATATTATTTTAATTAATTAAAAATTCATTAAAAATTTCCCGAAATTGCACTCTTTTTAACAAAAAGAAACTGAAAAGTTCACTTCTGACTGCTTTGTACGCCTGGCGAGGCTAGCAACTATCCAATCAAAACATCGGAGTGAACCTTCTAAATAGTTTGGGATCTCTCAGCGAGGCTAGCTTTCAATAAAAATTTTCACACTCAAAGTAATAAAACCGCAAATAATACCAGTAGTGGCATATTTTAGGCTTTCTAAAATTATGAAACCTATTTTATTGATAAACTAGCTAATCCGCCCGGCGTTGCCCGGGCCCGAAATATTAATAATCTGTTCTATACGAATATGACTGAAATCTGTAAGGCTATCGAAATCAAGTCGAATGAGGCAAACTTCGTCGTAATCGGGCTCATAAAACCCAAGATCGGAAAGCGCATCCTGGCGGTCGAAAGTGCAGCTAATATATTTAAGGCTATAGATATCAAGTCGAATGAGCCTAACCCCGTCGTAATCGGGTCCATAGAACCAGATATATTCCTATAGTTCCACTTTCCACCGCCAGGGGGCGCAGTCTGTTCTGGAAGAGGCCTTTTCAGAACACTTGACCCAACCAAATTTCCTAGTAGAATTGAAATTTAACTACGGGTAAACATTGCCAAAATAGCGGAAATCGCGAAACTGGGTTACGTAATCGATCGTTTTCTAAAGGGTTAATGTAGATATTTTTTAAAACCCAACGATGCATTTTGAAGAAAATGAACGATCTATGATATGGAGTCTACTGTTTGTCCGTACTTGCATTTCCCGAGTCGATGCCGATTTTTAAATCTGGACCAAAAAAAGGAAATTCGCGTGAGTGAGTTTTGAAAAGGATTTTTTTTCGGAGGGTTAAAATTAATTTTTTTCAAAACGGACACCAGATTTTAAAAAACAAAGGGATATAGATTAGGCACGGTATTTTTAGTTTTTCGTATCTTGTTTATAAACGCCAATTCGGATTTTTAAAGATACGAGAAATAGTTAAAAAAGCGAAATTGACTTACGGTTAAAAACGTTTTCGAAAGGGTTAACGTGATTTATTTTTTAAACTAAAGGTTTCTGCCTAAACCCGATAGAACGTAGATGTCTTTAGGTGTGTTTGCTTTTTGTTTGGTTATTTTAGAAAGCCGATGCCAGATTTAATATATAGCAGAAAATCGGAATTCGCAAAAGAGAGTCCTGCGCACGATTTTTTTTTGAAGGGTTAATATTCGTATTTTTCAAAAATACATATGTCAAAAAAAGAATAAATGTAGATATTGTCTGGTATTTTTAGTTTTTCGTACCTGTCTCTGAATCGCAGATGCGAAATTTTAAAAATTGCCAAAATCGCAAAAATCGCAAAACGGCATACAGAAAATATACTTTTTCGAATGGTTAATTTTTATATTTTTTAAAACCAAAGGTGGCTTTGAAAAGGACAAAAACGGTTCTTTAATTTGGTGACCTTCGTTTTTCCGTATATTTTGTATTCCGGTAGATGCAAGGCTCGGAAAACGGGAGAAAATAAAAAACACGAATTCGATGCTTTTTGATTATTTTTTTTGAAAGGGTTAAATGTAAATTTTTTTCAAACCAACCAGATCGTTCGAGACGTAAAAGTATGTTCTTTTAGAATATGTAGACGGTTTTTCCGTATTTTAGGCCGTTTGTCGATGGCGAATTTAGAAATACTTTAAACAAAAACGGAATGTCTTCTGCTTTCTTTCTTCTGTTCCGGAAGATACGGAAACTGGTTTCTGCACATGCGCCAGCTCGCTTCAGAATAATGACTTTTTTATTTGTGATCTTTGATCAGTTTTTAATTGATAACTACTTTAATTTTCAAAATTTTAAAATTCTGAGGCTCAGGTATACCAGGAGAGTGTTTGGACTACCTAAATCGAAATTTACAGACTTCTAGGTGCGCTAAATTTTCCTAGCCATCGCCAACAGACACACACACACACACAGAGCGAAACTTTCTTTTATTAGTATAGATTTGAAAACTATGCATATATACATTAAAAAAAAATCTAAATTCCAAATTCCAATTTTCGTAAAATTCGATTCATAATTTGCTCAAGATATTAATTAAAAAATCATTATTTTTCCAATCAAAAATGAATTCTTTTTAATTAAGTACACCGGTAGACATTTGAGGGCAGACGGAAAAGGGGTTACCAGAGTCAGGGTTGCCAGATAAAACCGCCAGTCAGAAATTTGAATGTGTATTCAAATAATTAAAAATATTTCAGGTAGGGATTTGAAAATTGGTATGTATACGCAAAAAAATTTTCTGTTTCAGAAAATTTAATTTTCGAAAAAAATGACAGGTAATTTTTTATATTATCACAATACTGATTTATTTATGGAAAATAATGTTATTCTGCGAAAGGAATATTAAACGAAACCCTTTATGCGATCTCCGATCACACTTACCCATTTGTTTTGTATATGATGTGCCTAAACATTTCGTATTTTTTGTAAAGTTAAAAAATATAATAAATAACTTCTTCGTTAATTTTTTGAAACAGCAAACCTTAACAAAATCAGCTTAATATAAACTGGATTACATCTAGGTATTCCTCCTAGTGGAAATACGACCAAAAAAAAAATAATTGCTTAAACATACAAACACACCCACCGCTGTGTGACGCAGACATACAGCCAGAAAATTTTAATACAATATAATGGTGGATTTGGAGTTAATTACACTAGTTTACAAAAAAAAAAAAAAATTGTTCATGAAATGAAACATATATTATTTATGTAGGCTATGGACGGTAGTTAAAAAAATATTTTTTTATTTTTTGTAGCACGTCACAATTTTGAGATATGAAGGTCTTTGTTTTCTGTCTACCCGCAATTGTTTAACCCTTTCCGGCACAGACAAATTCTATTCGTAAAATGAGAAATTACTGACTGACACCGGAATTTACAAACGACTGTTTTAGTAAATAAGATCTCGTTATTTTAAGCTTTCATTGTAGAAAAAGAAATTTATTAAAATATTCTTGGTGACTATTGTTTATTTGGATGTAGTTTTTGTAAAAATCTTCTTAATAAATATTTCAAAAATCTGACGTGCTGGATTTTTAAAAATATTTTTTCCTATATGTAGATGCCCAAAGTAACGTAACCGTATATCTTTCATTTCATGAACAAAAGTCGTGTAAACTAGTGTTATTGGTGGAAAATATATCTGAAAAAAAAAAAGGCATGCAGTTTTGTTTGCATCAGAAATGGTTGATGCCAAGTAGTAACAGAAACTTCTTCGTGGAACATAACATGGTTGTTATCTTTTATTCCTATACTGAAAAGCTTGTCTGTCTATATCTTTATTACTTTGCTCTATAATAAATTTTTTTCTTTATAGAGCATTCGTCATTTTTCAATAACTTTATCACGTCGTGAGTAGTAAGCTGTCTCCTAACGAAATTTTCTATCTTGTCAAGTCCCGAAAACATGCAAACATACAAATTTTGACAGTCCTTTCCGTTAATCAAAAAAATAGAAACGCTACTCGATTTCTTTGGTTTGGAATAATAACACCTGCAAATTCCGTGCATTTACGAATAAAAGTGAGCTCGTGACTGTGTCAGAAATTAACCTGTTTGAGTTTGAGAACTATCTAAAATGATTACATTCCAAACATTTTCTAATGAATCTGATGATTATTTAATTAACTTATATTTAGCCAATTGATTTTGACACCAATCAAACTCTGACAAATATAATTTTCTTCCGAAAGCTTATTTCTAGGGAAAATATCGTGTCTTGAAGCATTGCCCTGCACTCTTTTTTAAATCCTTTTAGAGCCTACACTAGTCGCACGAAGAGGTTTGAAAGCTAATGTTAAAATAATGGAGGTGTTCATTGCAAATTTCTCGTTTGCATTTCAATATTTTTAAATGGTTCTTTTTAAATAGAATATCTGAAGTTGATGTCTAACGTTGTACCTCTGTTCTTTTTCGATTTTGGTTGCAGTTTCATCCATAGGACACTTTCAATTTTGGAACCAATCAACCTATTTTTTCCGAAATTAAAAGTGCCCTCAGAATAAAATATGGAACTATGAATAAAAAGAAATTGACATATCCTCAAAATGGTGAAATTTTAACCGTAACCAGTTCCACAAGGTCTGATTACCGCCGGGGAAAACTTCCACCAGTAAATCTGAATAGAAAATTTCTCCTTTTTGAAGTCCTTATTCGTGTTGAATTTCTGTCATAATTAAAGCAAAAATATGTATTCGTTTTACCTGGTCGAAGTTTTCGCTGCCAATACGCAGGCCTTGCGGTTAGGCCATATTGGGACCATGTAAAAAATCCTCCTGACAGTGTCAGTGAAAAAGATTATAACCACCAGGGCAAACTTCCACCAGTAAAAATGAATGGAAATTTTTGCCTTATTTATGACAGAAATTTTGCATGGATCATATTCGTTTAAATAAGGCGAACATTTCAATTCAAATTTACTGGTGGAAATTTCCCCCGACAGTAATCAGGACCTGTTGATGTGATGTAAACAAACAACAGCCGCCATCTTGTGACTACGTCCAGAGTTGTCTCACTAGCAACTGGTAGACACTACACTATATGTCTCCTCCTTTTTATTCATAGCTCCATTGCACAAAACTGAAAGAAAGAAAGAAAAAAGATACATTGTTAGACTTCAACCTCAGATAATCTATGCAAAAAGATGTCGGCAGCGCAGTATAAAATATTTGTTTACTTTTTTCTCGCTTCATCAATATGCATTAATAGATAGGTAAGGAAAAACATGATTCTTATCTTCTTATTACTTCGAGGTGTTGAGATCATATATCCAACGGTAGCACCTCCCGGTTTAAGCTTCGATGATAATCCATTTTCTGGGAGATATTTCACTGACTCACATCTATTTTATTTAATGCTGAAAGAAATATACGATTAATATGTATGTTTTGTTTCAAATTAGCTACCATCTTTTAAGCTTGATTATATTAATTTAATAGCAGAAGTTTAAGTATAAATGCTATTATTCAGAGCGCTGTACATAGGCTGTGACCTTATATGTTTACAATATGAAAACGGAGAGTGGGATGAATAAAATGTTTTTAGTATTTTGATAAAAATACGCGAAGATGTCATTGAATTTACACATGATACAGTATGGTTATGATTCAGCTTCATGTGGTGGTTTTCACAGTTCATCACGAGTTGGGTATTTTCTGATGAAATGTTTATGATCGATTGCGCGCAATGTCCGCTTTCACTTTCACTAATTGGATGAATGTTTGTAAGCTCTTTATCCAAAATAGGAGATTAGATTAATTGGATTTTCCATCAAAAGAATCATTTTCAAATACTGAAATGCAAACGAGAAATTTGCAAAGAACGCTCTTATTGGTTTAACGTTAGCATGCGAATTTTTATGCTGACTATACTGTAGGCTCTTAATAACCTAAAAAATATATTTATTATTTACGATCTGTTAAATTTACATAACTGCAAATCCTTCCAAATCTATCAAAAACTGATTCAAAATATTCATAAGTTTTGTTTACAGACTTAATAATTTTTGTTTAAATAATTTAAATTTAACAAAGACAATAAACTCCGGGGATTTACTCCTGTTTAATATCCCCTCTTCTCTGTCTGATTTACAGAAAATGTTGATAGAAATTAAAAAAAAAAAAAATCTTAAAAAAAAATTCAGAGGTATTGAACAATTTAAAAGATATTTTTTATTACTTCGTATTTCATGTATTTATTTTCTAAATTATATACACTGCTCAAAACAATTAAAGGATATTTGAAGTTTTATATAAAATAAAGATATAAACGAAAATTTTTTTGCCGAAAATAGAAGAAGAGAATCACAAATGCAAATTTTTCTGGTTTTCAAACTGTGGAGTATGCAAATTTTGAGTTCGACGTCAAAAACGTCGCTTCAGCGGCAGCGAATGAAATTTGACTTTCAACTGGATAAAAGAGAATGAAGACAAGGATGATCGGCATTCAGTGATTGCTTTGTTTCGA
Source organism: Maratus michaelseni (assembly GCA_963931845.1). Taxonomy (NCBI): domain Eukaryota; kingdom Metazoa; phylum Arthropoda; class Arachnida; order Araneae; family Salticidae; genus Maratus; species Maratus michaelseni. Next base: position 136,015,914 of record OZ007586.1, on the reverse strand, counting down.
TGAGTACGATGTCTCAGCGAAGTCATTTGACAGATTCAGAAGCTTGGAGAATTGTTGATAGGTTAGAAGGGGGCCAAACTCAAGCCGAAGTAGCGCAAGCCATTGGAGTGTCACAAAGTGTCATTTCCAGGATCTGGAACCGTTTTTTGGACAGTGGATGTGCAGGCCGAAGACCAGGGCAAGGTCGTAGACGGGCAACAACGCCCAATGAAGATCGGTATTTAGCGTTAACAGCTCGGAGACACCGAAACATGAACGCTACTCTTCTCCAACAACACCTTCGCTCGGCTACAGGCACCACGATTTCAACTTAGACTGTCCGAAACCGGCTCCATGCTGTAGGTCTGTATGCTCGCCGACCGATGGTATGTGTTAGATTAACATCAAGGCATCGTCGCGACCGCAGGGAGTGGGCAACCGAGCATGTCAACTGGAGGAGAAATGAATGGAACAATATTCTGTTTTCTGACGTGTCCCGTTTTTCTGTGCATCCGGATAATAGGTGTATTTTCATCTGGAGGGACCGTGGCAGTAGGAATAATCCTGCGTTCGTGCACGAAAGTGTCAGATTTGGCGGTGGAGGAGTGTTGGTGTATGGTGGCATCTCCATTGACGGGCGCACTGACCTCTACATCATTCGAGATGGAGCTCTGACTGGTCGCCGATATAGGGATGAGATCCTCAGACCTATTGTAGTCCCTTACGCTGCAGCAATCGGAGATAACTTCATTTTAATGGACGATAACTGCAGGCCACATCGTGCAAACCTGGTGGAGGATTTCCTTTTCGAGGAAGGAATCGTTCGAATGGAATGGCCAGCGTGTTCTCCAGACATGAATCCAATCGAGCACGTTTGGGACGCTCTAGGAAGACGAGTTTCTGGCCGCCAACAACCCCCACAAACTCTCCAAGAACTGGAAAGAGCTCTTCTGGAAGAGTGGGGCAGAATACCCCAACTCGTCATTAATAGCCTCATTGAGTCCATGCCTCAAAGGTGTTCAACGTTGCTGGCCGCCCGTGGAAACCATACCCCCTACTGAAAATGATTTTCTTTGAAGAAAACACCTTTTCTTATTCTTTTTTTCTCATATGCACAAATTGTGTTTTTTTCCTTTTGTACACAAATGCGCAATAAAATGCATTTTTTTCTGCCAAACATGTGTAATTTATTCTCATATAACCTACTATGTCTGTCGACCATGTATCAATCAGCTAAAAAGTTTCCCAGATACAAAATCCACCTAAAACTGCAATATCCTTTAATTGTTTTGAGCAGTGTATTTTTAGTGTAACCCATTTCAGTTATTCGTTGTGTTTCAAGATAATTTTACTGTAACTGAAGCATCAACAGGTCATGAATAAATAATGCAATAAGAATCAGTGTCAATTAGAATTGTTAAGAAAAGTACTAATTTTGAAGTACGGGATTAAACATGATGATTTTCGGGAATAAACAAGAAATCTGGACGATGAACTGAATATCATAACATACTGAACAATTTAATAAAAGAAACTATTTTACGTAGGCTTCCGTTTAATTTCAGAATACTGAATATTTAGTATAAACAATTAAAAATACCACCTATCCTTTTATTAGATTTTTCGTTTTTTATTATTATTATTTTTTATTTTTTTTATTTTACAGTAAAACATTTTGTTTAAGACTTTCAAATTTAAGCATAGCTTTCATATATTTGTTAAGCAAACTACAGAAATCAAATAAAATTTAAAAATCTACAATTTACAACTATTACTTAAGGTTGATTCTTACATAATTTTACAAAATACTTATTCAGTGATATTTTAATTATATATTTTCTCCAGAACTTTGTAAAAAATAATTGTAAATCAGCTAGTTTAAAGTAATTAAAATTAACACACGAATATGGAGCTTTAGCCAAATCCTAAATTTAGTTAATGGCGATGAGAATTCATACCTAAATCAATAGATCATATTTTTAAATTTAAATAAACTTTCCAAGGTTTAACTCTTTTTCAGATTTATACACAATAAATTTGAGCTCCGAATTTCGTTGAACATTTATCTACAACATTTTAATTATAAAATCAATAAGACAGTAATTTAATTTTTTTTAAATAAATTGTTAGAATAAGGCGTACCATTGATTTAATAAATTCAATAGTAAAATATTCATATTTAATTTTCAAATATTCGAAATTTCTTGAAAAATTAGCTGTAAACAAAACCTTAATTTATTTATAATTAGATTTAATAACTGAAAAGTGAAAACTTATTATGATAGCGGAAACCCATTGAAAAGTTAATTTTAAAAGGAGTAAACATTAAAACTTCAGAAGTAAAGTATTGAATATTAATGCAGAAAAGGAATGGATGCTTAAAGCGTCACTTCAATAACGGCTTCTTTCGTCAGTTCCGTTTCTTCAGCAATTTTAGTCCTCAAGATGGACATTAATATAGTTTTCACTACATTTAAAATATTTATTTTATAAAAACAATTTATATTTCAGGATAAAATAAGTTTCTTTGTTCAGAAATTTTTAAAAGCTAGAAAAAAATAATTCAGATTCCTAGGGAGAGCAAGTATTTCTTCTTGATTTCTCCTAGCTCATACATTCTAATGACATTTTGATTAAACTTGGATATTAATCTACAAGAAATATACACTTAAAAAAAAAAAAACATCAAATTTGTGACGGAAGGTAAAAACCTCGAAAACTATTCATCATATTTCCTTTTTTAATAGCTAATTGTTTAAAGGCTTCTCGGACTTTCATATTTTAAAACCTAAATCAAAACAGACAAGAACGAAAAAAATTATGAAACACCATCCAGCACTAGCATAATAGTATTAAGAAATTTCATTTTTTTTTATACAATGAAATGAAATACCTAAATAAGCAATTTTAAAAACACATAACTCAATAACAATGCATTTTCAGCAATTGCTGTCGATACACCGTAATATGTGTGAATTCTGTTGTGTGGCCCTGTATATGATCTATAGACTTTAAACACACCACGTAATACACTAAAAATTAGATAAATTAAAAAACGCATCTAATGGTACCTTAGCGAAAAACGCACTTTCAGAAGTTATCGATCATAGTCAGTCCTGTAAGCAATTTTTTTGTGCTTCTCTGTAAATGAACGATAAACGCTTCGCACGCCATAATTCATAGAGAATATGATATTTTTAATACGTGCATATGCTGATTGGCGATAATGTTTTTAAAATGACCAATTTGACAATAAGTATTGGGTGATGGAGCGCATATTAAATAGTTAATATGTAAAGTATATGTGATAGATTCGCCAAACTAGTTTCCGTTTGAAAAAGAGTATCTCTTTTTTTGAAAGGACTAAGGAACAGTGTCCGTACCTACTACTCGGAAGATTCTGGCTTAACCTAGACATATGGCGAACATATGGGTGCATTATATACAAGTACGATACATAATCTAGAATTTTCTTTGAACGATAAAAAAAAAATATTTTACTCCGAAAATGGGAGATTTTATTGCTCTCAAAGATTCCTTGATCTTAGACTCGATTTTACATCTACAAAATTAATGGTTTCCTCAATTAATGACAAAACGAGCGTATACGTTTTATTTTCCCACGATTCTTACAGTTGTTCATGAAATTTAACTTTTTTTTAAATATATTTTATTCTAAGTTTTCTAAGAACATATCAGACACTTAGTGGAGTGGTGAATGTTTCTAGAACGGAATTAAATTCTAAAATTCCCTGCCAAAACATTAAAAATCTAATAAAATAAATATGAAATTTCTTTTGTTGTGATGAAGGCGTGATGTGTAAAAATGAATGTAATGTAAAGCGCAAACAACCAAAATAAAACATATATGCAACAGTTTCGAGATATCCTAAAAGGAGTCCAATTCTTCAGTGAAAATTAAAACAGACAGAGAGCGAGAAATCACAACAGCAAGGAGCTATTTTTATGAAACCTTGAAAAAAATATATTCCATACTGAAGCAGTAAGCTAAATATTTTCAGACTGTGTGAGCCTTTCGTGACGTTGGTTTTGACTTATCACGTATTTACCAGAAAATAAAATTATACACATATTTAAGATGATGACTTTGTTTAGCCCATTCGCTGCCAACCACGAGTATACTCGTGGTTGAAAACATTCAAAATAAAAGTGTATGATACAAAAAAACCTGCCTATCCACCACTATTTTAATATGTTAAAAAATAATTTATTTAATGACAAAAACTTTGCTATTAAAGTTACCAAATATTATCTTTCAGAATTTTTGGTGGGAAACGAATTTCATTAAAAATATTGAAGCCTCCGCCCACATAGTTTTGACAGTGAATGGGTTAGTCTTTTTACTTTGTATGATCAATAATAATGACTTAAATCACTCTAAAACAAAAATACTGATTGTACGTATGGAATACCATTAAGTTAATAAATAATACAATCTTGTGGTTTTTTTTATAGCTTATTAATAAGTAATAAAGATGACATGTTTTCTGAAGCATTTGATTTAGGAGATAGCATTAAAATCGAAAATAAACCAATAACTTTCAAAGTCAACTCTTCAGCATCTGTACACATGGAACTATGAATGAAGAGGAATTGACATACCCATAAATGGTGAAGCTTCAACACTGCAACCTGTTCCACAGAGCCTGATTACCACCGAGGCAAACTTCTGCCAGTAAATTTGAACAGAAATTATCTCCTTGTTGAAACGCCTTATTCATGCAAAGTTTCTGCCATAATGACGGAAAAAATTTCAATTCGTCTTTACTGGTAGAAGTTTGTCCCGACGGTAGTCAGGCCCTGTGGTTCCGCCATATTGTGAATACATAAATAATCCTCCTGTCAGTGTCGGTGAATTTGGTTACCGCCGGGCAAATTTCCACTAGTAAATTTGAACAGACATTTTCGATTTATTTAAACGCCTTATTCGGGCAGAATTTCCGTCATAAATAAGGCAAAAATTACTATTTGTTTTTACTGATGGAAATTTGTCCCGGCATTAATCGTCCCTGATCCAATGTAAACAAACAACAGCCGCCATCTTCTGACTACATCCTCAGTTACTTCACTCGGAACCGGTAGATACTACACTATCTGTCTCCTCTTTATTCACAGCTCCATTCCTGTACAATGCCTGATTTCCAATTTAGTCGAAATCTCGAAGAGATTAGCTGTGGTGTCTCTGTGCACTAGGATGGGGCTAACAAGAAAAGCGAGTACGTTGCATGACCTCAGAATCCCGTCTCTAAAAGAACAAAACAAAGGAAAGCAATAGAAAAAAACAGAAAAGACGATAAGAGGAAAAACAAAGAATTTTTGAAATTTCTCCCAAAAAGAAAGAAACAAAATCAGTGTTTTTTACATTTCACTTTGATTTTTTCGGGAGGGAGAGGGGTACACTGTAGCCTTAGCACCACCACCCCTATTGGATACGCCCTTATATCAAGACAATATACATATTTTTTAAAACCTCTTTTTAAAATGAGTCTAAATATCTGTGGAAAGTGTTATAATAAATAATATTAATGAAGTAGGTATATGTGAAATTACGCAAAATTCAAGGTCGATTTTCGAGTTCTGCTTAACCCTCCAAGTACCTGGTTTTAATTTTTTGATGAGCATTCTTAGTTTTGCATGATTTGAACCGGAAATTTATTTCCATTAAATGTAGCTTCTTATGTGTCTGTTAGATCTTATTTATTAAGTTTAAATTATTATTTTTTTCTGGTTTGAAACATGAAAAACTTCAAAACAAACAAAAAAAAGACCCTAATGGTACAAGGAGGATTAAATTACAGTAGAATAATTACATCATACAGCAGAAAATTAGATTCATACTTATATTAAAGTTATTATTTTGTGTTTATGTCTTATTAATTAAGACAATGAAGTTTTAACATTAAAAATTAGTACAGAATTTCCCAATAATTAAAAAAAAATACAGTAACTCTTTTCTTTGTTTTACGAAAAAAAAAAAATACAAAAAAAAATCATATGTTAGGTTTTCAGTGGCTATTTTTTTTTCTTTTATTCAGATTATATGGCGTTATGTGACGTCTGCTTTCTCTCTTCTATGTTATGAAAAGATGCAATCCAGTTAACTACTGTTTGGATTTTACGAACGAACCATATTAAGCTGAAAAGTTTTTCTTTTTTGTTTTTTTTTCTTGTTTTTTGACAATTTATATGATTATCCGAAAAATTATTTGAGCTTGGACACACAGAAATGAAAATATTCAGCATATTATCTATCCTGAAATTTAAAGCCAGTTGTAAACGAGGATATCTTATGCGGATTTCAAACGAAAGAGAAAATGATGTATGCTGTATTATGGAATTCTGGGGCTCAGGAAATGTGTGCTTCTGGAGATTAATATGCAGAAAATCCAAATTATTCCAAGGAGGGACGCTTTGATTCTCCGATGGGGAGGAGGGAAGATTTTCCCTTGGCCACCACCTACATTTATCTGTGGTCAAAAATTTGTGACACATTGTCCTGATAAATTTAGAGGCTTTTTACTTTTTTTTTCATTTTCTTTCTCGTTAAAAAATAATTTTTCATGTTTTATTGCCCAAATTACTGTCCGCTATTCAGAGGTTAGACATACAAAAATTTAGGTTTTGGGAGCTGGGATTGGAAAAGTGTCCGTTAAATAGAGGTGTCCGTTATGAAGGTTTTACTCCTTAATCTTTATTCTATGGTAGGAGTCATGTAAGTTTTTCTTCTTGAGTTCTCATTTTGTGGAAAAAAGTTATTGTTGTAAAATGTATTATATTTTTGAGAACAATCAAATTTTGTAAAGAAAGACCAAGTTAAATTAATCGCATTCAAGCTAAACATTCTCAAAACAAACTTTGTAAAGTCCTCCTGCTAAAGTTTTCCTTTCTGGTGAATTTGTTTACTTTGCATGTTACATTTTATATCTTAACAAAGGTTAAAATATTGTATATGTAATATGTGTAGAGTTCCCTTTTATGAAATGGGATTTTTTGAAGGGAATTATTTTATAAAATAGAATTTTGTCAGGGGATCCACTTAACTGGTGACTTCTCATAAAATAACATTCACGGTGAATTCACCAAATGACGATCATTTGAGAGTAATAATGAGGCGAATAAAATATATCACATTTTGGTTCATCGTGGTGACTGTGATGTTTGTGACCATATGTGACGTCACAATAACGCCACATCGACCGTCTGTGCTATTAGGGTAGTATGTATTTGCTGCACTTCCCGTTTATATCAGTTTCTTTTAACCACTCGCGATTACCTCTTTGTTAAAATAATAGCATTTTGTGTTTATCCCTAAATTTATGGACACCAGTGTAGACGAATCGTCCATGGATGAAAACACTACATTAAGAAAGTAGCAAAAAATGCCCTGGTATTATTCAAATGTTTAAACATTTTGTGTTTTTACTTTAGTTTTTTATTCATCCGTGAAATGTTACAAATTAAAAAATATATATATACTTCATCTATTTGACTTGAAGCAGTTCTCGTAACGTCTCTTTTATTTGTTTCAATAGGACTAAGATTTTTTTCTTCTCCGTTTGTTTTCTTATCATCCTGTTGAACAAAAATAAACCCAAAGCGTTAGCAATACACACGAGGAAGTTTTTGTGGTAACAACATTCCATTAAACTTTATTGAACTATCTACCGTTTCAAAAGATGCAATATCTTTACATATGTAAAAGTTATTTGCATAAAAGAAAATAGCCATAATTTATCTAAAAGTAATGTATTATTTATTAATATATAAATTACTTTACTTAAAAAAAACTGAGAAACTAAATCGCTAAATAATTCCGAAGTGGAATTTTAAAATTAAATTTTAGGTTTTAGGAGTATATAGGCAAACAGACAATTTACGTTTGGTTTTTATTTACGTTATACTTAGAAATCGTATATATATATATATATATATATATATATATATATATATATAGTTATATATAAAGACTTATAAATTAGAAAGAGTGTTAAATGGTCGCCCCATTATTTCATTTAATCTAAAATTCATTTTTAAAAATAAAGAACTTTCATTAACTTTGAACAAGATATCAATTTAATATGTACAAGTGGAAGAAAATTTGCGCTTCTAATTGAAATACAAGATCTTAGTATAAATGAGATCGTGTTTGAAATGATATTTTGTAAATAAATTTTATTCAAAATTTTAATGAATAAAACTTTTTAATATACTACTCTAAAAATCAACAAAATCAATCTATCACAGAAAATTATGAGTATGTCTTGTGACAATGTTAACCGGATGTATCGATAATGTCCAAAATTTTTAAGGACGAATGAAATTTATACATTACATTGCAAAAAAAAAGACAAATGTTTCTTGATCTACGGAAGTTATTGTAAAGACATTTATATATGAAGTTTTTAATACAAGTACTTACGTCAGTAAATTTCAATGTGAGCACTCTTGGTAGCTCGAAGAATGTCAAGGTGGTATTTCATTTCTCGTCACGTACACAATACTAATTTTTATGTTAATGTTAATACTGTTAATTTATCATGTTTGTCTGTAAAACATGTTTGTTGAACATGAAAATGTTTACTTGATAATTGAAAACATCCGAAAAACCTATATTCCGGTTTAATAAAATTAATTAATACACTATAAAAACTACTTGGAAACATTTCCGAAAGTCAGTGGTAGCAAAAGAAAGTTTGTTTTTATAAATGCTTTTTTGAATCTCGAAAATACATTAGTGTGAGGTTTCTGAAGATAAAGAACGCTTTACTTGGAAGAGGTTATTGAATATATTAATTTGTGGTTATTATTATATTTTCCTTAATTAAGAAACATGTCTTTTTTTACAATGTATAAAAGAAAGATTGTGAATAAATACAGACAAATATTGCATTGTATTTACATATAAACAATTTCTATTAAAGGATGTAAATAAGAAGTTTACCATACTTATGTGCATTTATTCATAAGAGTATTTTTCTTATATGTATAAATATATCCTTTTTTGTATAAAATAATCCATTTCTTGTGTTTTGGATATGTGTAGTAATTAAACGAGAAGAATTTTTTATTTTAAGAAAGTTCAACTTTTTTTTAAATATTTATTTTTTAGTCACCCAATTAGCAAATCCTTATTGGCCTAATATTGCCCTAATATTGAATTTATTGATTTAATATTAGAAATATTTAAAGCATATCACACATGTTGTGAAAATGTGTGTGTTTTTAATTAAATTTTTTTTTTTAATTATCTGTACTTTACAAAACTGACATTTATATGAAAAATTTTCCCTTGTTAAAAGAAAATATAAAATATATACTGTAAAAAGCTTCCACAAAGAGTTTCAAATTGCTTAATATTTAGTTTCCAACTTGATCTAAAAGAGCTGGTACCCTAATTTACGGCGTGTAATACGCGGATCAAGATAATCTGTTCCGAAGCAGAAATTTTGCGCTTAGAAAAATATTGTATTATCTCTACGTCGTATAAATAAGTTATATTTCATTAATTAAAATTTTTGTGTCTAAAAATGTTTGTTTTGTCCACGGATTATGCTCCGGAAATTCGGGTATTAAAAATATGCTGCTTTAAAAGAGTATTGCACGTCCATTTGTAGAAAATTGGCTATTTTCAATTTGCAATTATTGATACTTCAGTAGAAATTTAAAAAAAAATCTACATATGTTTTTACATATTTTTTACATCATAAATGCTGGAGATATTTAAATTTTATCCATGTTTCTGCTAATTTCAAAGCAATGACCTCTCACTTATGCGCAATTAAAAATAGATATATTTAAAATAATTGAGTAATTTTAATAATTGAGAGCAATGTATAAAAGCGAGACTCTTGTGTAGTTTTTTAAAATATAAAATTCTGCATAATAAGTCTTTTTAATAATAAGACTGTAATAGTATCTTTAAAACAATTAACATTTATCTATTTAATTTATTTTAGTTATTTATATCAATAGACCCAATATTCAATTATATTATGTACTTTACCCTGAAGAAATATTATTTGTTTTACTTACACATAAGTAAGCCACTTAAGAAAAGCCTGTTAACATTAATATGTTTTTCTTAAGTCGTGCTTATACACATAGGCGTAGCGTCAGGAGCGGTGGGGGTGGATGCAAACTTTCCATAATTTTTTTCTGAAAAGTAATGATAGCTATATCTAAAACTAAGATAAGCTATCTTGGTCTAAAAGCGCAGAATTCCTGTCTTAAATAAAGCAAAATATACTATTCGGAAACAGTGGGGGTGGGGGGGGGGTGGGATTTGCGTGTGTCCCATCCCACAGACGCTACGCTTATGCATATACAACGACATTTTCTAATTCATTAAGATGCCTGATTGAGTATAATAGTATCTTAGGGTTTCATCAATTTTAAAGACTATCTGTATAGAAACAGGACATTACAAGAACCACAATTACATATTTCTTTTTCACTATTTTCTCTTTTTATTTTCGCAGATAAAATACTGAAAAAGTAATCCTTTGTTTCTTATTGAGATTTTTTTTTAAAATAATTTTGCCAAGTGTCCAAATTTGTAGCGCATAACACAAAGAGGTGGCTCAGAGTAGAACTTATGTGAGAAATATAAAGCGGACTATTTTCTCATTCCCCATGCCTTCAAAAGTCCTCCTTGAAGGTATTCCTTCTGTGAAAATATGGCCAAAACTGGCTGATGCTTACCCCCTCCCCCACCCCTCAATTCCTCATTCCATGATGGAACTTTGACAAAGTTGCATATGATTGAGAGATTCGTATAATAGAGAAATGTATTAGTGAAAAGTCCCTTCAATATTAAAATTTATATTAATATAGAGAATTTATATAAATCAAAAAATTATTCCTGAAAACTAACCTATGTCATTTTGACATACATTTCCCACAGTAAAACATTACGGTAGGAACATTAGCGTTCTAGGTTTAAACATAAAAAATATAACTCAGTGATCTTATTTTCGCATTTAATTTTAAGAGGTCGCATTTAATTAGGATTTTTTTTCTTGTCAAACAAAAATATGACAGTAATAAACAATGATTATAAATAGTTAATTATAAAGCAAATTACTAAATAGAAGAATATAATAGTACTCATTTTAGCTAAAATATCTATAGCTTAAACACGATATAAAATAATTCTAAAGTTACATAAACATTCTTTGAAAATCATATATTCCTTCTTGAAGAAATAAGTTCTAGTATCAAAAGAATTATAAAAATAAAATAAAAATAAAATAATTTTTACAGATTGTTTGGCATTTGGATCCAGTGCAACTTCAACTTCCATCCCATCAGTATGTGTTAGCTATACACATCTTTTTTTCTTTCCAATTAATATTATTGAAAATAATGAATACTTATTGCTATTACTAAGTGATTTATTGTCATCAATAGTGTTTAAATCTTCCAGTGGTGTAGCAAGAATGAATGTTATGGATACCACGATATTCGGATAGTAATTTTTGCCATTAAATAGAAAGATTCTGTTATTATATAAGGCAATAATTACTATTCGAAAACAGGGGTCTCCATAATCCTCCTCTCCTCTGGATGCGCCGCTAGAATCTTCAAACAATGGTACCATGAATGAAAAGTACCCAAAGGAAAAATATTTGGATTCTTCAATGAGCAAGCACTTGTAAGATAGAACTACAGTTTCGGTATGTACTAAAAGTTTGGCTGTTTTTTTTCACCGAAACCGAATGTTCTCTGAAACTCAAATTTTGTGCCAAAATTCACCGAACAGACCTCTCGGTCGATCTCTAGTTTTAGACTTTAGCAAGTTATACATCGTATTTGCTCTCATAATTTCTGTTGAATTTATGCCCCTCTCCTAAAAAAGTACTTTGCGGGAAAAAACACATGCACGTTATTTTTACATGAAGAAATTCAAATGGTTTCGAAGCAGAAATTTCTCTGTCAATCTGGAATAGCAATTTAGGCGATGGAAAGGCAATCTGCAAACATAAGATAAAATATGATTTGATCAAAGGACTATTACGGATAAATTAATGTATTAATAATATTAAACAGATATTGAATATAAAATTATTGTATTTTTTAAGATTAATTATTTAATTGAATAACTCATTCTTTATTCCCAGAGCAAGTTTTAAGCTAATGGCTCCCGGTGCATGTAAAATCCGTCGTGGGTGTAAAGTCTTCCATGTTCCCTGTGAATTATACCTCTGGGGGTGCCTAGTCAAGTGAAGGTCTCGTCACCAGAACGAGGTTCTAAATTACGAGACCAACTCGAGTAGCAATGGCATGACGTATGGGTGAGCAATGCAGCGTGGAATTATTAAATATCCCAGCATCTCACATCCGACCGGCATGACTTCGCTACACTGTGCAGTGCTGAACCGTCCTTTCCAAAATCAATTAGCAACCGGCCAACTAAGAAAAAGCAATTAAGGCAACAAGACGCAACTGAAGCCACGTCGGGCTATATATTTATCAAACACATCTTCGCCATACAGAGAGCAGGCGAATCCTTGCCCTGTTGCCAGGCATCAACCCGTTAAAATGGGCAAAAGCCTAGCAGGTTGGAACCTGGTCAGCAGTCTAAAAAAAAAATGTACTTTAGTTCTGCAACATGATTTCAAGAAATTTCTTAAGAGGATTTAACTTAAAAAAATTAAAAAGTAACTTATACTCTTTAACCGACTTCAAAAAAGCAAAAAAGAAAACGCTTTTCTCTATTGTCACACTGTGTGTGTTTAATGTGTAGATATGTGTTCACATACAATTACGTAATGGATGAACTGATGTTATTGATTCTTTCTTCATTTAAAGGGCTTATTTTCCAGATAATCTTGTAAAATTTTTAATTTACCTGTTACTTAGTAGGTTAAAATAAAATATCTCAGCTATCTTCTAGAAATGTCTTTAATATTGTTTTAAAATTTAAACCGGCCACTTTCTGACACATTCACAAAGTCATTTTTGTTCTTAAATGCATGCGAAATGTGAATATGTTATTATACAGAAATGAAGAAATCGAATAGTGTTTTCATTTTCTGATTAAAGTAGTAGAGATTTTAGAAAATGCTGTCAAAGATGGCATTTTAAGCTAAATTTCGAATACGACAGCCCGGGAAAGGTCGCCATTACTCAACAATCGATTATGACTCAAGATGTTATGCGAGCAATATAAAACGCTATTTGATTCCAAATCGCTTTAATAGTGATGCCTGCATGTTTCATGCTTTTACGTATAAAAATTAGACCGTGAATGTGCCGGAATGTTTTGTGTTGTTTAAAGGAGTAGGGTCTGATTAAAGCATGGGCTAACTGGACCGTAGTTTTTTGCCCCATGAAGTTGGGGTCCTCCAAATTTGGTATGCAATTTTCGTAAAGCAAATAATTTATATCTGTTTTAACCTTGTACTGATTACAATCAATATTTTGTACTTTTACAGTAAAGTAACATTTCAAAAAAGTATGTCAATCTATATACTGATTTACCACGATCTTTACTTTTGTACGCTACCATTAATTACCAATACTAATCATCGCCTTATTTAACGTAATTATTTTCTAGATTAAATAAGACAAAGTTTAGTATTCAGAAATAGTGGTAGTAAAATGCTTACCAAAGCAAAGACCTCGGAACCCTGTATTTATATATTCAAAAATGTATTCTAAGGCATCGAAATTTATACTTTTTTTATGACAGTATAAAAAGGTGGCCCCAAATGAATACCAGGCTTTGGGCCTCTCTTTGATATGATCGGGCCCTGGAACTTGGAAATTTTTTTTGTGACAACAGCTCTAATAAATGTATAAATATTGATCTGTAGATAGCTTGCAAACTGAATAAAACACCAGCGAATTACGTCTGCCGCATCACGTTTTCTCGTCTCGGGGAGATGATTCAAAATGATGCAAAAGGATTTCATAATTCAGACCTGTGTGACTTTTTAATTTTCACTTTGAAATCCACATTTATAATGCCAAGTTTAAGTTTTGACCTTGTGACTGAAATGGAGCAAATTGTGGATTTTTCTTTTCCGTGTTTTTCTCCATTTCTAACTCCAGCAGCCAAGAATGCACGAGAGGTGTCTTATTCGTCTTTCGTATTACCTCATCAGTCGTGTGATGTAACGGTGCATTCTGTTAAAGATTAATCTACATAAAATGGATACAGTTGTATTTTCTAAACCTGTTGGTATTCCAAAAAAAAATTAATTATTTAAAATGTCTAATCAAAGTATGACTATAAAACTGCACACTGATTTGCTGTAAAAAAAAAAAAGTAGATTTATTTATATTTTTGAAACTATATTATTATTTTTTGGTTAAGGTATTTTTTTTCTTTTACGATTATTCAAAAAATAATGTAAAAAAAAAAAAATCTTGGTAGGCCTAAAAAAAGCATTTAAATTGTGAAACTGGAAAAATACAAGTGGTATAAGCAAGAAATTTAAAAAAAAAATCTAAAAAGGGAGGGATTTTATGTATGTAAGCAATGTGGTGCATTTTCTTAGATATATATATAAATAACGTCATTGTGTTGATTCGGTTTGATGTAAATGGCACATCTTGTTGAAAACCCAATAACAATCCAATCACATAGTTGTCAGTTCTTTAAATCTAAATATCTCAAAACTAAGTTTCATAACATACACCACTTGTATTCTGGGCGCCTCATATATTTATTTTACGTTTTTGTTTTATTTTTGTTCATTGAAATGTTATACCCCTCTCAATAATACCATTTTTTTAAATCTAAGTACAAAAAATATCAATGTTGTGAAACAGATGGTGATATGGGGAAACTTAATTAACCCACAAACTTAACAATATTGAGATATACCGATGACTTAAAAAATTCTAACATTATATTGCTTGTTCTGCTGTGAGCGCTTTATTTACAAAGTTGAATTTTCTGGAATTTGTTTCATTTAAAATAATTTTAACTCATTCATGCACAATTCTGAGTTATGAAAAGTACTCTCATACATTGTACGTCAATTGTACTTAAAAAATTTCTGCACGAGCCAAAATCAGCTCAAGGTCCGCAATTACATTTTTGCACATAAGTCTATACATTATGATGAATTAATAATATTATTTTATGAATACATGATTAGTAGTTTTTAACTATATTGACAATTTTCTATTAAATATAATTATTAAATGTAAATATTAGCAGTATTTAGTACGAGTGCACATAATTATTACAAAAATTTAAATTTATTTTCTCTTCTGGATTATTCAATTTTTGAGGTGAATGATCGAAATCTGTCAGCCTTTTCTATAATTATATAAAATTCTGCAGGTTCCTTCACAACAGTGATTCGCAGAAGATTTTCACGATTTTCATGTCTCAGGGAAGACCTGAATTTATTTTTGATTATTCTCAATTGACTAAATGCCATCTCACATAAATATGCTAAACTGAAAAGGCTCTAAATATTTTTAGCACAAGATGCTAAATTCGGTACCTGTTATGAAGCTAAGTCCCAAAAGTCTTTATAATTGTCTGTACTTTCATATTTGCTTCAAAAAGTTTTTTTTAGGTCTGTATTATTTTAGATATCAATAAGTTTATTCTTAAGTTAGCGTCGTTTCACAATCAATTAATCGTATCTAACTTGAGTGGTCGCATATGGCCTGTGAGCCACGTAGTGAGTATTTCTGTTCTACATAATAATCAATTAATATTTTTTTCTTATAAAATATATCAATATGAGATTCGATAGTTCTCAATGTTACTTAACAGGTCACATTTAAGAAACACAAATAGATGTCAAATGATGTTTAAAATGTTTAAAAACCCTCCAAGTACTTCCGGGCGGCAACCGCGACCATCTTCAAGGAGCGAAAATCATTTCTGATTGTCGTCGTACATCTGAACTCTAGCTTCGTTTTGAGATGGAAAAGTCTATTATTTCTTGGGTTTTGCTTGAGTTGGTTTCTATGGATACTCTGAATGATAATGTAAATAACTTTGAGAACTGCGAGAAAAAAAAGAAGGGGGGGGGGGAGGGTTCGCGCGCTTTATCTTCTAATATTCAGTACATTAAACCATATATTGGGTATATTGTATGATGCTGTATAGTTGCAAACCTGATCTCCTTTACACAAAATATCTATAGATTCTTTGATAACGGATGTATAGTAGTTTGATGATAGATAAATGACTTTTGCTGGATTCAAATTTATAACAATATTTTGTTTACAATTTAACCGGGATAAAGCAGTAGACGGGCGGCCAAACCTAATATCTGCTTTGTGTTCTTTAACTCTTTCACTAAATCTCCTATTCGTCATTCCTATATATTCCATTCTATTATTGTTGTCGGTTGTACAACTTATAAATTTCCAGAATATTACAAGTTGAAAAATATAGAAATTATAGATAACCTGACAGAAAACATAATATTGGAAAATCATCTACAAATTTTTACAGATAGATCATCTATGGGAAATGGAGTGGCATATACAGTCACTCTTAATAATAACTTCATCCATGATCATGCAGTAAGACTACACCCAATTAACTCAATTTACCAAGCCGAATTATATGCGATCCAGGAAGCAATAGTTTGGTTAACACAATCACAATTTACATCAGCCCTTATTTTGACAGATAGTCGCTCATCCTTAGATGCACTCAAGATAATTTTTCCTCGAAACTCCATAATTTTAAATATCTACAATAGTTTACTACAAAACCCCAATAAATTCATCAAAATAGCCTGGATTAGAGCACATGTAGGCACCACTGATTACGATCGAGCAGACCTTCTCGCAAAAAATGCAATTACAGAAGACCATTATGATGACATCTCTGTCTTACCATTTCCAGAATCCATTCTAAAGAGTTATTTTAAAAACAAAATCATCACAGATTGGCAAAATTATTGGACCAACTCAACGAAAGGAAGAGAAACGTATAAAATTCTTAATAAGGTAGATGTTAAATTTTTATGTGTTCAGAAATCAGCAGCATATTATCTTAGCGGCCATGGAATCTTCCCAAGCTTTATATATAAAATTGGTAAAAGAACCACGGATAGATGTCCTTGTGACAAAAACCCTGGAACTCCTATACACTACATCTTCGGTAAATGCCCTCTTATGGAATACCATTTTAACTTCAATAAAAATAAAACATTAAAGAGAAACCTACAACGTGTGCTATTAGACGCTTCCAATTACGAAAAGTTAGATAAAAACTATAATGTCCTAAATAAAAACTTTTCATATATCAAAGAAGATCTATAGATTTTAAAAGACTTAATAGACTAGTGCATAATACAATTGAATAATTTTCAGTACAATATTGTTATTGTAAATATTTGTAAATATTTATCTTTAATATTATGTAATCTTATCAGTATATTCATATAGAACTTATATACATGTAATAACTTTGGGCTCACCTAGCAATAAGCAGTATTGGGTAGCTCGTATGAATTTTATTTATTTATTTTATTTTTTTAACTTGCTGGGAACTCCGGGTCCTTGGACACTGGGGTTCCTGATAGATATAGGTTTTCTCCTCGTGGACTCATATGTCCTATGCCGAGAGGTTGGCTGTCCCCGAGTGGGGGGTTTCTGTTTCTGTTTCTGTCGTCGGTTGTAAAAGGGATAGTGTATACACCATCAATTTCGTTTTTTGGGATTGTATCTATTTTAGTGCAAATTAAATCTTTCAATTTTCGAGGGAGCAGGCTATCAAATTTATACCATGCTTTAATAAGGCATATCTCAATTTTTCGAACAAAGTAGGAATATAGCTAAATTTTTTATACCTCATTTCTTTGCGATCTGTTCTAATAAAACTTTTTCGATGACCAAATTCATATATTAGTTTTTTAACGATGGATAAAGAAAAGACGTTTTCCACTGCAATGAAAAAAATTAAGAGCTAAATTTAGCAAGTTGAAGACACTGGCCAGCGTGTGCGGGAGAGCTGGAGCGTTTAATATATCAGACGACCGCGGCGCTTTCGAGGTCACTTATTCCTCTCACTAGAGAAGGTCCCCAACTGCCAGGTCGGGATTTTGTCGAGAGTGGTGTCTTTGGAAAGCTTTTACCATGGGAATCAAGGAAATGTATACAACTACCCGTACGAATGCAACAGGTGAAGAGTTATAGGCCGATGCATTTCTGTCATTTATTGATTTCTCCAGGTCGCTTATGCAGAAAAGACACTCTGTGTGGTAGAAAAGACTGCTTACAATACAGTTATACAACCTGTTGTTGTCAGTGTGAAATTGGTGAAGGTTCCATGTTCCCTCTAGTAAGAAACAGAAGATTGTGACCACATTTTGTCGACATGACCACTAGAGAAAGCATAATAAAATTTCATAAGTTGGCCTATAACCAATTCTCCTCGCCCACCTTCGATGGCAAACCTCCCCTTTTATTGTGTGTACCTGGTGTTGGAAACACTCGAGCTACAGCCATTTCTATTCAGAAATGCACTGCCATCCATGAAGTTACTTTTTTCACCAAGCATAAACTGCCTTCTCTGTAATCTCTGTAATCCGTCAACTCTATTTTCTACCACACAGAGTGGCTTTCCTGCATAGCTAGCGACCTGGAGAAATCAATAAATGACAGAAATACATCGGCCTATAACTCTTCACCTGTTGCATTCGGACGGGTAGTTGTATACATTTCCTTGATTCCCATGGTAAGAGCTTTCCAACGACACCACTCTCGACAAAATCCCGATCTGGTTGTTGGGGACCTTCCCTAGTCAGTGGCGGTCGGGAATGAGTGGATGTGGCCGACCGCCGCCAGTCGCAGAACAGGTTTAATTGTGAACCCCTTCAAGGCTGCCCGAGACGGTAGTAGATCCGATCACGGAAGGTCCTAGTGGAAAAATTAAATAAATAAAGTTATGATATTATTAAATGAAAATTATGAAATAAATAAAATGTAAAATCATATATTTATCTATTTAAAATACTTTTTCAATTAATTTATGAAAACTCTGTCTTAATTTTCAGTTTTTGCAATGTGAGTTATTTATAGTTTTATATTATAGTTTTATATTATAAAAATCACACATTTATATTATTTCTGCTTGCCCACATTGTTAATCTGTAAATATGTTTTTCTGTTTAAAGAATGCTTCTGGGTTAGCTATCTATTTTCCACATAACTCAAACATTTGAAAACCCTGAGAATACATATGAGCTATGACGTTATGGGCATATACACTGAGCAATATAAATGAAAGTGGCATGCAAAACTAATAAGCTGCAATGTTCTTTCTCGTAACCATATACTTAAAAAATCAGCTGGGTAATAAGGAATTTGCAAAATTAACATAATTCATTTTCAACAAAGTGAAACGCAAGTGAAACAATGAAACAATGAAAACGCAAGTTTGACTTTTGGCTGCAGTTTCCATGATTGATAATCATAAAGTTTGCCGCAAAAGTCAAAATTAATGAACTCTGTAAATTTTATATTATTTGCGTAAATGGATACAGTAATGGATCTCTCCCCCGTGAATAACTATTTTCATTGCAATCTTATTAATTATTAAAATCAACACGATGGCAACATGTCATTAAATATTCGTAGCGGAATTTATAGAAGCCTTATAGAAATGAGTGAAATGCTAGGAGACAGAGAAAAGTGAAAAATGACAAAGGAGCAATGTGGTTTAGACATGTCAAACCAGATATCCTTGGATAATAAAATGCGGGAAATGTCGAGGTCTCGGGGTCTAAAGATGCTGAAGTTACAGGAAAATACAAACTGCATTAAATAAAATATTAAGGATTATTATGGACTTTCATTTATTTACGAAAATAATGCGATGTTTGGTTCGAAAAGAAACACGCCGATGAAAAACAGCTCCATCTGTAGCTAAAATGAAGGGCAATGTCGCCAGCTTCAAAAGTTTTATATTATTGAAGCGAGACCTGGTCCCAGCATAATAAGATGTCGAAGTCGCAGGACAATAAGATGTCGAATTTACCAGAAAATGCGAACTGCATGAAATGAAAAAAATATATATTAAGTATTTTTATGGGCTTTCATTTCTTGAAGGGAATACTGTGATGTTTGGTTAGAAAAGAATCCCACTAACGTAAGGCCAGCTATCGTATGTAAAATTTTAATGCAGTGTCAGCTCGTGAATTATTGTTTTGCAATATCATCTATTTAAAAGTTTTAACTTGAATTTTGTGTTTATGCGGGTGAGTAAAAATTATCTTTTAAAAAGTAATTTACAGTTTAATTTTTTAAATTCTATATCAATCAAGCAATTGCGATTAAGTGATTGTAATTTACTATAATGCCCTACGCAAGTAATTGTAATTTGCTTTGTTTTGCCTTCATTCTTAATTAAAATATTTAAACTTATTAATTTCAATGTACGATATATTATTTATGAATAATTTTTTTCTATAGTTTGTAAACATCTCTACGTTTCTGTATTTTTTTAAAGTAAGAAACGGTTAATATTTTAAGCGTAAATCTTTCTCAATTTGTTTTGTGACATTTATTCTAAGGAATAATTAATAAATGATAAGATTTATGATTAGAATTACTTTTATGATTGGAAATAGTTTTATGATTGTTATTATAATGATTGGAAATATATTTTAAAAGATATGTACCGAATGTTTATTTATCATTTTTTTATGGTTTCAGCACTATAACAGTAAAATAAAGCGATCAACAGAAGAGAATTAGTTAGGAATAAATAAAATTAAACAATAGAAAGTTTACATTTTAAAAGATTAATACTAGAACTCTGTTAAAATCAATGAGATTAAAATTTCAAAATGGTTTTCAAATATTTTTTTTTAAAGAAAGAAATGACTTATAATTTGCTGTTGTGTTTCTTTTTCTATGTTGTTTTTTTGAGGTCGATTAACTTTTAATGGAGATTATTTTATGCATTTATTGATTTGATTGATAATTGTAGCAAAACAAGTATTACTATTGTTTGTTATCTTTGCCCTACTTGCCAAAATTTAAATTTAAATTTATTATTTGGGAATTATAACTCTTGAAAATTTTGTGAGTATTTTTTGGGCCACGATCTGTATATTTAAATTAATCAAATATACTTATGTTTACCGATGATTTTAAACACCTGAAAAAGTATCTGAGAAAAAAAATAATAATTTTATGTCACTTTTAAGCATTCATATAATAAAATAATCAAATTAAATTGCAATTTCCCGTTCAAAATCCTATCCGGCATCTTAGTTCGATGTCTAAAGAATATCATTTACAGCACTGCTATTTATTAAAGGAACGGTGGACTTATTCACTGTAAAAAAAATTCTACTGTAAAAAAAAGTTAAATGCTTCTTAATGTAGATCATATCTTACTTAATGTTTACAAAAATATAATATATCTTTTCCGAACTACCCGCGATTCCGAAAAGCGTTCCTTTATCTTTAGAAGCCCTGTGAAACCAACATATTCTGTATATTTTAAAAAAAAAACATTTCTGAAACAAAAGTTTCTTTTGCTGCCAATAATTTTGTTTAACCCCTTCGGGACCAGTGGCTTTTACACAAATTTTATTCGGTTGGCTCCACTTTTTTTAAAAAAGCCACCTTTACTTGAACTATCACAAAAATGCTCTAATTAGAGAAAGAAAATATTACTTTTATTTTTTACTGGTGCCTAAAACAAATTCTGTATGCTCTTTTTGAGGGTGTATATATGCACCCATGGTCCCGAATGGGTTAAAAGGTACGATTTTCAGAATCGCGGATAACGCAGAAGAGGTTACATTATATTTTCACAAACCTTAAGAAAGATAAGAGCTATATTAAGAAACATTTATCATTTTTTACAGAATGCCAATAACGCTTTTTTTTTGGGGGGGGGGGGGGGTGCTAAAAGACCATAGTCGAGAAAAGCATGGACAATACGCCTTTCAATCAATTTTCTTGTTCTTCTTCCCAGATGTGTCTACCTATCTGATAGTAAATTTGCCCTATTATCACCTTATAAATATCGATATTTTATGAGATAAAAATGTTTTTTTTTCTAAAAATATAATAAATTATAACACCTTGTAATAATATACTTTTCTTAATTGTTAAAAGGCATAAAATAAAACTTTATAGGCAGTAAAATAAGTTTTATTAGACTGTTGACATGTTTCAAAACAAATAAGAATATTCTACAAATAAAAATTAAATGATGGTGTTTCAAATAATAACTTCATAGACAGTGCAATTGTAGAGTATTATTATTTGTTTTGAAACATGTCAACAGTTTATTAAAACTTATTTTACTGTTTATAAAGTTTTGTATTCAGGGATGAGATTTCTCCGACTTTTGCATACTAGTATAATCTTAGAGAAAATGTTTTTTTTTTTATTATTTAATCGGAACATTCTGCAATTTAACAGAAAAAAACATTTTCCCTAAGATTATACTCGTATGCAAAAAGTCGGAGAAATCTCATCCCTGTGTATTACGTCTTTTAACAATTAAAAGAAGTATGTTTTTTCTATTTAACCCTTTAACGGACATTGGTGTCCCTATGAAACCACAAAACTTTAATTACGAAATTCAACAATGACAGCAGAATTTTAATAGAAATGTTTTCCATTTATTATATATGTGAAATATCGCTTTTTGTATACATACAAATACATTTGTTCATAATCTCCGGTGTCAGTCATTTATTTCAACATTTTAGCAATTAAAATGCTTTATCCGTTAAAGGGTTAAAAAAAACGAAAAAATTTCTCAAAATCTACTGCACTGAATTTTATGCCATTAACGTAGAATTTAGAGATATTAAAGATCCATAACTGGAATTTTTTTTAAATAATTTTCTGTTAGTGCTAGAACATTATAATTTGCAATGGAAACCAACAACATTCTTCTATATCAAAATGTAATGACAGTTATCATAATCAGTTTTATTGAAACAGTTCTGCGAAATGACGATAACAAAATTAATGAGAATAAAAATCATATATCTTATATTTATACGAAAATTACCATTTTTTTAAGTCAAAAATTCCTCATGTGTGCCTGTATAATATATATAAATTCCGGAATTGTGCGATGGGTACATAACAATAAATACATGAAAGATACATAAAAATCATATGAGGGCGGTATTTGGGGCGGAGCTACTCAAATTTGACATTCGGATAACTTTTCTAAGAAAATTAACAGACAATGTGTTAACTGTTATATTTTAGATTCAAATAAACTTATACGGTGTCATTCTCAACACTTTCGATACTCCTTCGATATCGAAAATTGGTGTTCGTGTCGGATATTACAATAGGTAAGAATGATTTTGCAATGGAAATCAACAACATTCTTCTGTATCAAAATGTAACGACAGCTATCATAATCAGTTTTATTGAAACAGTTTCGTTACCACTTTTAATGGTGAGTAATTGGAGTAATTCACTGTTTTTTTTTTTCATTTTTAACATAATCAAATGAGGATGTTAAGACCAAGCGTTTGGGCCAATTATATGTTCATTTGTTTCTGAGTTGTTACCAGTTTGGGTAATTCTGGCCATTTTTTTTAAATCTACAATTCTCAAATTTTTCTTTATTTAATCTCAGATTTTTGTGGTTAATTAAGGCAAAGATGACTTTAGGGTAAAATTTGTAGATATTTTGAATAACAATAATTCTCCAAACCTCGCAACACTGGATGATGCCTTGTAGTTAACAATGCATTTTCTCAATTTTCAGCTTTTAATTTTTTATATAAAATTGTTTTTTAAAATAAAATAAAAAATATTTATCTAAAAAAAATTATTTGAACAAATTCCACAAAATTCAAATGTACTGTCAAGATACAGCTGAATTTTTACAAATATATTTATAAACGCATATCTACATAAAAAAAAAGCATAGTTAGGTTTAGGGTTATTATTATTAGGGTTATTTCAGAGTATGAAGTTTCTAGATAAAGTGACTTAAAATAAAAAAAGCCAGCTAACGTTGTGTTAATGTATTACTTTATATTATGCATAAAATATATTGTGAAACAATAAAGTACAGTAAATACACAAAAATAAACATAACTTAATCTTTATCACTGTCGCATTCAATTGCAACATATGTACAGTCTTGGAAAAAAAAAACTGAACTCCCCCCACTAACTCTGCAACAAATTAACGTAGAAGAAAGTTACTGGTACCAAACGATTGGCAATAAAGTCTACTTTTAAATGATGTATATAAAATTTGCTTAGTGGGCCATCTACGTAACAAAAACAGCCCAAACTTTGTTTTTTTCAATGGTAACACCCAATTTTGACACAATATTTTAAATATTCGGTTCAAACTATGCCTAGATACCATATTTCAAGTCATTTGAATGATAAGTGTTTGAATTATATACATTCAAAATTTAGAGCTTCTAATGTTAAATTACATTTTCATATTTTTATTAATATCTCCTGAAATTATAATCCTAATGTGCTAATATTTTGTTTGGTTATAATACTAAAAAAAAACAATCATAAATATGTTGGATTTGTGATTTTTATAATATGAAATATGAATTATGAAATTAATAATCGAAAAAATTATGAATTGCACATAATTCCGGGTTCTATATTATATTATACGGGTACACATGAGGAATTTTTAACAAAAAGTGGTAAATTTCGTATAAATAGAACACATGAATTTTATTTTTTTAAATTTTGTTATCGTTACTTCCCATTGTTTTTATTATCAGAAGAAAAATACCACTTATGCCTCTTTATTATTTCTTAACCCCATGTTAAAGCCATAAAATATGGTGCAGTAGTTATATATGATAAAATTTGATTTTTTAAAAATAGAAAAAACATTTTTATCTCAGAAAATATTAATATTTATAAGGTGATAATAGGGATAATTTACTGTCAGATAAGTAAACACATCCAGGGAAAAGATCAGAAAAATTGATTGAAAGGCATGTTGTTCATACTTATCCGGCTATGCCCTTTCTTGTAAAATTTTTTAGAAATATCAATAAATACCATACATTTGACAGAAAGTGTGTTTTCATAGTTCCTAAACGTAAGTCATGAAAATAACATATCATAATGTATTTCAAATGCATTTTTCTGAAAACAAATTTTTCGTAGTCTATATATATTTTTAACAAACTTGATGAATTATAGTTTTGTTCAATATTTTTCATTTCTCTAAAAGACAATCTTGATACATACCACAACAAATTTGTGCATCCTTTTTGAAATGTTGGTTTATTAATGTCCTGAAAATGTTAATAAAACCTATTAACATGTAAATTTCTAATGATCATTCAGTTTCGTGTCAGTTTTTACTTTCCAAACTCATATGTAAGGAAAGTATAGGAGGAGCTCAAATTCCAGTTACCACTTTTATTTTCAATCTAAATCCTACATTTTTGAAAAATAGTGGAGGAAAAAGTTATGGTAGGGTACCTTGATATGTCTAACATCCGTTTAGAAAAAAAAAATCAGTTTAAAAAGCGTTTTCTGTGTATAAAAAGAAAAATTCCGAAAGTCTGCAAATTTTGAGTTTAGAAAATAGGGTCTAAATACCGGCTACCTCAGTTATTTCCAAAATAATCCCACAAAGAGGGATAATTTTGGTAATTAAGAGAGACGAGAATTGTTTGATAATTTTATTAATTAATAACATTTAATATGCACAGAAAGAACGTGGAATTTTTAACAAAGTATTTTTGTAAAATTGTAAAAATCTCTGCTAGTTGTCTTGCTATTCTGTTACTACTTTTGTATTTTAATGTATTAAACATAAAAAGCTTGCTGACTGAAATGTTGATTACTTTATCTACAAAAATTACAAACGTATTAATCACTCACTGCGTCTGTGCTGTCTCTATGGTCCCACATATCGTATTCTGAACATTGAACCCAGAGTTCCCCCTTCTTGTCTGAAGAGAAAACACCATTGCAGACAACAAAAATTGAATCATCTTCCTCTGTAGGCTATCTTCTTTTTTTTAAAAACCTTTTTTAGATCCAACTTCTGCCCCTTTCGCCTATATTTTCTTAATTTTTCCTCCGTCATTTTCTTCTTTCTCTGCCTATTTATTGCGGACGATTTTGGAGTGTCCAACAACGCTTTTCTGTGAGGTAATCCAATAACCAGTGTCGCAAATGACACAACAAAGCAATTCAACGTCCGTAATCCTATAAAATATTTTTTTCCTTCCCTTCACGCGGAGCTAATCCTGAGAGATCCAAATACCTGCTAGCCGGTGTTTAGACCACTCTGGGTGGCCGGTATTTGGACCACTGCTATGTTTCAGATAAATCCGGTATTACCCATTCTTATAGTAAAATGCCAATAAGCGTTTGGGACCTAAATATGGCTAGAAAACAATTTAAACGTCAGTTCAGTCCAATATACGATCAGTATATATATTTTTTAATGAGAAGCGCATACCTGAAATAGTTTTGATATCACAGATTTCGCCGTGTCGACACTTTTGCTCTTACTGTTTGTAAATGAGATAGACTTCAACGACGTACTGCTCGTGCCTTTCTTTTCTCTATTAAAGGTACAAACTCAGCCTATCGCCGCTAGGCTGCGCTACACTCAGTTCTCAGAACACCTACTAGCCGGTATTTGGACCCTAGCCAGTACTTGGACCTTCTCCTCTATTTTAATCATGATGCATATGTGTTTGTGTATGAGTGAATACTATAGTTTCAAACGGGGCTTCCGACTGAACTACCATTTGGCAAATGTGTTATAGGCCACTGTACTGTATAAATTTTCGTACAAAAATCGGCTGACAAATTAGGTATTTAAACCATTTTAAAACAATTTTGCGACCGATTCGATAATAAAAATCTCCAAGGAAATATGGCAGAGCATAACTGTTAAATATTGCGTCTATGTAGCTAAGCATTAGTGGCTCAGAAGTAAAGTCTTCAGTTTCAAAAATAAAGATCTAGTGTTCGAATATAACTGGTTCTATTGTGTCAGAATGTTTTTTGAATTCATGGTATTCTATAAAATGTCCGGAAAGTCGAATGAAGTCACTTAATTTTTTTTTTCCAATGACGGTCTGTAGACTTTGAAAATGGATGCACATTTTTTTTAAAAATAAAGTACTTTTGAGTAATAAACAAAATGTTCAAAGTATTTAAAAAATTAGCACGCATAGATCATTTAAAAATATTTTAAAAAATAATTAATAGCTTAAAAATATTTTTAAATTTCCGTAAACTGATTTTTTTTTCAGATATTTATCAAATTCCTGCCATAAAATACTTCTTTGAAGAATTTTCATGTTGGAATAGTATAAATACTTAAATTATTTTAAGTCCACCGTCCCTTTAACCAAATAATACCAAAACAAATTTCCAGGTATAGCAGATCCTTATAAACGAGAATAGTAAATAATTAAAACGTAGCAAAAAATATGCTTAGCACAATGGACATTTTTGATTAACCGTTATTATGGCTACACTATTTGTAATTAAATAGATGTAGATGGCTTCTGTTTTTGATATCATGTTTTAGGAGACAAAATGTTTTATTAAGTTTTGAAGTTTCCGAAGAAACCAACTTAATGAATGAGTGATCTTTTTTAAATCTCAGTTGTGTAGTAGTAAACTATTATTGGCATTTCTCCAGCAAATCAGTGGAAATTCAACTACAGTTTCGAGAGCTATTAATTATAAGTTCCCTTTATCAGATGGAGTAGAGATTTCGTACTCTAGTAACGGTAAAAGCTAATCAGTTCTGATTAATTTCATAATCAATATATCTTTCAAAAAGTTTAAAACATATAATTTTGTAATTTTTATTCTCTGGATCAAGTAAAATATACAAAATAGTAAATAAATACAGTAAATAATGTAAAAATAATAGTAAATAATCTAGTAAAATATTTAGTAAAATTTACAAAAATTCAAACAGTTAACCCATGAGGAGATTACGGTATATATATTACGGTGGGACGAAAAAACCGAAATCTATATAATCGAAACATAATAGTGCGGGAAAGTTCCCTTTGGTAATAAGGAATAAATTCGAAAAATATTACACCAAATGGTTGATATCTTTTACCGCCGCAAAAAAGGCCAAAGTTTCGAAAAATGGCAAAAAAAAAAAAAAAAAAAAAAAAAAGTTTAAAAAAAAAATTTAAATTATCCAACCATAGCAATACAATTTCTAATAAAATGCAACAGCTACATCAAGATGTTAGTAATGTTCCAATAAAATTTCCTTATGGTGAAATCATTTCTATTACCGCTGCAGGGCCGGCCAAAATTTTGAAAAAAAGGGCAAAAATTTCAATTTTCCGTTTTTTTTTTTAATTTTCCCAATTTTTATTATATGTCTACAATTAAATAAATTTACATTATATCTAGTAATAACTTATAAATATCTATTAATTTTGATCAAGGGTGTAGCCAACCAGGGGAGAGAGGGGCTCGCCCCCGCCCTCCTACGTTGTAGCCAACCAGAGGAGAGAGGGGCCCGCCCCTCCTCCTAAATTTGAGAAAAAGAGGCTTTTTGAAGGGATTTTGGAAAATTTCCGGGAATTTTTAGGGATTTTTTTGCAGGGGGGGGGGGGTAAAAGTGGAAAATTATGTGGAATTTATGTATACCCCCCTACAAAACCCCCCTAACTACTACATTATTATTGAGTAGATTTTACAAGATCGTGTTGGAATGAACAGAGAATAATGTAGGCCGGGCGTAGTTCCCTTTCTCCTCTGCTATGGTACTTTTCATTATTCGTAAAAAATTTGGAACTAAGTTTTTGAAATATCGGAAGAAATTTACGTCATTGCTCTTCTATCACGATGTGCAGTGATATGCTCTAACTCACAACTGACACTTTTGTTTCCTTTAGAGATTAAAAAAAAATGGTCGATGATTTGAGATTGTATATAAAATAATATTTCCCCATAACCTGAACAAAAGAAAAAAAAAGACATAACTTGTTATATGAAAGGCACATTGCCATATTGCAAATGAAATAAAGTGAGAACAAAACTGTTATCCCATATTAAGTGGAGTAAAAATTCCACAAATCAATCAAAAGTACTTCGCATTCATCTCCTGGAGTGCATGGATTAACAACAACAACAAAACGCAAAACATAAATAGCAAATTAACAATAAATTAACAAAAACCGAACTTCAAAGTCAGTCATGTACGAAAAACCTGTTTTAATGAAGCTGTAATAAAAAGAAGTTCGCTCTAATAAATACCAAATATTCATTAAGCCCACACACGTCTAGTAAATCTCATTAAGAGGAAGAAATGATACACAACGCGATACGCGCGGGCGTCTTGGCGCCCTTTGAAGGTTTAATTGGCGTCCTTCTTAATATTTCCTATTACTAGCTTTTCTTAAAAATAAAAATCTTTTTTAAAAGTTGTTTTCTGTAAAATGAATAATATTTGCGTATTTTTTAATTATTTTTTGGCGCGCCAAAGGCTCTTTCCCCTACAAAATTTTTTCAGATAGGTCCCTTCTCAGGGAAATGTACATGTACTTGGAATTATGTTTATTTTCGTTTGCTATAAATTATTTTTACATGGATTTTTTGAATCGTAAGATACTTATGTCTTGGCCACCACTGTGAGATATAGGTACATCATATAAGACTCAGTGTTGCCAATTTAAGGCGTTTTATATTCAAAGTATCTACCACTATATATGTGTAGTACTCTTATTTTTTAATTTCAGACACTCTGTGGATAAATACAGCGAAGATTACTGTTCGAAAATAGTGGTAGATATTTTGAACAAAAAACACGCGATAAGTTGATAACACTGAAAGCAGTGTGTGTATCGCTACCATAACTTGCAGTGAGATATCATTGTTGTCTGTTTGAGTCATGTGAATAATGGCGCCTTTCATTGTTTGCCACCAGTTGAAATGCGCCGCTGCTTACTGAAATGTTGGGCAGGCATTTTATACAGTATCTCACAAAACTCATCGGACTCTTACAAAATTCAGAATTATCGAATAATTACAAAGTATTAAAAAGAATTTAAAATGATTTCTGCAGTTGTAATTAATCGTTCGCATTTTCATCTATATGTTGTGTATATGTTTTTCAGAATAAAAAAAATGATCCCTAAAATTACTAATTTAAATGAAATGTGTAGAAAATAATGTCACAAAAGTCATCGACCACGCGTGAGACTATAAACAAAACCATCTGTCATGTATGCAAAAATTAAATGTATTATATAATTTAGCATTAACAGTAAGTATGGCAACACCACTGATGATCGTCTGCTTATTTTATCAAAATATTTTTAGCTGGAATGAAAATTTTATCTTTTTATGTTATGGATGTTTCTGAAAAGTCATTTCTTTGGAATTTTTTGAAATATAGTTCATGATTTGTATCTAAATAGAAGGCAATTTCTCAGAAAAGATGCTGATATCTTGAATTTAAACGATTTCACAATCAGTTAAACATAGTTTCATCTTAAGAGTTCAATATCTGAGAAGATGAGGCAAAACATTTAAATTGACACCTTGATAAATATGCATTAATATATTTAAAAATATATTTAAAATCGAAAGCCTAAGTGACCTTAAGCTTTGAAGGAAGTTTATTAACTATGTTGAATAAGTGTTCACCCAAAAAATATATAGAGGATTTAGCTTTAACAGATTGCTTAAGAAATTGTAGCTTTAAGTTGTCTTTCTTTAGTTTTCTGTTTCATATCATCATTTTCCAAAGCGGCCCGGCCCCACTTACATTCCATTTAAGAGTAAAAGAAAACTGGGTAAGGGGAAGTTCTACTTCTTTGGCCTAAAATTTACGTGATTGTTACGATTGTTTTCGGTTACAAAGAAAATAGATATCACCTTCGGACTTTTTGCATTACATTTGTTTACATTTCATTTATATATTTAAACATTTTTTCTGTAAAAAAAAAGGAATAATATGTCTTGTGCGACTGCAGGTGCGCACAAGTAACAAGACTTCCAATCAAGCGATCTTCTCTCCCCCGATTCTCTCACAAGCATCTAAAACAAATTTGGTTACCATATTATGAAAATTCTCTGGAGCTTATACCAACATTCAGTTTAAAAAGTTGATTTTTGACAAAATGACGGTCATTTGAACAATAAAGGTAACTTTTTCGCTATTTTTAACAGTTTCCAACATAGTTGAAATGTGTTTATGAATTCGGGTTGTCTATCCGTCTGCCCGAGCTCTAACTCGTGTAAATATAATCGGATTGTCATGTAATTAATATATGTTATTAAGGCTCGCCATGGCATGTTCGTATTGAAAATGAAGTATGTAGTCCTTATAGTTTATTTACGGGGCACTCAAAAGTTTTCTGTTACATTATGGCCTATGGAGAAAAATCATTTGCGGTGTATTTTAATGGTGTTATACTATTCGAAACATAATGAAATGTATAGGATGCAAGGAGGTGCACTACAAGATGGTTACTTTAGAATATGTAATGTGTAGCACGTACCGTCCATTTACAGGGACATTCAAAAGAATCCCGTCATATTACGGTGTACGAGGAAAATGTCTTTTACGGCCTATTTTAGTGATGTTACACTGAAATTGATATGAATGTCTAAGGTGCACTAAAACATGTTTGCTGTAGAATATGAAGTGCAAAGCCATTATCATTCCTTTACAGGGTCACACAAAATAATTCGGCTATATAATGGTCATTGTGGAAAAACTGTTTGCAGAGTATTTTAAATTATGTTGCACTGTTTCAATTATGATGAAATTTATATGCATTACTTAGGTTTACTACAAGATGCTTTCTGTAGAATATGATGTACTTGGCATTTATAGTTCATTTACAGGGACACACAAAATATTTCGGATACATTACTGTGTTTTTGTTTATGAGAGATAATTGCTAGAAGTGTGTTTTCAGTTATAATATGCGTTTTTGAGTTTAACAAAATTTTGCATGCTACGTAGTGTGTAAAACTTTTGCAGATCATATACATGGATACACAAAAGTATTCGTAAGCATTACTGAGCATGAGCGTGAATGGCTTAAATGTGGTTTTAATTTGAGTTATGCATTTCAAGCTCATTTATATTTAGTATACTAAGAGATATTTGTAGAATATAAAGAAAATCATATACAGGGCTATGCAAAGAACTGGATACATGGCTACCTGTGAATGATAATTTCTGGATGCAAGATTTCAGTAATTTTAAGTGTGTTTTTGCCTGAATAAAATTTTAGCTTAGTATGTGGCCTATATAAAAATCCGTAGTTAATATACAGGGTTGTACAAAAGAATTCAACTATGTTTCCGTCTCTTGGTAGAAATTGCTGAAGCTGAATTTTCAATTTTCTTATGCGTTTTATCTCTAAACAATAATTTTAGTATACTGTGTAAAATATATACACATCTATAAATCATATACACTGCTGCTAAAAAGAATTGGAGTACTTTTCCGGCTATGTACGGTAAATGCTAAATTCAGGTTTTAAAGTGTTTTATGCATTTTCTAAAATGTCTATTTATCTACTTTACGTTATTAAACGACGAAGTATTGTTAAAGTATTATGGGTGTGTTGGAAAGTGTTTCATAATCTATGCTTGACGCATGATTTTTCTTTCTTGTTTAAATCTTGTGCGAGCTCTAAAAAATATTTAATCAATGAAAATTACAGTTTACGGTGGTAAAAGCTCCAACAAAAACGATTAGCTTTCTTTTAAATTAAATTTAAAAAAAGAAGAAGAAAATCTGTCCTATACTTCCCGAGAAAAATCGCCCAGTTTGTTTGTTTGTTTGTTTATTGAGAACATACATCTGACTTGTGTGCTTGACATCAAGTGTCCGCTTATAAGTCATCGTCAATATACAGGGACGAGATAGCCACAAGGAAATTTACAACAGCAGAGAGTTACATCCGGGAGCTCCACAAAGTGTGTGCAATGGAACTGGCGGGAGTCGAACCCGCCGACCTGACTCCTACGCTCTCAAGCGATTAGCGGAATGGTGTCTTAACCACTCGGCCACGGAGGCCCCTCCCAGTTTGAAAAACAGGGTTTCGAAAAAAAAAAAAAAAAAAACAAGTTTCAAATTTTACAATAGCGTTACGTTCAACGAACAGCGTTACATTCAATGAGCAAAAAAAATACTGTATACAATTGAAATATCACGAAACCACTTTAGGTCAACAATCTACACACTTAAAGGATGCGAAAAAAGTTTTTAAAAAATCGAACATTTTTACCGAAAGAAGTAGGATTTCCCTATAATGCAATTTGTGTGATGCTTGTTCGATAAGGGTAATAAAACAGAGAGTAGCAATAAGAGTAGTACACTATCGAAGTAGATCAAGCCGAGATCAGACTGAAGTTAATTAAGCAGAGTCTTTTTAGTAAGACATCAGAGTAATAGCCTTTGCGGCTGTATAAGCACTATTAGATTACTGATTGGTATACACGTTTATAGTAAACTATTTCAACTATTAAAGACCGTCTCTCATATGAGTTTAATAACACACGCAAGTTAATTAAATTATTTTTTTGTTCAAAAGAAGGTGTCCATAAGCTCATTCACAAATTGATTTGAAAGAAAAAAAGAAGATTCAGTTAATGTACATAACAGTACATTCAATACATAATTACTATATGTATATCGAAAAAATGCAGAAACAATATATTTCAGACATTAAAAAAGTATGAAAATTTCAAATAGAATATAAAATACTGTTTCGTGATGTTTAATAATAACACTAGATTTTCAATCAGATAGGAAAAAAAAAGCTTTATATCAAAGAAAAATGTTTTATTTAAACGTATTGAAATTAAAATTATTATTTGATTTTGCTGAAAAACTGTTTCGACAGATTTGTTTATCATTACAAATATTTTTTCATGTGACTGTTAATATACTTATCAATTAATATATTACATTTTTGAGGTTATCGAAAGAGTAGGCTAAGTTAACACCATTTAACTCTTCAAAATTTCTTCACATTTTTCATGCAAATTAACATCTTTTGGAAACTGATTTTGTCCGGAAATTTCGGCAATGTGTTCTTTTAATACAACTTTTTCTTCGTCCTTATTAGTTAGTCATATAGATATGGGGGGGGGGGGGGGGTACATATTTTAAAAATAATTTCCTAATCACATTGCACGTGCTTAATCTCGCAACTATAGCCATTTATTTATAAATAAAATAAAATGACATGTTAATTTTTCAGACTGAAATATAAGAAATATAAAGACTAAGAAAGTTAACTTCATTACCAGTTCAAGTAATTAGTATTTACCACTTGCAAAATAATAACAAATTCATTTAATGACAAAATTAAATAATAAAATATTACGCGTATAATGCATATAATACATGAAATTACATAAGAGGCATTAAACTGTTTCACCAATTAAATTCACATTTAAGGAGAACTGCTTACTCATCAAATCGCATGGAACAGTTTTCTTTGACTATTAAAACGCAAAGTACAGTGAAACTTCCATTTAACGAAGTCTCATCGTTACACTTAAACATTTCGTTATGAAGAAAATTCGTTAAATAGAAATCAATTTAAATTTATGAAACTTGTATACACATAACCCATATTAAATGCAAATATTTGAAAAATATATTTTAATTCGGACATTCCTTTTTTATTCAATATAGATTGAGAATAATTTAATTAGAATATTATTAAAAAAAAAAAAAAAAACCGCATAACAAAGAGAAGTAAGCAAAAACCGAACCGTACCTTTTCTTTCTTCATTAAAATATGATTAACCCCTTAATCGTCGCGCCCTTTTAGTGTAGGCTACTTTTTAAAAAATGAGATTGCTTGATTACCACCAGTTTTTTTAAGTAGAAATGTCCGTCTTATTTAATAGGCAGATAAAATAATGCAAGAATAAAGCCAATAATACTATTTAAAAAAAACTGGTGGGAATCAAACAATCTCAATAAAATAGGCGTAATCTACGCTGCCCGTGAATGTCTCGGGCACGACGATTAAGGGGTTAAATGTGTGTGTTTTGATGAAATGATTCAAATGTATTCATTTTCACACAGTCCGCTGAAATAAATTCATACACCCATCGCAACAGCAACCTCTTCCCTTGAATGCACACGCACGTAAGTGGAATAAACTTCGTTATATAGAATAAGTTTTTCGTAATATAGAGATTACTTTACATGTTAATGATGTTCAAAGTCAAGGTTCTGCAGAAAATTTCGTTAAGTAGAAAACTTCGTTAAATAGAGACTTCGTTAAAGAGAAGTTCCACTGTATTTATTTTTTCTGGATATTATCTATCGGGATTCCGCCAATAAATTTGACTTTTCCTATGTTATGATTTTTTATTATTCCATTTAGAAAGGCGCTATAAAGAAAAGTTCCTTGTTAGAGGCTGAACTTTGATTAATCAATGACAAATTTAAACTCTTCGGTTTATAGAGATTTAAAACAATGTCTCATAATATTGTTTTTAAAGCAGTTCGACCTGAAAATAATTTGTTCTATTATAATACACTTCTTATGAGAGTCGAATAACGGTTGTAAATTCTTCCCACGAATATTTCCACGAATGAATCTTCCCATTTTAATAATCTCAGACAAAAAGAGATGACTTTAGTAGCCATGGAAGCCTGGGAAATTTTTTTTCACCACTCCTATGAAATTACTTCTAAAGAAATTATTAAGTTGTAATCGAGTATTTTGAATATTTCCTGCTCGTTAGTTTCTGCGTCATTCAGCCTCGCCCCCTCTTCTAAAGCCGTCTTCGAGGATACACATAATGACATTATTATCCAACTTATCAAAGCATTTCTAGCTGCCTTTAGATTATATACCAAACAAATGAAGGTAATATTTGGAAACCTTTGCGAAGCTTCGTCCGACTTCAGCCGATTCATCTGAATTAGTATGAGTTTTAGTAAGTATTGCGTTGAGCATTTCTTATCATGTTTTATATTTAGGCAATATTTTGTTTTTTCTTCACATATAACATGTGCATGCACAGGTGCCTGTTGCGTAAAGTAATGTTTATTACATATTAGAATAATGGGAAAAATACTAGTGCAAAGTGCACCTATTAAAATTCAATTTTAGGAAACAGATCGTAAAAGTATAGAGAGAGCAGCTTGTTTGAACCAATGAAACTTTTTTTTATCAGGCAAGAGTACGTGCAACCCATACAAAATCAGGATCAGTAGATCTACTGCTCTTTATGGCTACTTGTCCCGTAGTATCAATTTTAAATCCCTTAACACACATTCATGACAATTATTCAAACACACTTCAGAAAATTATATTACCTACATTAAATCATCTGTACACTTTTGAAAGGCTATCTTCGGTCAGAATTTCATACTTTCATTTTTACCAAAATAATAAAATACGATCTTTTAATTTTCTGAAACTATTTAAAATATGTTTCTGTTATATATAGTTTGTAAAGTTGCAGTTTTTTTAAACTATTTGATAATACATTTAACACTAGTGGAGCTTCCCCCACTTCGTTGGTCGTTTTTTCAAAACGAACATCTTTCCAAACGAACCTGGGGATGGGGGCCCCACGTACACTCGGGTGAACTACACCCGCTCCGGTCGAATCAAACAAATCTTCAATTATTGTTTTTTTTTTTTTTTTTTTTTTTTTTTTTTACTTTTAGACGAAAATTTTTACAGATGAACCTAGGGTCGGGGGCCCCACTGCCTTCGGCAGCGTACTGAAATCATTATTTTTTGTTTTTAAAAAAGCGTAACGCCTTATCACACAGGGGATAAAAAAATTGACGGATGACCCAGATTAAATCCAAATTCGTATCAGCATATTCGTTCACATTACTTTAGGAACAGAATTGGCATTCTTTACAACTTGAATTTAATCACATGAGTAACAAACTTAGTCGATAGTTCTTCTTTCCGTTTCAGAAAAAATATCTATCGTCTTTTCAGATACATATTTGTCATTTCTCAAATAATTGGAGTATATCTTTTAGATTGGTTTATTCTTTCTTATCATAATAAATAGTATTTAGTTCATAAATCGTAGTTGTTTTTTAATTTTTTTTTTTTAATTTTGCTTTGGGAGTTTTTTGTCTACAGTTTTTGCGGCGCAAATGTCTTTTTTTTTTTTTATAATTTATATATTTTTTTTCTTTTATCTAAATATTTTTTCGCTGAATGTAAATATTTTTCCATGATTTTCGCATTTTTATCTTTTATTAAATAAAAACAAGGAAGAAAGCCTCGAAAGACGTGTAGCTAGCTTAATACCACGTAAACTTATAGTGCAATGACATACGTTTCAAACCCTTACATACTATATAATTTTAAAATACATTCATCTTCATTTATCGTCTACAGATACCATATCATGAAAATACTAATAATCATTTCATTTCTTTTTAAATGTTTTACTATTTTTCTTTAAAGTTTGAAGTTATGTTTAACATGTGACGAATTTTAGAAAATCTGTTTGCGTTGTAAAAGTGTTTTTTTTTAATAGATCTGATGGTCCATGTGTAAATATATTAGCCTGCAAAGGTTAAGATACAATTTTTTTTTAATCTAACTTATAAACAAATTAATATTAAAATATGAAATTCATTACATAAGTGGCTCATATTATGAGATATCGTATAGCGACATAACAATACGAAAACAAAAGAAAAATTTTGAGTGGCTGACATTTTAAAACAATCTGATTTTTGTTATGCTGTAACTCTCCTGGTGAAATTCGCATTCAATATCAGTATTACCGAAAACTGGGATTGAATCTTCTATAATCGGGTTCCAAGCATTTTAGCTTTGGGTGTTTGTGTAAAATGAGTTGAATTTTTTAAATCATGGACTATGAAAGCTACCTTTTCCTTCCGGTACAGGCCGAAAGGACTTTTTAATTACTAAATGCTGAAACATAAATGAACTGATAATAGTATGTTCAAAGACGTATGCTATCATTACTACATACAGGTCGGGGGCGGAGGGTTGCCCTGAGTGGGGATCTTTCTAAAGGAACCTAACCCGTATTTACGCAGCGTATACGTAGGGTCGGAGAAAACCACGGAAAACTCCGAACGATTAGGTCGGTGAGCGCGACATTGGTTCGAAAGCAGCATCTCCCGTCTACCACAGCTTTGAGAGCAAAACCTCTCAGCAGCTGGCACGGCCGGTTTTTTTTTTTTTTTTTTTTTTTTTTGACAATTTGGTATCTAAAATATATGAGGTGTTTTCTTTCTTTTCTTTTTTCTTTTTGTTTATTTTGGCTGATTGTACTTTAAATTGTTAGAGGGGAAGGTTTTTCACGTAACAATCAATTTTCGTCATATAGCTATGGAAAATATAACATTTATCGAGGTTTTCCTAAATTCATCTCGAATTCTTCTATACTTCTCACGATAACAATTAAAACTTTCAACATTGCAAATGTTCATAAAAAAAAATATTTTATCAATTTCAGGGGAAAGTATTTATGTTGTTTAAATGTTTAAATGATTGAATGACACCAGGATTTACGAAATAATTTATTTGAAAATAAGTAAAAGGTTTCCTTCACGTACATTATAAAAGCAAAATTGTATTCCAAAATTCTGGTGGCATTGTGGCATTTTCGGATTAAAATTAAATGTGACATATAATATCCCACCGCTCTTCAAAGGGTTAATGCATTAACTGTAGCCGCAGTAATAACTAATAATAATAATAATAATAATAATAATAATAATAATAATAATAAAATCGTAGTTAGACACATGGATAAGTTCTCCTATTTAGATTATGTAATTGTTACATTGAAGAAAAGATAAGTCCGTTCTTGATAGCGTGCTGGTGCTCCTGATATCTGCACTGTTTCTTAAACCGAAATGTTTTCAAAATCAATTATTCTTTTCAATACTTATTGAAAACATTTTGCTACTCAAAGAATCGCTTAATGAAGTTCAAAGTAAACCCTTTTTAAAAAAATTATTTGTTTATTTCTTTTTTTTAAGTTGCAGTGTCGTATTGGCAGTAATCCAGTCTGTAAGCATCTCGTTTTAGTGGGAACAAAAATAACGGCTAAATTTATCTCACATGGCTAGCTAACTCACACAGACTTTCAACTCGAAATACAATTTGATGTATAAATTTAGTTTCCCGATACTCAAATTTGTGAAAAAATTATTTTTCCCGATTATGGTAAAAATAGTGTATTAAGGAATGATAAATAAAGAGGAATGTATTATTTTTATGTTATACGAAATATCATTTGCGTTATTGTTTTAATTAATATATTTAATTAATTAAATTTAGTAGAGCTTTCAATACTTTACGCTGAACGAATATTCAGTGTCACGCGCTTAAGATATTATTTATTAGGTAAAGTATTCTTGTAACTATTAAATCTCTAACAACGATCAGTAGCAGAATAATGAGGTTCCAATTCTGTTATTGAGCTCTCTGTGTTATTTTAATATGTTCTTAAATGGATCTATGTTTATTTAGAGTTATTTATGCCAAGTTTTCCTATTTCATTAACCCATAAATGTTACTTCACTACATACTTGCGAAAAATATACGGTAAAATTTATTATATCTGATTAATTTTTTCAATATATCCCATGCAATGGGTACAATTGGGTAAAAAACATATTTTGCACTTGCAATAGATTTACAATGCATTATGAAGAAAAAGTAATAAAAAACTTTAAAAAAAATCATTTATTACAGAATTACAAAACGAACCTCATATGAGGTTTTCAAGCACTAAATTTTTTTTATTAATAGTCATTAAATTATTTTTGGTGATAATTGAAACTTTGGATACATTAAAAGAGAGTAGGAAAAAAAACATTTTTGGTCATGTTCTTGTTTAGATCCAAAAGTAGAACTTCTGTGAGAAAATCTCTCATGCAGAACAGAAAAAAGTTCATCAAAGGCGAATTTACTGACTATTCGACAAAAAACTGGACTGCCGTCTATTTCTGTATTTAACAAGTATTACTAAACTTCATATGAGTATTATATGTAAAAATATAATTAAAAAATACATACATATATTGAATTCGGAATAACATTAATAATTTTAATATTTATAAATATTTAACTATCAAGGTTTAACTATCAACTTAATCAAATTAGTCTTTTGTCTTCAAGTGCATGTTATTGCAAAATACAGCATTAAAGCACAGCATTTGTCGCAAAATGTAATTTTATTTATTTTAGACTTTAATTTTCATTATGTATATATACACTGATGTCCAGAAATTAAGGGGCAGTGACCAATTTCAGACGTTTCGTCGAATATTTACTGAAACTCGTGAGGAAATGCCCGAAATGCCCTTGAACTTAAAGAATGTAAAGAACATGTTTGACTTCATGTTTTTCAGTGAAGATTTTGTCGCGAGGACAATTAGGGGGGGGGGAGAGTGCAATAATAATTTTATAATAAAAAAAATAATATTTTTGATCACCCATGTAACAGATAATGCTAAAAATGGTCTATCACTGTAGCAAATGACTATGTAGGTCCTGTTCAACATTTGTGTGCATTTGTGTAAGCATAGAATGTATATTCGTGAAGATGTTAACGTTTCTGTGAAAAATTCAGAAGTTTTTTTTTTTTTTTTTTTTTTTTTTTTTTTTTTTTTTTTTTTTAAATAGCATGCAGAGTTTTTAACCGAATTTAACACCGCTTTCCAAAAACCTGACATAAAACAGTATAAATAGTGTAATGGAATTAAAAGATGAATATCTTGAATATTTTATGACATTAATTTGTATAAAATTAATTTTAATTGCGCATGCACATTTAAAATTTAAGCAGCTGAAATAAAGCAGTTAAAATTTATTTCATACAAATACCCATATCTCATCAGATATTCAATATATTAATATTTTAATTACAGTATACTATTTCTACGATATCTTGTCAAGTTTTTGGAAAGCGGTGTTAAATTCGGCTGAAAACTCTGCATGCTAAAAAAAAAAAAAAACCTTTTGAATTTTTTTACAGAAAAGTTAACATTTTCACGAATATACGTGCTATGCTTACACAAATGCACACAAATGTTGAACAGGACCTACATAGTCCTTTGCTACAGTGGCAGACCATTTTTAGCATTTTCTGTTACTTGGGTGATCGAAAATGTTATTTTATTATTAAAATTATTATTGCCTCCCCCCCCCCCTCCCTAATTGTCCTCGCGACAAAATCTTCACTGAAAAACATGAAGTCAAACATGTTCTTTATATCTTCAAAGTTAAAGGGCATTTCGGGCATTTCCTCACGAGTTTCAGTAGGTATTCGACGAAACGTCTGAAATTGGTCACTGCCTCTTAATTTCTGGTCACCAGCGTATAAATAGAAGTTTGTTTCGAAGTCCAGAGATAAAATGGCTTTTGAAACAAAAGGATATGAGTAAAGAGTTGCGCGATTTCTGACTTCTGCACTCTAAAATATTGCAGCAAACTCTTCAACCATTCAACCATTTTTGAAGATAACGGTTATTTCTAAATACGTATTGTGAAGCATTCTTACTAGTCAGAGTAGAGATAAATTATGGTTAAGTAAATGTTATCTATGAATACGGTTGAATGACTGGACAGTTTGCTGCAAGTTTTTTACAGTGTCGTACATATAAAGTCAATCATTTAGTTAGTTGAACTTGCATCAAAATATCTTAATTATTTCATGGATAACAAATTTTCCGTTTTTTACATTAGAAGAATGAAGTCAAAGAACATGAATATCATTAAAAAATAAAAAAGGAAAAAGAAAAGAAAAAATGGTATTTTTTGGGCTGAAAAAAAATTATGAAAAGTTTTTCTCAATATTCGACATCGATGATCCGAAACTATAAAATTCTTATCTTATAGTAAAAAAACTTATGATATATATCTAATAGTTACATTACAAAATTCTTGCAGATATTACCTCCAATCATACTCATTCGATTAAAGTATCAATTATTAATGAAATATCTGATAAAAGGAACATTTTTCTCGGCAACTAACATTGATTATCTAAAACTATAAAACTCTTAATCTTATTGTAAAAC
Source organism: Maratus michaelseni (assembly GCA_963931845.1). Taxonomy (NCBI): domain Eukaryota; kingdom Metazoa; phylum Arthropoda; class Arachnida; order Araneae; family Salticidae; genus Maratus; species Maratus michaelseni. The sequence continues at coordinate 135,973,947 of OZ007586.1, read as the reverse complement.
TAGTGTGTAGCAACCCGTTTTATTACATCTGTATTTTACAAGATCTTTCGAGTTATTTTTGGTAAAAAGGGACCTAATTGTATTCTACATTAAAAAAATATTTAATAATATTAATATAATAATTTTTTTTTATAAGAAATGTATCATATTTACAATGTAAATTAATTGAAAATTAAAAAAAAAAAATTGCATGTGAATTTCTAAAAAGTCGATTACATTTCGTAAATTACGTTATTTTCATACAGTTACAGTAAAGTGCCTTTAGAAGAGAGTGACGGCATACGGTGAATAAAATTTTATTGGTCCAGAGAATTGTGGACAAAAACTTGGGAAGCATGCCATTATCTTGAACTTGACGAGCCTGCAATCATCGTTAAGTCAATATTTCTTTACTTGTCTAACTCGTTAAAGCGAATTGCTTACAATAGTTCCACGTTCTATCAGAGGTCATCCATTTACATTTTCTGCAAATTCGAAAATGATATCAAGCTGAGCTTCGCCGCCAAGGACTACCGGCACACGTCAGACACGTTAACCTCCGTGCCCAGGGTCGTGAAACATTTTAACGCGCTCGACCAGGGGAGTTCCTATAAGCGCTAAGGCCGGTGGGGGCACCACCACCTGCTGACCACCCCCATTTTACGAAGAATTGACGACATAGGTCTTTGAGATATGTGGTGGGGATTGATAATTTCGCAATCTTTCAGGTTTTTAGTTATAATTCGGTAAATGTGGTGGTAAGTGGCAAAAATATTCATTACAATAAATTTTTTAAACAGAAAATAAAGTAAAAAAAATCATTAAATCGATTTATAGAAACAACAACAAAAAAAAAAACCCAAATACATTTGTTCACCAGTTTGGATAGCCGACGATAATCCATTTTGCGTGTATTCAAACTGATTTTTTTTCCTTCTCAGTTTTAATGGAAAAATGGCAACAAAGATGTATCTAATAATCCTAATATTTGCCTTTTCTTTCCTCTTTTTCGATAGCAATGGAGTAATATGTCTGACATCATTACAAAAATTTCACAAAAAAATTAATATCTCAAAAATTAATTTAAATATCAAAATTCATAGAGTTACTACGCCATCTTCGGATCCATGCGAATAATTGACGTTAATTTCACCACTCATCGATCCATATTCTACTAAGAGTAGTTGAGAAATACAAATACATCATTAGATTTTTAATATAACATATTCTTAAGAACGTGGTCTATTTTCAATGATCATTTCCTTGCTTATCTTTAGCGCTAAATTTGGCTGTAAATACGATTACGGAATTTAGTTTTTTATGTTTATTAGTTCAATTTTAAAATTAAAATGAATCAGATATTAGCTAAAAGTAGGGTCATTATAAAATCATTATCATTTATAGATCTTCCATAATCGTGAACACTACCATTTTCAATATTTTAGAGAGAATGATTAGGCGCAAAATTATATATATATGGTTGAAACCACCTTTGTATGTAAAATGAAGCAAATATTTCATGGCATCTTAGATGATCATTTCCCTGCTTACCATTGTTGCCAATCTGGGCTGGGGACACGATAATTTAATATTAGATATTTATGCTTATTAATCCAGTTTTAAATTAAAATAAATAAGCTGTAAGCTAAAAATTGGATGGACTTAAAATTACTATCATTTATAGACCTTCAGTAATCGGGTCACAGCAAATTAGCATATTTTATATAGCATGATTTTGCGCAAAATGAAAGATATTGTTGTAACCAGAATTTTTTTTATGTGACAAACTCATAATGTTATTCTAGGTAATAATTTCTTTGCTTATCAATGATGAAAACCTTGGCTTTGGACCCGATTATGGAATATTGTGTCCTTATACTTACCAATCCAGTTTTCAAGTTAAAATGTATAAGTCAAAAGCTAAAAATATAATCATTATCATTTATAAATCTTAATTAGACTTTTCAATCACCGTAATATTCCTGAGAATTGGTGAATTAATTCTCGTCTTTTGAGTATTAAAAGATTGGTTGATTGATTGACTCTCCTGATTATTTCCTGTTTTCACAAAAACTATTTTAGATATTGGAATGTGACAAACTTCAGATTGTAGCCAGAAATATTCCTTATGTGCCCCTGATAAGTTCAGCGTTTGTTATGCAACGGTTTTTAGGTCCTATACTAGACAAATGGACAGACAGAGAAAAGCTTTTAAAATGTTATTTCAGGGTCGTAACTAGCCAGAAAAGTCAGAGAGGCTTTGAAATTTTTCTAGTTTGGATAATTGACGTCTGATCTTTTTTCTTCCACTTTAAGGATAAATAAATGAAACAGATGATGACAAATAGATACAGATAGAAGTAGAGGGTAAGTCCACCTGACATAAAACCTTTGATTACAAAGTGTAAAAGTTTTAAAATATAATGTGGATGCTATTTATTATTAAAAGATTACGAAGTATAGCGGGGACTCAAGAAGTTGCTAGGAGGGCTCAGCCCCCCTCCCTTTCCCGAATCTGGTTACGGCACTGTGTTATTTTTTACTATACGTCATCTAAATAGTCGATTGCACTTATAAATAGGTGTTTCTATGAAAATCCCAGGCAGACACTCCAATTTTATATGTATATCTATAGAAGATACATATAATAGCTCTTAGGGTGATTGAGTAAGTATGAAAATAGTTACATTGCAAAATTTAAAATGCATATACTACCCCTAGTCATACTTATATACCTTACAATTAAAGAATCAGATATTAACGAAATATAGTGAAGCAAAAATTTCTAGGTTAGTAAGATTTCTAAGTCAAAAGAATGCTCTACCAGCAGAAATTCATTGCCAAAATCTTGATATGATGCTTAGGTTCTATTTTTATAAATCGAAACCATGCGTTAGTTTCCTGACCCGATGTTGATTACTACAGATAATATGCACGAAAGAAATTGTGATTGGATAAATCACTGGATAATTCTTATTATCAAGTTCAAGTGTGGAGGAATATTCATCATTTTGATACATTGAGTAACTCTGTAGCAGGAAGCACTTTGCAACCCCCAATGATATGGAAGCACACTTGTCTTGGCTTGCGAAGCTTAATAGATATTTTCGCTGGCATAGATGCTACGTTGTACAGTTGGGAACAATTGATTTACGTCATGGATAGATGTCAGAAAGTCTGCGAAGTATTTTAACAGTTGGTTGCCCTCAGTCGAAATCTGATAAGACTGTGCTCTTGAATGCTGCAGTTCTATAATGAAACTGTTGGCGATTCGTTGTTACATTTTATGTTACATTTAAATTATAAGACTTTATTTGATGATAATTGCGAATTTTACTACAATCTGGTTTCTTATACAGTTATTTTTTAACAAAGTGTAATTGATTTTTATCCCAATAACAATTACATAGACCAATTTTCATTTTTAAGATAGGGATGTTAGCAATATATACACAAATTTTGGATACGTTATTTCAAAAATCCTTAGATTAACCCTTTATGCTGCGACGTTACGTATAAGTTCCATTAAAGAAAATTTAATATAAAATTTATTTAATACGTCTATTAATGAAAGTAAATTTTGCTTTTCATACAAAATATTTTGCTCGATCACATTTAGAAATCACGGTGAAACAGTCAAAGTTAAATACTTTTAAAGTGGTTATTTTCTCAAACATTTACTTAGGTGTAGCTTTTTTCTTATTAAAAAATATTATACGAACAACTTTTGAAACTACAAAAACCTTTCTATTTACAGATAGTATCACAATAAACTTATTTACATTGTTTTTATAAAAATTGCTAAATTTCCATAACAGTATTTTTTGGTAATCAATCTAATTATTCTTGTAAATATTTTAGAAAAGAGCTATAACAATTGATTTATTAAATCAGTTTCGATGAAAAAAGTATCTAAATTTCATATCATTATTACATAACTTTTCTAATATATCTTCAGACATTAACGAAGATAATTATTGAGGTAGGGCATTTTCTTGATTTATAATTTGGGTCATAAAAGGTTAGTTAGAAATGTATAGAAATTAATACCAGTATTTTTAAATTAGCGGAATTTATAGAAAACAAAAGAAAATCAAAACATAAAGCCAATTTTGTGGACACGCTAATAATAATTCAACTTAAGTTAAATATTTTTAAAATATTGATTTATTGGAGGAAATCTCTTGCATTATAGGGACATGTGGGGTAATTGTGTATACATATTGGTTGAAAATACTGGTTATACGGTTTTCAAGTGTAGTTTTCTTTTTTTTTTCTTTTTTTTTTGTACAATTTTACAATCACTGTAAATAGAACAGTAATGATATAAAATTACTTTTGCTACACTGTTAAAAATTTGCAACAAACTGTCCAGGTATTCAAAAATTTTTTTATCGATAACGGTTACTTGACCGTATTATGAAATATTCTAATTGGTCAGAATAGAAATAAATTACGTTTATGTAACCGTTTTCTATAAAAAAAATAAAAAGGGTTGAATGACTGGGCAGTTTTCTGCAGACTTTTAACAGTGTATTGGGCCCGCTAAAGACCAACACATTAATTATTTGAATGTCTTCTCTAATCCATCTTCCGTTGGATACACTGTAATCTGCAAAATTAGATGGATAATTTTTTTTATTGAGTACTACAGTTACACTGTTAAAATTTTCTGTAAAATATTGATTCATTCACTATATGTTTTACATTCACTTTACCATTTATTAAAGAAAAGTGTTAGAAACATTATTAATTTGAAAAGATTTCAATCAACCAGTGATAAAAAAAGAATTGCTGTTCTCCAATTTTCATAAATTGGGTTAAGTAACCGTAATTTTATCTATTTACCAATAACAGCACTTCTTAATATGTTTAAGTAACCGTTATCTATAAATACTGTTGAATGACCGGGCAGTTTGCTGTCTTTACAACGATTATTTTATTATGATGAAAATTTTCATTATTATACTACCGAAAACAGATCATGGTTTCCAAGCTATTCCGCTTTCGTTTCAATAAATTTAAGTTTAATTTTTTTCTTTTAGTCTTATTGAAATATTTACTATAGAAAACTTCATTTTCTAACCGTACCTCATGTACATATGAAACATATTTAGAAATTACACAGCTTATTGTTTAAATATCTTTAATTTCTTACAGTTTGTCTTTTACAGTAAAAATTTCATAATGATTTTTACAAGCTTATAAGTTTTACGCAAAACATTATTCTAGTGAGAAATGCGTAAATTAAAAAAAAATCACTCGGTTCTTTATTTTATCGTGTTAAATATAATATTTGAATGAGTTGGAAATTTTAGAAAGTTTTTGACCAAAAAATAGGTGCTGAAGATAAGTAGGCTTATAGAGATTCTCTTCGCATCAAACTGACTTGCGAGAAGTCAGCGTAATTCAATATTTAAATGTTAATAACTCTGCACAGAGTTTAGGTAAAATCATAACTGTTTTTGTACATTGATGATTATCACTTGTATTATATGTGTATGGATTTTCATAATAATTGATTAATTCCTTATTAATGATATTTAATGTAATATGTGTGCCAATGAGCCCATAATGTATAGGTGAGAGTATTTTATTTTCGAATGCAACAGCCTACGTTTAATAGTAACGGTAATGTTGTGTTTATGATACTGATTTGCCAACAAAGCACATGGAGGTCGAGGAGATGAAGAGCCGGAGTGATCTCAAACATCATATCGTAGTGCCCAGCCGATAAAGCAAAGAAAGTGTGGATGATCCTGAAATCGGAACAGTAAATGAAAGTTCAGAAATAAAAAACAGTAAGAGGATAATGGGCGATTTCAGCGCGCTTTAAAATATCATTAAATATACTTACATTTCTAAGAATCACATACATTTATTATTGCATTTGGGCCATTCTACCATAAGTGTGATTTCTGGCTGCACAGATATCTGATTTTTATTTGATTTATGTTCAATTTGAATTTTTAATAACCACTGATATATTGCAGAATAATAATCACTATATGGACACAAACGTCATTGAAAAATAAATAAGATATATCAGTTTTTATCTGACAAAACACAAAAAATGTCACTACTGTACCAGGGACAGTAATAGCATATTTGAGACCAAGTACGGTTTTTGCTGTCTGCTGCCACCGCATTTTAAATTATAATGATTATTTTATTAGGATACGTTAATGAAATGTTAATCCTAAATAATTAAAAGAGAAAATATTCTTTGATTATAACAGCAATTTATTACTTAAAATTTAAATAATTAATGACGATTAATTTCAAAAGCATTTATGCGTTATTTAATAATTTCTTTCATTTTTTCTTGTGTGGATTTTGTAAAGAAATATGGTTGTTGATATTTTTAAATTTTTAGTTCTTATTTGTTTGCTTCGCAGTAATAACTTTTATTACAGGTTATTTTATTGGCAGATTAAATTAATGGTAAAAAATTAATTTATGGGATATTTAATTTTTACACATAGGGTTAGGTCTACAAAAATATCAAACACAACGCAATACCATATAAAAGTATTTTTAAATCAATGCAATGGATTTAATATTATAATGAAAGGATCTCTGTAAGATCACAACTTAATTAAATACAAGCAATAAGATGTTAGGGGAGATATTTTATACGCAGCCAATTTCTCTAAATTGTCCGTTTTCACTCCAACAATCGAAAAATTAACAAAGATTCGTAGATATGATCTGACAGATTATTTGCGTTCAAGCGTGCTGCGATTTATGTTGTTCGCCTAAGGAGAGTTTAAAAAAAGGAAGGTTTTAGAAATCTCTTCTAGAATCATCTGAAACCATGATATTCCCTACTTCATAATTGTTATGCTTCTTGGAGAATTTTAATCCTTCTAAACTATTATAATTCTATATTTATATATCTAATTGATCTGTTTTCATGAGTTTTCAGAGAAATAAATGTCAGAAAGTTTTATTATTATTATTATTTAAATAATGATCATTTAATTTTAAAAACACACTGCATTTTTTCATGGTACATATATCGAAATATCTTCACACACAGATACATAATAAAGTTAAAAAACATCACAACAGTTTAATGAAAGAATACAGTTGTCATCGCGTGACGTGAAAAATGAGTCAATGTGAAGTCGATATGTCCCATTTTGAAACGAGCTGTAAATAATTCAAAAATCGTGATTTTCGATTTCACAAGGATGACTTTACTGTGGAGTGCCTTCTCAATGGAATCCCAATGTTATGGTCACCTGGGCGCAATAATGTGACGAATTAAATGTATCAAATTTAGTCACCGTTGTGACGTCACAGTGATGCCACATTGACTGGCTGTAGGTAGTGCTTAATGTAAACAAATCTTATTTGCACTGTTATCTACACATCATTTTTTTCATTCAGAGTATCTTCGTCCAGACCGCAAGGGCAGTATACAACATTGCAATATTCCGCCTTTCATGAATATCCAAATTCTTACATACGAGAGGCAACTTATTTACATATTTACGTTGTACTCAACTCATCTCTAAATAAGTATATTATCTCAATCAGATAATTCCGATCAATCTAGAAAGTTAAGAGATTTTTTGGGGAAAGATTAATGTAACTTGACATATGTTGAAATAATTTAAAAAGCAAAAATTTAATTCACAATTTTTAAAGTAACCTAATATATCGTACAGAATTTATTTCGTATTCACACAATTTATCCTGGTGGTTACTTATGAAGAATTTAGAATATTTGACATGAATAGTAGGCGAAGTAGTTCAACAGAAAACTAATAAAGCATTTATTGTCTTCACATTGGAAACATTTTCAATTTAATATTAAATTATTTTAAATTAAAAGTGGCATTACATTTGAAACATTTAGAATGTAATGGAAATATTTTCATTTTATTGGCAGTATTTCCATCTAAATGTAAATGTTTCGCAAATGTGAATGTTTTATTGAAACTGTTTACAATGCAGAATTTTATGAACATTCAGTAAATGTTTGGATAAGCAATATTGGCAATACTTCAATATCGAGCAAAATTTTAATAAATTAATCCAATGGTACGTCAATATTAGTTTTCTGTTAAAATAGTACTTCAAACAGGAAAGAACAAACCCTCATCCCTCCCCTAAATACATTAGTAAAGAGCCCGGATCTTCTCCTCGCAGGTGTTTTGAATAATAATTACTTAGATAATGATTAATTTCTTTGTTTTATATGTGGATAAAATAGCTCTTAGTAAATACAAGGCGTATAATAATTGACGTAATGGAAATAAGCACAAGCAACCAATAGTTTCAAAGCTTCATAGAGCCCCTACTTCAATCTTCAGAGGAAAATGAGGAAAATGAAAGACAGTGAGAAAGAACAGTAACAGTAACGTAGTACTTTTCTGTTACTTTTCCACATTCTCTCTTTCATTCATTTTGCACTGTAGAAGGGACTCATATTATTAAACCTTGAAATAGTTATATGCTAAAAAATTTTGACTGTTTATACTTTCCTTCTTACGCTTATTTTTACAAATTGTATTATCCTTTCTCCCCTTCACTGCGACATACATTTTACACGAATTTTTATTTCTTCCTATGAGATAGAACTTTCAATTTCCTTACCATAACATATACTTGCTTAAAACTAAACCAACTAAATGCAATGTTATTCTCAAATATTTTTTTTAGAATTTGTAGCCATAAATATAACATTTGAAACAAATTGGAATGAAAATATTATTTTTTTTTCTTTGGCTACTAGCTTCAAAACATAATAAAATGTCAGAATTTGTTCACACTTCCACCCAAAAATGAAGGAGAAAAATGAAATCTAATCTGCCGCATCTTTTAGTTCTTTCAAAACATGTGGCAACCATCTGTTTACTCTTTTATGCTGTAATTTAATTCCTGAAGGTCCATCGTTAGTTTCTATATAATTTTTTCATCGTCAGTATATTTTAAAAAAGAAAGATCTTAAAGTAAATAATCTAGATAAACAATGAAAAATGTTATTTCTTATGATGTTTGGAATTAATTTACCGTTCAACTTTCATCATCTTTAAGATTAATTTGTGATTTCCAAATATTAATGAAAAACCATTTTAAAACTACTTCGCTTGATATTAAAAGTAATTAAGATTAGTGGACCCGTGCGTGGCTTTGCACTACAATCTTGAGGATTAATTGATTATACGTTTCAAAATTAAATCTTAATTAACTGCAATTTTCAAACAAACAACGTGTTTTAATCAAATGTGAGTGTTCTCTGTCAAAAGTCTGTTCAAAAACATTTCGAATGATACCTCATTCATCGTTGTGCGTTTTGTATGTGCATATAAAAGAGATGTTGACACCAGAAATATTATATACTGGTGTACACGTGCGAGGCTTTCGCACTGCAGTCTTTGAGATTTTTTGCTGATGCGTTTTTTCATCAATATTTGATTAATTGCAATTTAAATCAAACAGCTTGTTTTAATGAAATGTGAGTGTGCTATTTCAAAAGCCTGTTCAAGAACCTTTCGTATGATCTCTCATTCACTATTGTGCGTTTTTTATGTGTATACAAAAGGGATGTTGACATCAGAAATAATATATATGATGATTGGTCGAATATCAGTATAGAAAAAGTTATATACCGTAATTTCCAGCTTATAATACGTCGATCAAACAACCATGTTTCAACCCAGAAATTTTATATTATAAAATGTAACTTACTAGATCGCTGTAAATATTTGACTTCAATTATTAAATAAAATGTCTATGTCTAAACACGATTGTTTGATTTGCGGATTATACGCCGGAAATTACGGTTCTAATAATGTTCCAGAGCTATTCGCATAATTCTACTGACTTTGTTAATTTTAAGGCAGATTAAGATCAGTTTGAAGCTGATTCAAAATCGAAATTTTGAACTTATCTAAATTACTAGATTTAAAAGAGGTTACAATTTGTTATGCCTAAAGTAATATAAATTAATTGAAACCTTCTAAATCGAACGTGAATAGCAAAGGAAGAGTATAATATATAGTGCGACAACAAGTAAACGCTCCAATAAGCAATTGCAATATCTCAAAAACTATTGTATATAATTTGTTAAATCTTTACGATAAAACAATACTTATAGCAAAAGTTAATTTGCGCATGCTCATTTGTTCAGAATCGTGTGGTTATTTTGAGTTATACGGAAGCGACCGCAATGTGCATTAACTGTCCGCCTTATTCTCCTGACTTTAATCCGTATGACTCGTTTTGTGGGGACATCTTAAAGATAAAGCGTGTTCTAAGGATCCCAAAATGATTTCTGAGTTAGATTACAATTCAAACACAATTTGAAACAACTGATGTGCCACCACTTGCGCATGTAATTGAAAATTTTGCTGTTCGCTTGCGTGATGCAAATGCGCATGATAGCAGACACATCGAACATGTGATTAAGTAATTTTAGAATATATATCTATTTTCTGTATTATGATTAAAATTTTTTGAATAACACTTTTTTGTGTTCTTTCATTTGACTTTTGGGGCGCTTATTTTTTTTTTCTGTTACCCTGTATAATTTGAAACATATTCTGTTATACAGGGTGTGTCAGTAGCAGGGTTAAAAAATTTTAAAGGTGGTAGAGCACACTACAACAAACAAGTTTTGTACAGAAAACTAGAGTCGCAACTCCTTTATTCTGTCAAAAATACAGGGTGTCTCACTTCAATCCAAACTCGGATTCCTGCTTATAAATTAAAAATATTTTACCGAAAATTTCAACAGATTGATTGTGCAAAATGTAACATGCAAGAAGTTCTGGAAGTGGCCACTATCCGTATCCAAACAGCGTTGATCTAGACGTTCCCCGTTGTTAATATAACGTACGGTGTCACTAATCCAATTACTGTGTACTTTCTACAAAAATAGATCGTATACATTTGCCAAGTTTAGTTTGCATTATAATGGAAAAACAAATCGTACAAGAGCGTTATTTAGATTATCGATTTATATTCGAGAATGAATTAATTTTTTCTCGATTGCTTTATAATTTTTTACTTTAAAATGTCATTAAGTATATTAACAATGTATCTACAATATTAAAAAATATTTTGCTATTAACGTAGGCTTAAAGAAAAAAAATATTAATCTAATAAATATTTTCAAAATTAATCTTTCAGTTTCATAAGTTTTGCTGATGCAAGATAAAGCCTTCGGCTAATCGTTGAAATTATCGATTTACTTTGTTCAGCCGCCAATTTATTAAAGTTTAGCTTTTTTTTATCCAAAAGAAGATAAATGGTTCTCTATTTGCCTTTGCATAAATTATATTGTTATATTTTTGAATTAACAACACATAATTTTATGCTGCATATTTTGGACTTTATTACAGTGGATTGTATATTTGATTTGACGTACTAATTTTGTGAATGCAAAACAACTGCTTCTGTCTCAAAAATTTAGGCTCAACAGGAAAATGTCGTTTATTAAATATATCAATACAAAATTAAACAAAACCTTTTTCTTTTTACTTATTAAATTCTGTAAATTATTCAACTGAATGATATCAAAATGAATAAATGGGACAGTATCATAACTTTTATAAAAAAAATTACAAAAGTTTGCAACTATACAGTGTCTTAAAAGTTTAGGCACAATGGAAAAAAAAAAAACATTATTTAACACTTTTTCGTGATTCTATTTATTAACCACTTAACTGTGTTTCCCGAACTCAGTTCGGGCAAGAAGTGCTTGTTTTGTTACTAAAAGCTTTTTCACACCAGTAATTTTTAAACGCAATCTTCTATTTATTAATCGGCAGACATTGCATTCAATTACATAAAGCAAATATTTTAGTACGGAAAAAGTGGTGTAATGTGCCTATTTTTAGTTTATGGTGTCAAAAAACCTCCCACTGTTAAGGGGTTAATAGTATTTCCTTGGCGCCCGATAACTTCAAATAATCGTGTTTCCATTGAATCAATTAGTTTTGAAATGTTTTTGGTGCCAGAGAATGCCATGCTGTTTCAATGGCCACTTTTAGTTCTTTAGTAGAGTCATATTGCCTTCCATTCTTGTAAACTTCAAGGGTTAAGATACCTCAAATGTTCTCAATTGAGTTTAAGTCCTGGCTTAACCCCTTAATCGTCGTGCCCGAGACATTCACGGGCAGCGTAGGTTACGCATGTTTTATTCAGATTGTTTGATTCCCACCAGATTTTTAAAATAGTGTAATTGGCTTTATTCTCGCATTATTTTATCAGGCTATTAAATAACGGGAATATTTCTACTTAAAAAAAACTGGTGGTAATCAAGCAATCTGAATTTTTATAAAGTAACCTACGCTTATCGAGCGCGACGATTAAGGGGTTAAAGCAAGCCAATCTAAAACATTAATATTTCGGGGGGCGGGGGACACTGTTTTCTTCTATGGGAGTTGTGGATTGAGGCATTGTTGTGCTGAAATCTCTACTGGGGGCTCGTGGCTGTCTTTTTGGGGGGTACTAAATGAATACCTGAAACACATATTATTTTCATACCATTATTTTTTATAAGAAATATTTTCCTTGTTTAATGGCAGACAATTTTGAAGCAAATAAAATAAAGTATTCTTTTTAATGATAGTTGTAAGAAAAGAATAAATTTAGCAGCTATGTATTTAGTGCCCCAAATAAAGCCAGTCACGAGCCGCTACTGACTCAGGATGTCACCAATTGGAAGTTGATGCTGCTCTAGGGGATCTTGATACTTTGTTAAATTTTGTTCGCATCCCAAACCATCAATAACTTACATCCTTTTCGTCTACTGGAGAAAGTACGTGGCTGTTTCCTGAGCTCATGCCTGTAACAATTACAGCCATCAAGACTATCCAGATTCCACTTATTTTCGTCACTCAATAATACGGTGAGTCACCGTATGACATGTACTTTCCAACCCAATCCATTGTGGCTTGTTTGTGATGTGATTTTAGGAACGGTTTGCAACACATTTTTAAAAAAACAGTCTTCTTGCAGTCTCTTATGCGTCTATGTACAAAGTATGGGGCCCTCGTCGGCCATGCGCGCCGCTTTTTCCATGAAGTAGTGGTGGTTTGCCCCCACCTGTCCACTTCCGACATCCGCCAAGAGCTATAATGATCTTGAAGCCGCTGAGGTCGTCCGATGTATTAAACGCCCTGGCCCTCTCTAATCCGCTGGTTGAAGTCTTAAACTTATTGGATTTGGCATTTAAATATTTTCGGTGGCGATCTTCTGTGAGCGGGTCTACCACCGTTCCACATAGTGTACAGAGGAAGGAGGCCTCCACGGCCACGTACGCCTGCCTTTCCCTCGAACCGTTTGGGGCATTGACACTGGGGTTATTTTAATTTGCCTTATGGACATGTTTTGCTTTGATACCAATCTTCCAATTTTTCGATCACTTGTTACACGTGGCTACAGCACCTAGAATACATAATGTGGAAACTGGCTATCCCAGTAATGCTTTAAAAAGTGCTACAAAATTGTAACCGATAAATGTGCAACGATGCTGTATGACAACAGGGCGATGATCGCAGCGACATCTGCTAGCTCATTTCAACGTAATCAGTGTATTGCAAAAATTTAGTAAATATGTATTTTGAACAATTATAGGTTCATAATCAAGCAATGACATAAAATAAGGTGCATAATATCTTTTAAGAGGATAACTGATTGCTAAATCGCTTCAGTAATGAAACGGAATAAAAAGGTTTTTTTTTTTTTTTTTTTTTTTTTTTTTTTTTCAAAAATGTGAAAATAAAAATCTGGACAGCTTTAGCCTATTACTCAAAAAAAAAAAAAAAAAAAAAAAAAAAAAAAAAAAAAAGATAAGGAAATTTTTATTTAAAGAAATTTTTGAATCACTAATGCACGTACACATTGGAATTAGTTCCGCTGTATGCATACATGATACTGCAAATTGATGATTATTATTATTACTTGTAATTTATTAAACAAATGCTACTCTTGAACGTATTTTAAAAATTGCATTTTTTTTAAATTATTTATCATTGCACATAGAGAAAATTGAAAGATATGTGTTAAATTACTTTAATGAAAAAGGAGAGCCAAAAAAATGAAATAAGCAATTTTAAATATTAAAATTAAATCGGAACAATCACTTTATTGATATGATAAAGCTATGTTAGCTTTATATGTTTGTAAAATATTTTCATACATTTTAATTATTTGTACATTTAAATTACAGAGCTTTGTTTATTCAATTGAACCGATTGATCTGGTATCCACAGTTATCCTCAACTGACGTTTCGGCAGCTAATGTTACATCCACATCACAAACATTAATTTATATTTTAAAAAAATCATCCGGTTGAAATGGTTATTTATTTATTTATTTTATTTTTAAAAGATACAATGAATGGAGACAAACATAATATAGGCATTTTTTAGATTAAAAATAATATTTTTAATTGTAAAAATTCTTAGTAAATTCTTTTTAAAAACTAAGAATTGGGACCTACATTAGTTTTTACATAAAAAGAATCAGCGTCATCAAAAACATGTTTATGTGCTTTTACAGCTCAATTCTATCATTACTTTTCGAGTTATAATTATTTTTTTACTTTTCAATGGTCTAAGGCAGTGATTTCGAACATTTTTTCACCACGCCCACATGAGCATACTCTCTGTGCGTATGTTCAGGCTCTATTTCTTTACTTTTTAAACAAATACGAAAAATTTTATTTCATACAAATTAGTTCAGAGACAGACGAGATCCCATTATTTCCATTTGTCTTTTTGTTTTCATGAAAAGCAGTAAGTTTGTTGCTATCATTATAAATGTCATTAAAAATTACAAAAAAAAAAGTCGAAAACTAATTTGAAATTTGAAATTTCAAGAGTTATTACGAAGTCCTCGGATCCATACGAATAATTGATCTAAGTTTCGTCGCGCAACATTCCTTATTCTAGGAGTAATAGTTGTTAAATACAAACAGACAGTCAGATTTCATATAAATTATGTATGGGGCTTGCATCAGAGCCATAAGAAATTTTCTATTAACCCATGTCTTTCTCTTTCACTTTTCGGGAGATTTACTAATTTTATAAGTTGGTAGTACCTTGTCTAGATATTTAAAATATTTTTGACGTTAAATATGTTTAAGATAGTCAGTTTTAGAAATATAACCTTAAGTAGTTTCAGATGTATAAGTTTGATATATTGCAGAGCGAATGACATGTGACATATTACCGAGCGAATTGAAAAAGCAGACCTCATTCAGTAAATACACTAGAGCTCATTCGAAAAAGGTGTCTAAATTTTTAAAATACAACAGTAACCAGAAAATTTGAAAAAAAAAAGGATATAAAAATGTGTTTTAATATCTTGAAAAGTTTTTTATATAATTATACTGGTTTCTCAGTGTTTTGAAATTTTAACGAGGACTTTTTGAAAATAGAATAAAAAATTAATTTTATCAATTTATGGTGAAGTTTGCATATTTATAACTTTAATATTTAGTCTACAAGATTGCTTTTCAAAAAGCTTACGGTGAATAGGAATGGGTTAATATTAATCTGGACTTGATCCCCTGTGAGACGTACGCACTACGATGCGGCGTTGGGAACCTCCAGTCTAAGGAGACCAACATTCCATTATGGTTTGAATCACAAACAAAAAATTCTTATAAAGTAACCGGAAAAAATCTACTGAATTTTCTTTTATATGTCTTCAGTTTATTTTATATTTAGAATTTCTGTAATTTTTTTTTCCAGCTACTAATTGAATATTCCCAGTAAGATTGTATCTTAAAAAAAATATATGTATATATAGATAAACACTTACACATCTGCTTTTACAACTCTATCAAGGTAACATTTTCTTTTATAACTCTATCAAGATTAAAAAAGTGCATAAAATGTTTTACCAATCTGAATTGTTCCAAAGAATTCCAGGAAAGTGTCAAAGTGGATGTTATCCCTTTGAAAATAAAAATGTGTGCAATTCTTCCGAAAAATGATTTTTGCATAGTGTTAAAACGTACACATTATTCCCAGTCGATTGCTTATATCTTTTTATACGATCATTAGCAGTGGAATTAGTTAGGTTTAATCACTTTTTTTCCCAGGACTGTACATACTATTACTGAAGTGTTCATAAACTTCATCAGTTGTTGATTCACATCTTTTTTTAAAGGGATACAATTTACATATTTTCTGAAAACTAAACTGTACAGCGCCATCTACCGCGGAAATTTTCAACTATTTCTGTTTTTGACCAAAAGCTAAATCTGATTTTTTGACGTCTTAAGATGATAATCGCACTCTGGTGCACAAATTCGTTTGATTTTTAGGATTTTTTAAAACTGTGTTGACACTTATGGAACACCATTACAAATATAATGACTTTTCTTTTCTTAAAAACTGATTTACTTAAAAGTAGTACGATATTCAGATCGAATCACCATAAACTACGTATCTCTATGAAAATTGCATCAAAAGTTATGAGGTATTTTATTTGGCACGGTTCATATTAGCACGTCAATTTTTTTAACTGCGTGGAACTCGGAATATAATTTTTCACGATATGCCAACTTTAAAAGATATATCAACACTCATTTTTCGATACCTATATGGGATCTTAATTGCCCTTAGTTTGATATACAAGCTCTGCAGACAAAATAAGAGACTAGATAAATTGAATAAGAAAAACTTCAGTTGAACATACTGAGAAATTCTATTAAGGGATATGAAAACTGTGCGTGACAAATTAAAATTATGTTACAACTGTTGTAACAGAAACAACATGAAATGACCTAAAAAGTAGTATTATTGTTGTAATTTTTATTTTATTATTATCATGAAGCTAGTGAAAGACAAAAATCCTGGCAATCATTCGAGACTAATAAACACATTAAAATGTTTAAAATTTTGTGAAACTGTACTATTTTACTGAACTCCTGTACGATTCATATTGATCTATGCGAGTTTTTGAACATATACTCTTCGACTAATATAAGTTTGCTTGTGAGTCACATAACTTTAGACTAATTTAGCCGTCTCGTTGATTATGGTGCAACCACAACTAGAAACGAATAGAATGTAAATGTTTGTGAAATATAGCCTTCTCTTTATCACCTATGTCATTTTAGATACTTTCTTTACGTGTATTGCAGTGAACTCTTGAATGTCACAAGTCAATTTATCGTGGTCGAAGTAATAATTCATCATTATATTAAAGTTAAAATCCATTTTAGAATCAGTATGGTTTGGAAAATATGATGCGCACACATTACAATTTGATCAGAAAAAAACTTTTTCATCAAATTTTTGATTCAACATTCCGTTATTTGATTTTTGGGCGCTATATGCCATTGTTTCATACGAAGGCTAAACAGACTTGGACGTCCAGATTAAAGTGAATCACTACAAAAATTCAAGCCCTAACTGGAATTACAAACCAGAATTTATTAATCAGTCGGCAATGAAGTTTTACATCTGGATTCGCAATAAATTAAAGTTGAAAAGCTTTCATGTAGTTATTTGACATTATTGTTGTGGGAAAACTAAGTAAACATTTTTGTGTTTTGCGTACATATACAAGGAGTGATAGGCTATTTGAAAGACAAAAAACTTTGAACAATCGAAATGCCTATAAATTTTAACTTTGGAAGATTAGTGGATTGGAAGGTTTTGCGTATTGGCACCATAATATTCCGATTGTATTAATCATCACATTAACCTTTTCAAAAGGAAGTACACTTTTGAATTAATTTTAATTCTCAACTTAAAAAAAAGTAGCACAATTGTTGAAAAAAAAATTTACAATGCATGTAAAGAAAAACATTTATTCATTTTCAAATCAATTTGTTCGTGAATTCTGGTGGCAGTCAATAATTTCAACATTTTAGAAACAGAATTATTTCCTCGTGAAAGTGTTAAAATTATCAGTGGTATGGTACTAACTTCATATAAACAGTCTATATAGAAACTCAAGCCTTCATGCATTTATATATCATATTAGCGGATATTTTCAAATTCTGTGCAAAATACAGTAAGGTTTTAGTTAATTTAATTATTAATTTTAATAAAGGCTCTTTAATTTAAATGATCTAGCTTTTCAAAGCTTCATTTAGCTGTGCTGTCATTTGGTCCTAAAAAGGGTTGAAACTGCGACATGAATACGTCTCATATTCAAGTATACATACGTCCCTACACCCCTGACAAAAACAAGATAGTCTAATGGTAAACAGTATAATCTATTGAGTTATCAGAAAGTCATGACGCATAGCTGGCAACTTTTACGTTGTTTTGTTAACACTATTTCTGAATAGTAGCATTCACCTTATTTAACCGTAGAATTTCAGCGATTAAAAAAGACGAAGTTCCTGCCCATTCTCGCCACATCACAATTCTTCCCACAATTCTAGTCACGTCGCGTCGCTTCATTTGTATCAATGGAAAAAGAAGGAAAGCTGTTTGGAAAATATTAAAATTTTGTCTATGAGATTGTAGATCTGTCTGTAAAGTTAAAAAGTTGATTATAACAGGAGTCGTAACATACAAGTAGTTCGAATGTAAATATACATTTGTATTACATTTGTATTTGAAATAAACATTTATATAAACACAAATATACAGGGTGATTATAAAAAAACTATCCCGATATATGAGTCCTTAACTATCACATCGTTCACAGAAACTGACTGAAATTTTGGTTTTAAGTATTTTGAGGTATGCGCTCAAGAATCGTATGGAAAACAACAGTTAAACTCTAACAGTTACGGTTACAGTGACAAAATTTTGAAAATTTCAAATGGTCACACCTATTTTTTTTACTGGAATGTGGTCTTCATAGTGAAAAACCATAAAAAGCGTTGGAATGGTACCTGTAGCACGAAAATTGCCGGCGCTAGACAGACTAAGAAGAAAAGTGAAAACAACGAATAAGGACAGAGAATCAACAGAAAACAAAACATTTTATTGTGTTTCACAAATTTTCCACGTCACACACGAAGACACGTTGCATGCGGCAGATGGTGGATAGCACTGAATAATAAAATGTTTTACTTTCTGTTGCTTCTCTGTCCTTTATTGGTTGTTTTCACTTTTCTTCTTAGTCTGTCTAGCTCCGGCAATTTTCGTGCTACAGGTACCGTTCCAACGTTTTTTATGGTTTTTCACTATGAAGATCACATTCCAATACAAAAAAAAATAGGTGTTGCCATTTGAAATTTTCAAAATTTTGTCACTGTAACCGTAACTGTTAGAGTTTAACGGTTGTTTTTCATACGATTCTTGAGCGCATACCTCAAAATACTTAAAATCAAAATTGCAGTCAGTTTCTGTGAACGGTGTGATAGTTAAGGACTCATATATCGGGATAGTTTTTGTTATAATAACCCTGTACATTTAATAAACACAAATATAACAATAAATATAATTATAACAATAAATAAACACAAATATACATTTGTATTTGAAAATACATTTGTATTTTGCATTTTAAACTTATGCAAACTAAAGTATTTTGTTAATGTATTTTGTAATGCGTTTTCCAAGTATTTTGTATTTCAAAATACCTTTCTCCAGATTTCAAATTTTTGTGTTTAAACCGCATATCGTCTATTCACAACAAGGAAATAGTTGTTTTGTCTAGTCTTTAAGTTCGTTTCTGAAAGTTAATATAAATATATTTTTTCAACTACTGATACGAGAAGTGGTGCTGTAGTCGTAAAAAACCCAGAAAGTATACGTTATAGGCAGAGGGTAGAAACATAGGATATGCAGAGTTTCGTAAAAGAAAAAAAAAATTCCAAAAGGTGAACGGCATATACCACAGTATACCCTCCACTACACCCCTGGCGAGAAGGGTTTTAATGATTATGAAGTTTAGTTTCTTCAGAAGCATTTTTACTAAATGGTTGTAAAAAGTTTTTATAATTTTTAACGGTGCTATGAGAATTACAAAATATTGTTGTATGATAGACAGGAAGGATCACAGAGTTTTGCTGGGCATTTCATTTTTAAAGTACGTTAGAAATTTACTGCAGCTTTTAACATTTTCCAGCGTAGTTAAAAAGTGTTTATGACTTAAGTTTGTCTGGCCATTTGTCTGTCCGTGCTCTAACTCGTGATTGTCATGTAATTGATAAATGTTATTAAAGTTTACTATGGCATGTTCGGTATTTAAATTGAAGTGTACAGTATGTATAGTTCGCACGGTAAGTTTAATAAACGGTAGTGTCCACACGCATATTGAAAGGTTTTCTGAATGTGAAATCTTATTTTTGAAATAGTTATTTTTAGCAATGCTGAAAAATGAAATTTATATTGTTTTATAATTTCTTTACAACGAGAATTTTCTGATATCACAATTTCTATATCGCACAAAATTTTCTTATTTCATTTTCTAATCATGTGATTGTCTTTTCCTTTACTTTTTATTTAATTTCATCTAATATCTGAATGATTTATCAAGAATGCATGACTGTATTGTAGTTATTAGGAGAGAAGAAATAAATAAGGAATAGATTTATCCTGCTGCTCACATTCATTTTCATTGAAGAAAAAGTTTATTTCCTTTATCTGTCTTGACAACCCATTCTCTTGTTATTTTTTCAGTATTATCATTACTGAAATGTAATAGTAAAGTAAGTAGTAAAGCTGTATATTTCCATATAGAAACAGATTTATAGCTTAGAATTTGTTTTGGGTTCAAATTAAGGAGTTTTGCTTTTAAATTCTTTTAAAAATCTGCTTCTTTAAAGTAAACTGAACAGACTCTTGAATAATCAATGCAAAAATGGTTTTCATACAATAGCATGTATTAAAAACGATGAAATGAAATTCCTTTGGAATATCTCGAAGAATTAGTGCATTCTGAAATACATTATTAATTATTTTAATAACAAATCATTTTCAAAAATTGAGGATGAAATTAAGACATTATCCCCCTTTAAAATGATTATATGAACATGAAAAAATAAATAAATAACGGTTATTATAGTGAACAGAGAAAGACAGTAATGCGAATAAATAAAAAAAACACACTTCAACGCTGGGTGCCGATGACGTCATGGACTAGGTGATCTACTGCGCATCTCGTTCGTGCACCCTACCGTGTTTTCTAAGTACCGTGATAGTTTGTTTACAGATACACTCAAAACAATTCCGTTACATTATGGTATATGCAGAAAAATCGTTTACATTGTATTTTAGTGATGTTACACTATTTCAAAATTATTGAAATTGATATACATCACTGGAGGTGTACTACAAGATGCTTACTAAAGAATATGATGCGCATAGCACTTATTGTTCATTTACAGGTTCATACAAATAATTCGATTACAGTACGGTCTATATGAGCATTAATTGATGAAAGTGCGTTTTCGATTGTGGTATGCGTTTATACATTTAACTAATTTTTTGCATATTACTTGGTGTGTATAAATTCTATAAATCATATACAAGGCTGCACAAAAGAATTAGTGTATATTTCCGCTTATTGACGGAAATTGATGAAGAGGAATTTTCAACTGTGTTATGTGTTTCCTAACTGAACTAAATAGTGGCATACAAGGAAGTACATACACGAAACTATAGATCATATACAGGGCTGCACAAAAGAATTCAGATACTTTTTCGACAATAAATGGTAATTGTTGAAATTGGGTTTTCAAATGTGTTATTCATTTTTCATATTTATACAATTTCTTATCGCATACCAATTTTAAATGTTTATTTATCGCAGTTTGACTTGACGCATAGTCTTTTTCTAAATAAATGGCTTAGGAGTTTTCCGGGGTGCGAAGATGTCTCTTCCATTTTCCATTTTTTTTTTTTTTTTTTTTTTATGTTATGAAATGTTGTGATAATGCACTTGAATTGTAAAAAAACTTTTACTTTTGTACTAAATGTACTTTAATATCTTATGTTATATTCTACATCCGTAATCTTAAATGTGATTTTTTTTTAATATTTCCTCTCGTGAAGAAAACTTTCCATGCGTAATGGCTGGTTCTTCACGAGTGGGTGATTTAATTTAATTTCATTTGTTTACTTAGATATCATCTTTCATCTTATTAAACGGTGAAGTTTTGTTACAATATTTTAAATGTATTGAAAAGTGTTTCATAATCTATGCTTGACGTATTATTTTTCTTTCTTGTTTGTTATTGAAAGGGATCGTAAAAATGTAGTTTATTCTTAATGATTACAAAATTTTTCGAAATATCAATATAATTGCTTTTTTGATACATCATCTTAAAAACATCGACATCCGAAAAATATAGGAGAAAAATCTGGATATGTCGGCTTTTCGATATATTGAAATACTAGCTAATCCGTCCGGCGTTACCCGGGACCGTAAAAAAATAGCAAGCGAAGCGAAAAAACTCGAAAAATTGCTGCACGAATTCCGAAAAAAAATTATTGAAATGAGAACAAAATTTACTGTATTGGCTAGAAAATTGAAACCGAATTCCTTTTACTAATGTTGAAAAATTGAAGCGAGTGGCAAAATAATGATAAAAGTCGTAAAACTTTATTTCAAAAGTCGCAGAGGACAAAATTGACTATATTGGACTAAAAGATTAAAACAAGATTTCTTTAAGAATGTCAAAAAATCGCCGTAAACCGCGAAAAAACTCTAAAAGTCGCACAAAAGTTTTCGGGAAAAATTTAAAATCGCTGTATGAATTTTGAATAAACGTTATTGAAAAAGGACAAAATTCACAAAATTGTTCTAAAAGATTAAAACGGATTATTTTTACTAATGTGAAAAAATCGCCGGGAAACTAAAAACAAACCAGTTAAAAATCAGATAAACTTTGCAAAAAATTCAAAAATATCAGAAGACAAAATTTGCTACTATGGGTGAAAATATCCGGAATTCTTTCGCGAATGTCAAAAATTGACGCGAAACGCGAAAAACACTAAAAATCGCGGAAGACAAAATGTACTATATTAGATTAAAAGTTTGATACCAAGTTCCTTTCACAGATGTCAAAAATTCAGCGCAGAACGCGAAAAAATGCAAAATACTGCGGAAAACGAATTGTACTACATATTAGGCTAAAAGTTTGAAATAGAATTCTTTTTATTAGTGTCAAAAGAATCACCGCAAAACGCGAAAAAACTCTAATAAACGCACAAAAGAATTCGCGAAAGATTAAAAAATTGCTGTACGAATTCCAAATAAACTTTATTGAAAAGAGGGCAAAAATTACTACAGTGAATTAAAACATTATAACAGGAATTCTTTCACAAATGTCAAAAAGACGCCGCGGAACGCGAAAAAACGCAAAAAATCGCATTAACAGCCATTAAAATTCAAAAATAGCAGAAGACAAAATTTACTATAGTAGCTGAACTACTACTATAGTAAGCTGAATTTACTATAGTAAGCCATTGTTACCGCATTTCTTTTTGACATGTCAAAATCGCCGCACAACGCAAAAAAAAAATGCAAAAATCAATATAAATTGCTAAAAATTCAATAATCTAGGAAAACAAAATTTACTATATTAGACTAAAAGTTTGAAATCAAATTCCTTTTACTAATGGGGAAAAATCACCGCAAAACGCGAAAACCTCTAAAACGCACATAAAAAATTTCACGAAAAATTCAAAAACTGCTGTACGAATTCCGAATAAACTTTATTCAAAAGTGGACAAAACTTTCTATTATGAACTAAAACATTGCAACCGGAATTCTTTCACAAAAGTAAAAAAAAAAATGCCGTGGAATGCGAAAAAACGCTAAAAATCGCACTGAAAATCTCTAAAAATTCAAAAATCGCAAAGGAAAAAATTTACTGTAGTAAGATAAACCATTGTGACCAGAATTCTTTTAGGAATGTCAAAAAAATCGCCAGAAAACGCTACAAATCGATAAATTCCGAATAATAAAATTCGCTAAAAATTCCAAAATCGGGTGGCCAAAATTTACTAATATAAGGCTAAAAGTTTGAAACCAAATTCCTTTCACTAAACTTATTTGTTGAATAGTAATAAAAAAAATTTCAATATACAAAATACTACAATTTAACCCATTCGTGATAAACAATAAACAAAGCAATCCACGTATCAGATAAGATTCACTAACAGATAAAGGCAAAACACAAAGCACGCTGAAATATCTTTGACATGTCTGAAAACAAAGACGTCCTTTGAGGCAATGGGATGAAGTGAGGGGGGTGGGGATCCTTTTCTTTAGTTTCTGATTTCGCTGATGATGATGAGTCAACAATCATGTAAATGAAGATGGGATGCTTTTCTGACTGCGTGAAGAATATTTTCACATTAGTTAACATTCTTAACCAGGACTAAGCAAATAAAAATATTTTTTTTAAAATTACGTACTTTTTTTTTGTTTGGGGGGAGGGGGGATAAAATTAATTTCGTTAGATTTCTTGAGAATTGCAAGTGAACATGCTTGAAACTGATTTTCACATGTAAAATATTAATTTCTAAGAAGTGTCGATATTTCGGATGTAAAAAAAAAATATATATCGATATATATCGAGAGCATAACATTGATATCAAAATTCGATATTTTTACCCCATATATCGATATTTTGCTGCTATCCCTAATTATACCTTTGTAGCTCTCGGTGAAAATGTGCCAATGGAATTAATTAGGATAATACACGGTACGCTATATTACGGATATATTTCCAAAATAATATTGGTTCATGTTAATGGAAAAGTTAAGGCAGTATGACAAATGTATAAAACAAAATGTTCCACTCTAAGTGAAACATCTGTATCCACAACAAATATTAAAACTCGTTTAAAGGTAAGAATTTCAAACATAGAAGCTCCTTTTTTTGGCCATTATTTTATGTGTATATGCATGTATGTAAGTTCGCAATGTCCACAACAACCACTAAACGGATTTCAATGTAACTTTTACACAACAATTCTGGTACACTAGGGAAGTAATAACTGTATCATTTTTAGGTTTTTTTCAGGGCCACGTCAAATATTTTAACACACGATTGTCTACTGATTATGAAACGCTTGCGATGCTGGAAATTAGAGTACCTTTATACATAAGAGAATTACGACATCCAACTGATAAACAGACTTCCCAAAATTAGATTGTCATATGGGCATGTTTTTTATTTTCAAAATGAATGTTGTTTCCCAACCTCAGCCAATCAATCTTTTTGAAATGTTTGATTGATCGAGAGCATCTTTTGCCAGTCTTTCCTTTCATTATTGCACTTACATTATTGGTCTAATCTATTTACATGTAATTGGAAAACACGACTAATGTTCGAATATTTATGATATTAGAGTGTTTTATACTTAAGTGAATGGCAGCATACGCACAGGGTGCATGCTCATATAATTGTTTGAATGAATTATGGTAAGTCCCGCAGTGGCGCGGACGGTAAAGCTCGGTTCTCGTAAGATCACCGAAAGCCAAGCAGCATCGACCAAGGTCACTGCTTGGGAGGGTGCATCCTCTATCCTCTCTCGTCTGCCTCTGCTGTGGGACCGTGTACGTTAAATCTGTTCGTGGTTCCAAAGTCCTCCAAGTTCTATATAAGCGTTACCTCTGGGGGATGCAAATCTCTCATCTGGAATTGGTTCAAAATTAGGAGATTTAGGAGTCAGGATTATGGGTCAAGCGTAGTGGATTATGACAGCTATACAGAAATAGAAAGCTGCAAAACCGTGCCCTTTGGGTCAAATCAACAACAACTATGGTAATCCGCATTCTAAAGCTCTGTTCACGAACGACGATCAGGTCACGCGCGTGTTCGCGAAGGAGATGTCCTTATGGAGTAGGTCTTATTGGATCAACGAATTTTGTAATAAATTATTTCATGCTTTTATGCTTCAGAAAAGGTAAAAACAACTACTACATGTCCTTATATTTCCAAAAAAATGACTCTCGTAATAGGAATACATGCCTATATTTACTCAGACGAAATCCAAAACATTCATGAAAGTATCACGTGATCTGATTTAGCCTGATCACTGTTCATAACCCACAAAATTTTCGCCCGCGCTGCACTCGCTTAACCCAGAAAAAAATTGTGGGTGGTTTAATCACGTGATTGGGCTTTTTGTTTTTATGTTTTACTTGGTTTGGTACGTTTATTGATACAGCTGTGGCAACTTGATCGGAGATCTAAAATTTTTCACCTTTTTATCATTCTAAAATGATTTTATAAACCTTCATATTCTATAATGATCCAACATAAAAATAATAAAATAGCGGAGTATGATGTATATATATATATATATATATATATATATATACAGGGTGATTATAAAAAAACTATCTCGATATATGAGCCCCTAACAGTCATACCGTTCACAGAAACTGAATGAAATTCTGGCCTAAAGTATTTTGAGGTATGCGCTCAAGAATCATGTGAAATACAACAGTTAAATTCTAACAGTTACGGTTACAGTGACAAAATTTCGAAAATTTCAAATGGCAACTACTACTTTTTTTTATTGGAATGTGTTCTTCATAGTGAAAAACCATAAAAAGCGTTGGAACAGTACATGTAGCACGAAAATCGCCGGCGCTAGGCAGACTAAGATGAAAAGTGAAAGCAACCAATAAAGGACAGAGAAGCAACAGAAAGTAAAACATTTTATTGTTCAGTGCTATCCACCATCTGCCGCATGTAAAGTGTTGTCGTGTGTGAAATGGAAAATGTATGAAACACAATAAAATGTTTTATTTTCTGTTGCTTCTCTGACCTTATTGGTTGTTTTCACTATTCTTCTTAGTCTGTCTAGCGCCGGCGATTTTCGTGCTACAGGTACCGTTCCAATGCTTTTTATGGTTTTTCACTATGAAGATCACATTCCAATAAAAAAATTAGGTGTTGACATTTGAAATTTTCGAAATTTTGTCACTGTAACCGTAACTGTTAGAATTTAACCGTTGTTTTTCACATGATTTTTGAGCGCATACCTCAAAATACTTTAGGCCAGAATTTCATTCAGTTTCTGTGAACGGTATGACAGTTAGGGGCTCATATATCGGGATAGTTTTTTTATAATCACCCTGTATATATACATCATACATTTATATAAATCATATTTTTATATAACTGCTGTCAACTTAATTGTCACTAAAACTAACATATCAGTTTTAATGACATACAAGTTGACAGAAGTTATATAATTATATGTATTGTACAAAACAATGCATATAATAAAATAAAGTTTAATTTTCTAAAACACAGTGTTGGTTTGAATAAGGATAAAAAATAGCCCTGAGTGTAAACTCTCAAAAACAAGTATATACAAATATTGTTACGTGCTTTACAGTCGTTTGGGTTGTATTACGTATTCGAGCCTGGACGGTATGAATACAAAGTCCATGCTTGTCTTTTATTTCAGTTTTTTTTCTATTTTTAATAATTTAATAATGATTTATCAGTTGCTCTATATTTTTTTAGATAACTGTTTTTAGAATACTGTTAATAAATCAAGATCGTGATATCAACATGTTATGAGATTTATTTGTAATAGTAAAATAAAATATTTATTAAAATTTGATAAAAAAGCTTTTAAACATTTCATTAAACTATCTTTTTCAATAACAACATTGGTGAAACATAAATATGTAATTAGCAAAATTATTAATTTCTAAAAATATATTTTTCTTGAAATTAATTTTTGATGTAAATTGAATTATTTATTATATTTCAATAAACATCATAAAACACGAGAAACAACAGCCATTCAATACTCAAAATCATGTTAGTATAGAATATAGTCGTAGAAGATTTATAAACATTCTAACTATTTTTTATTTATTACGAAACTAGGCTGTAAACCACATGTATTTTACCTCTTTAGAAAAATAGTATGCACTGATACTTCTAGTTTAAATAATGTATATCTTTTACATTTTATTTTTATAATATTTTTCACATTGATATTTACGTTGTAGGATATGCTTTACATTCTATTCGTAATAAAAATTCACTGTTGAAATACTCCTTATAAAAAAACCCTGTAGAAATTAATCCTACTTGGAAACAGATATTTTCATTTTATTGTTTCGTTACTTATTTTTCATTTGCTAAAATAATAATAATAATAATAATAATAATAATAATAATATTTAAATATTAAAAGGCACTGTAATGTAAAGTTTTAATCGTGAAATAACTCAATTTATCGTATTTAAATAAGTATTTTATTCATAGAAATACACCTGTAATTTTTATTAACCCATTCGGGACCATGGTATCATATATGCAACATCAAAAAGAGCATACAGAATTTGTTTTAGGCACCAGTAAAAAATAAAAGTAATATCTGCTTTCTCATATTAGAGCATTTTTGTGATAGTTTAAGTAAAGGTAGCTTTTTAAAAAAAGTGGTGCCAAACGAATAAGATTTGTGTAAAAGCCGCCGGTCCCGAAGGGGTTAATATCAAAATTTACTTTTATGAAATGTATTCCATTTATCATGAAAAATACAAAGCAACTGATAAAACATTTTTAAATAAAAGGGTAGAAAAATCAACCAGAAAGGCGGGGAATCGAACTCGTACCCTCCCGAGTCAAGCTCAATGCTCTAACCATTCGGCCACTGAGTTCATACCTAGATGTCAACAAAATATCGTTAAAATACTCACCATAATTAGTCAAATCAATGTTCCGCACGCAGTCCCTTCAATATGCATACATTCACACTATAGACTCACTCCATATTTTAGTCTTTTTCGCCCGCGCGCGACCTGATCGCCGTTCTTGAACGGAGACTTTGCAATACTCGCTTGGGTGAGTTTGCTTAAATGACGGGTCAATATTAGCTTGCGAAAATGGTATATTCGCCAAGTCGAAGATAATTAAAAGCTCGCGAACTTTTTGTTTAAAATCGTTTCAACCAATCATATTTTATTACTCGTATGTCGCCTCTGTTATGTATAAAACCATTCTATAATTTAATAGTTTAAAATAGGCAAAAGCGTTGCTATACTCAGTCTAATTTTAAAAGTATTATACAAATTGAAATATGATTCAACGAATTAGACATGGACAAAACCTTGGCGAGTCCATAGACCTTAAGCCCATGGGGCGTGGGCGTGGTTCTTCTTCTTAACATGAACGTTGTTTACCAACCACAGCTGATCATATTAAAGATACTTCATTGGTCGAATTCTGTCCTCTCATGCGACTTTTTACCTTTTTTAATAAATTTTACATATTTGTCGCGTTACAAGTTTTATGCAGAATTATGAATTCTGCTTCTTTGAACTTTTTGATATTTTCCTAATAAATTCCATTTACGTTTTCGAATTTTTCGTGAAAATTTACTTTTTTTTTTTTGTGCAGTTTTGAAATTAATATTTCTATTGACGAAATACCAAAGTAATTATGTCTAGATTTTGTTTATTTTTTTATTAATATTATTTACCTTTTATATTGTAATAACTGTTCTAAAATAATACTTTTTGAAACTTTATGAAATTTTAAATGAAAATTTATATTTTTTTATAATTTATACAAAACATTTTTTATCTCAAATCTTCTAAAGGTATGTATGATTAGGTAATTCCAACAACATATCTTGAAAGGAGTAATAAAATATTAAAGCAATAACGCTTATATCCAAGTTTTAGCCAGTTATATTTTTTATGTTATTTAAATACATTTAACTGTAAAGTTCAAACTTAACATCATTTTTGATTTGCACAAATAAAAAATAATATATTACAATTAATTTTTTTTTTCATTCTAACAAGTCGATGCCATACAGAAAAATGCAACTAGAAATGAAAAATCGTTTGTAAATTACAATACATATAAAAAATATCTGAAAAAAAAATCGTCTGCAATGACTTTTACGGTAATATCAGAATAAATAAAATTTTCTTTTTATCCATTTCGTTTAGCTTCCTTTGCAGACAATTTTCACATTTGAAATAATTTCTTTTTCAAATTTAATGCATTTTTTAATATATTTATCACAATTTAAGTATTTAAAGAATATATAATATGCTAATTTATACATTCTTCCAATATTGTTAAAACAATTTACGTAAAGAATATATTTAAAAGCGATTTTTAAAGCGGAATTTGTTTAGAATATTTTTGCGATATGTATCACACAATTAGTTCCATCTTTAATAAACTAAAAATGTCGATGTCGGTGATGATAAATATTTTAGTATTTCAGCAGTAACATATTTCAATATATTTTGAACAAATCAAATATTAAAAGGATATATTATTTTGTTAATTTTTTCTTAATCATTTAATTTTTTTAAAATAGAAAATGCAAATAAAAAAATGCATTATTTCATAAATACGATAAATAAATAAGTAAATATACATAAATGTAAACAATAATCATTTTAAAAAGACGAGATATCAAGACATAAATTAGTTTGGATTTTCGTTAACAGAAATATTAGAATAAAAAATGCGCAAAAACTATAAATTTTCACGAAAAATTCGAAAATGTAAATGGAATTTATTAGGAAAATATCAGAAAGTTCAAAGATGCAGAATTCATAATTCTGCATAAAACTTATAACGCGACAAATATATAAAATTTATTAAAAAAAGGTAAAAGTCACATGAGATGACAGAACCCTCATATCCGGCTCTCAAATCGCGCTCGCTAGCTCTGCACCACGGAGCCCTTGTTCAAGATCCCGATTAATTAGTACTTGAAATGCATGCTGAAATTTAACCCGAATTTTCTCGAAAGCTAAAGCCCATTTGAAGGAAACCTTGGACCTGAATAGTTAGGGGTATGACCCCTACAACATACTTTAAAATCATGAAAATCTGTGAGCATCATGTTTGGCGGTCCCCTTGTCAGTCTAAATCTGAAAGGTCTATGGGAGAACCTGTCATTATCGTCAACTGATGTTTATTAACGTGTCTCACTTGTCTATTCGAATTTGTCCAAGCAAGTACTGCCAAGTTTTGGAATGTGGGTTCCCATATTTTTTAGAAAAATTTCTAATCTGAGCATGTGCCCTGTACTTTTATCGCCACTCTCTTTTTTCTAAAGACACTCTACTAGCAACAACGTAAGTTAAATTGAATGTGGAGAACAATAATGGGTTGCACCAAAAAGGGCGCGTTCAGAGACCGAAACGCGCGTTACTGGTATAATTGGGGAATGGCGTCATCGGATTTTTTCAGGGTTGTTGTTTTGACCCGGAGGCCCGGTGAGCAGTTTTTTATTTTTATATAGCTGTCCTACTCCACATACACCAGAAATCCGAAAACAGTGATCTCAAGCTAAACAATTCTACAGTCTGCTGACACCAAATCTAGGACCATCCCTGACACACTCACTACCCTGCACCTTCATTCCAACCAGGACAATAATTATAAATCTCGTCCAACAACCGGGATAACCACGCCAGACCCTCTCCCCTATTCTTTCCTGCCACCGCAAAAATATCCTCATACGAAATGTTATTCGATACCCGTACCTTCCGATACACAAGTTCACGAATGCCAGAAAATTTTTTGCACCGCAAAACCAAATGCTCCTCTGTTTGATCTTCCAAACCACATAGATTACAAGTTGCTATCCCACTTCCTAAAAATCTCTTACGCCGAGATAGAGTTAAAACCGTCTTAGTCAAGAATCTAGCAAAAATGACACCGCTCTTTCGCAGCAATGGCTGATGTGGATGCCCAATATCTACATAATCCCAGCACCGACCCGTATGACTTCTCCTATATAATTCCCAACTCCAGTCTGACTCTTTCTGCTTATTGTTCCTGACTTCCCTCATCCAATCCTCCGCAGAGACTCACGGGATACAGACATTACAGTAAGGACCATTCCTGGCCAGATTATCAGCACGTTCATTGATTTCCATACCTTTGTGCCCGGGTACCCAGATGAAAGTCAAAGAATACTTATCCGACCTCTACCTGTTATTTTCCTCCCTCAACTGAGTAATGATAGCTACCGAATTCCGGTTGACATTTTGCAGCGCCTACAAAACACTCTTTGCATCCGTAAAAAACATATAACTACATCCGTTCACCGTATAGTATTTTATAGCCACCAACAATGCAATAGCTTCTGCCGTAAATATTGAGTTAATGTTGGGAATCTTAAATGCCAAGTGACTGCCTGTTTTTTGGTTAACCATCCCGATCGCAGTTTTGTGAGCATCTTTTGATGCATCAGTTGTAATGAAAACGGCCGTGTTCCAATACAATTGAGAAAACTGATAGTATGAGTTCTTGATGACATCCTCAGGAAAATCTTTGTTCTGGAACGCCCATGTATTGAGAAAAATCTGACACTGATCATTAATTCTGCCTCCCCACTTATAAGTGACCATTTCGTTAATATTCGTGCCCTGAGTTAGTAGGATATTCCTTTCCCTGTAGAGTAATTCTTTCGACAACACATCCGTGTATTTCTTATTTTTGATTTCTGACATAGATCTTTTGATGAGCAGATACTCCGTTCTCAATCCACTCCTCCACACCCCATTTTCAGGGTAAATATGGGTTAAAACGGCTGTGACCGCTTTTTCGTAAAGTTATGGGCATGTTTACAATCAAACACTTCCGTCAACCAATCTACCATTACATTTTGATCGTAGAAACATTGCAGGAACTATCCTAGCGACGTAGGCCAATTATATCATAGTCCTGTTAAAGGTAGACCAATCAAATGGTCAGGACTCAAGTGTGCAGTAGGAGTCTTAAAGAACGACAGTTAACAGTTGTAGTTAGCTATAAAGAAAATAAACAAATCAGATTTCCCAACCACGTGATCACTTCCCAACAAAATTCTCCAGATAATGTGGGTTACACGAAGTTTAAGTAATTTCCGGCTCTGAACGATACGGGTTACCCCCAAAAAATCACGTGATATCGGTCTCTGAACGCTTCGGATTACTCATGTGTTACCATATGTAACCAGGGGCGCCATTTCGGGGGGGGACTGAGGGGGGCAACCGCCCCCCCCCAAGGAATTTGAAATTTCAGAAAATTTATCAGTTATCACAGATTAGACCAAAAAAAAAAATCAAAATAAGATCAAAAGCTAAAATAACGTCAGATTTCACACATTTGATTACAATATAAAAAAACTAGTCTGATGTGCCAATCCCAAAACTTTCTTTTATCTCATACAGGTTTCACATACACCAAAAACAAATCAGCACCAATTTATATTAAGGTCTAACTGAATCTAAAGTTTTATTAAATTATGTGCGTTAGTTCTGGAGATATAGCTATCGTAGAAATCGTACAAAATGTAGCATAGCAGTGCCACCTATTGGGCTATTTATACCAAATCGTAATCAACTTCTATTTTTGTCAAGGTCTAACCGAATCTGAAGTTTAGTGAAATTCTGTGCATTAGTTCTTGAGATATAGCTATCCCAAAAATCATGAAATATGTAGCATAGCATCGCCATCTGGTGAGCGATTTACACCAAAAACTAAACACCACCTATTTATATCAATGTCTAACTGAATATAAAGTTTTATCAAATTTTCTGCATTAGTTCTTGAGATACAGCGCCCACAAAATTTTTTTCACATACAGACACACAGACAGACATTTTCTAAAAATAGTCCAATTGTGTTCAGGAACTTCTAAAACGTATATGTTGTGGCGTTTTGGGGTTCTTTCTAAAACACAACTTACTTAAACTTAAAAAGCTCATTTATTACTCAATCTTCACTTGACAATTAAATATTTAAAAAAAAAATAAGTATACCCTGATTAGCTCCACTGAAATCTGTTGCCATGGAAAAGGGAGCAAATTATATTAAACTAATCAAAATATCAAAACTTAAGAATCCGAATAGGTTAATACAACAATGATAATTTTGAACTCATCATTTTAAGACAATATTAAATGTAGTAAGGGGCAACAATTTTGGACTCATCATTTTAAGACAATATTAAATGTAGTAAGGGGCAACAGATTTCTAAATCAAGTAGCATACTGGATTGCATAAAGAACACCCAACTCCACTCCAACCCGATCAAGCTCAAATCTCCATATACATTAAATTAACAAAAGTGTAATCATCATATAATTTGGAAAAATGCAGACAACCTGAAATTCCTCCAATATGAGGACCAAAAGGGGAAAGAGTTAAATCCGTTAATAGAATAGGGATATGATGATGTACTAAAATTTTAGAACAACTATGGAGATTCTGAACAAGATCAGATCGGTTAACCAAGAATCGTATAGTGGCTTATAAACAAGGAATATAATCCTTTCCTTTTTTTTTTTTTTTTTTTTTTACTTTTTAAAATAAAGCATTTTAGGTGTTTATTTTAGAAAACAATATTTCTGAGAGAGGAGGGTTAAAGCTTAATTTAAACAATTATGAAATTAGATTTAATATTACTGTTTCACTTATTAATCTATCCATCCTTAAATCAAGATCAAAAATACGATTGTATAACATTGAGTGAACTTCAATTAATGTTCATTAAAACAGTCAGTTATGAATTTAAACTTAAGAAATTTTAAAGTCCTAATTTAATAAAGTTGGATTTTATCTTTTTTTTTTTTTTTTTTTTTAATCACTCACAGAAAGGTTAAGCCTTTCTTATAGGTCTACTGTGAATATAAAAAAAACTAATTATTTAGAGATTTATACAAAGAAAAACATACCATCTTTAAGAACAAACAAATCTTTTATTCAAACACTTAAAGTTATAACAACGGAGTTACTTCAAATTATTATAAAAACAAAATCTAAACGTTGATCTGTAATATGGGGATTAATTACTTAAATATATTTTAAACCAAACAACACATTTCTAAAATTATCACACTATCATGCTTTTAAGGTTGATCAACTTTGCTGAATTCACTTATTATTTTAATTGCAACTAGGCACAGAGAATCTTAAAAATATAACATTACATTAAAGCTTAACAGTCTAAAGTTTAACAGTCCATCAATTGTAAAAACATTATATAATAGTGTTTTAAAATACACACTTATCATTCTTAATCTCTCCAAATAGCCATAGATAATTTCAAGTGGGAGAACATACATTTATGAGGAAATAAAGAACTACTTACAAAGTTAGCAGGTTTAATCGAATCATCAGTGGGCAGACTCTATTTCCCTTCCCTCTTGAGAAGAAACAAAACTGTGGACGGGCACCATCTGACGTAATTACACCTCAGGGGGATGGTTTCCTAAATCACCAGAGCATCAGTCAAACTTCACTCCTTCTCAGCATTTCTTGTAACATTCGCGAGCATTTGAGTTGAGTCTTTTGCTTGTCAACTTTGCGATTCAACCGAACACCTCATATATCTCCCGACGACGGAGGTTTCTCGGACTACCCATATCTTCACAAATCCAGCTCCAACACACACAGCGATCAGTCTTCCTTATTATAAACAAGACAATATTAACGTCTCATAAATAGTTGAGACCTCTCTGGACTGCACAAGGAAAAAAAAACTTAATCTCTACGCATCTGGAATCGTTGACGCTCTTTCACTGACCATCATTTTCATTTCTTTGACCAGTAGCTTTTCGCTCATTATCACAAGTGCCGCTACGCAACGTCCACTAATTTTTCGAACCAAACGACAGGTATTTCAGCCAAGCAGCAAGTGTCGTAAATATTCATTCTCCCGCGCTGCTTGAAAAACGGGACCGATCCACTCTGCCAGGGGTACGGGAATGGAAACAAAAGGAAAAATGGACTCTTCCTGAAGACTACAGCTTGCCGCTCCACTCTGCCGGCCGCTTCATGGGGGAAGGAAGCCATGCTTCACCCCCATGGCGTGTGCTGAAGGGGGGGTCCTGTGAGCCTCTGTTTACATGGGCGCCAGCTATCCGCCTGATAGCAGAGCCAATTGAAGCCTGTCGTAAACTTACAAAGCCTAATTGCGTATATAGTACACTCATAAGATAACGTAATTCTTATACAGGGCGGACGGTCTTTCTTTTAACCAAAACCAGACTAGGTGACTACAAACACATGATTCAAGGGTATGGGAGAAAACGTACACGACTGCCCAATACAATATGTGTGGTCTTTTACTGAGAAACCTCCCTCCCTGCTATATATCTTTCGTATTTGAAAACAGGAAGCAAAGCTAGACTATAAACGTTGAATTTACTTTGCAAAAAGAAAAAGAAAGAAGAAAAAATAAAAACTGATTTTATTATTATTATTACAATTACTTTTATTTATTTAAATTTTTATTAGAAACAGAAAAAGGAGTGCTTTTAAATAAATGTTGAGAAAGTGATTTAAATAATTAATGTAGATTAAAAAAAAATTGGTTGAAACCAACCGTAACAAGATTGCTCCCCCCGGCTAATTAAAAAACAATTTTTTTTTTTTTTGAGAAAACAAATTATTTTTTTGAAAGGTAACTGGGTACCACATGGCATGCTGGGACCTCAACACTGAAAAAACTGACCCACAAACACAAATCATACATCGATCCGGGACGGGATCCAGAGAGTTCACCGCTGAAATACCACCCTGACAATATATTCCGGATATATACAACCAGAGCTCGCACATCCGTAGAAACCATTACCTAAACTATTACCTGAAACATGACCATAAAAGAGTACTACCAGAGGAGGGACCACAAGGCTGATTTTACCACTAAAATGACCAAGATATTTTCTGCACCTGTAAAAGAACACATGTTCCACCTGACTGTGAAACCTCACTTCCCTACTACTGTCATTCCTACGCATAACTGCATCCTACCTGAAATTTCTGGTAACAGAACTGTAAATAATACATAAATTGAATTTTGAAAAAAAAATTAGCCGAAAAAGAAGAGAAGTGCCCACTGATTAATTGTCATTATACTGCTTATATACATAACTTCAATAATTGGCATCACAGTATATTACAACACTATCTATTAATGTAAATAAGTACTAGTAATATCATAGTTACAACACTGTAAATGTCAATGAAATTTGTAAAACACATATTAATTCTATTATACAAAAATACACAAGAGCAACTGGCGACATAAAAATAAAAATATATACATACTGTAATAGAAGGTTATACATATAGAAAATTAAGAGCAAGACACACAATTTGGTAATTATAGACCATGTTATAGAATCACGTATACATTTGTTCGTGAAGTTATGTTTGTATTTGAAGAAAGTTCTTAGAACCGTGTAACTGTGTAGATTTTACAAATGCACTTACAAGTAATGTGCATGGGAAAGAGTATCTCTGCCTCTGTGCTACTTATAGCAAAAGCAGTTTCGGGCCTATGGGCACTACAGGGAAAACATTCCACAAAATAAAATAAAAAACAGGGGTGGTGACATATATCACCAGGAAGGAAAAACACACACTCCACCAAAAATAGGAAGTAAAATTAAGAAAATACTTAATTCTAGTAATTTAAGCCATACACAACCACATCCAGGTATGTACATGAGAACGTATGTACAATAAAAAAAAAAAAAAAAAAAAAAAAAAAAAAAAATTGGTTGAAACCAACCGTAACATATAAATTTGTCGAAAACCGGAAGCGGCAAATTTTCATAAATCCAATACCTTTTTCTTGTAAAGATAGAAGAAAATAATAAACATTTAATAAACACTTTCAACATTGAAATGTTTTCTAAAGCCTTGCTATTGCAACATTCTATAAGTGAGACATTTATCATTAATGAGTATGTTGGCTAGTTTTAGAAATATATGTGAGAAAAAACACTATGAATTGCTTCTGAGCTGTGTACAGCATGATTAAAAGAAAACTCGTCACCCCCAAGGCTAGAATTTTAGTGATAAATTCTCTCTTTACCCAAAAATGTAAGAGGATTTTTTTTCGGGGGTGGGGGGATGGCGGATGTGTATTCAATTTCCTAATTATATGATTTGTTAATTTAGTTTTATTAGTGTCACATTATATTTACTCCAATCGTTATAATGCTGTTAAATCATATGCTTTATTAATTGATATTGTATATAGAGTATGCTCTTAAAAATCTCCACAGCCTGACACTAGAGTCCTGTCCAGATTCGGTTGTAACCGACCCGAATCATGACTTTAACCAGACAGACTCCCCCACCCAACCCAATGCAGGAGCAAGGAACCTGAGTCCAACGGTTTTGCAGATTTCTAAATTATATGAAATTTAGATCATAGTCTGAAGAGGAAGGCAGAAAATGATTGCGGAAAATTTTTACTGAAAGAAAAACATTAATGAAAACTTTCTTATACCTATGGATTACAACATTTGCAAATTTCGTAACTTCTTGATGGTGTTCGTGTGCTGATTATCTCGTGACCGATTGAATTTCACGACTTTTTTCGCGATTGTTTCATTTTTTTGTGATAATTTTCCAAAATTCGCTATTTTCTGTGAATCATTGAAGGAATTGATTTTTTAGATCATTTGTCTAAATTCGCAATATTTTTTTCAACCGATCGACGAAATTCGCTATTTGTTTTCGCCATCTTTAGACGGAATTCGCGACTCTTTTCTGCGATCGTTTGTTGAAATTTCGGGAGTCTTTTCCCGCAACCGACTAACAAAAATTGCTATTTTTTTGCACAACCTTTGACGAAATTCCGATTGCTGAAGAATTTTTTTCCACCATTTGTCGAAATTTCCGACATTTTTTTTTTTTTGGCAACTGATCGACGAAATTCGCTATTTGTTTTCGCAATCTTTTGACGCAATTCGCGACTCTTTTCTACGATCGTTTGTTGAAAATCGAAAGTCATTTTCTGCAACCAACTGACAAAAGTAGATATCTTTTTGCGCGATCTTTGACGAAATTCCTCTTTTTTGCGCGATTGTTTGACTAAATTCGGGATTTTTTTGTTCAATCTTTTGATGAATTTCGCGATATTTTCCCGCAATAGTTATACTAAATTTGCGATTCTTTTCCGCGACGGATTTACGAAAATCTCTATTTGTTTCAGTGATCTTTGGCGAAATTCGCAATATTTTTTCACGGTCGTTTGAAAAAATTAACGATTCCGCGACTAACGGTTCCGCGACTAATTTTGCCAATTTAACTATTCTTTTCTAATTCCAATTCGTAAAATTCGCGATGTTTACCGCGATCGGTTGACGAATTGCTTTTGCGTAAAAAAGAAGAAGGAAAATTCGCGGACTACCACTAAAATTAAATATATATTCGCTGAAGAATCACATGTTTGTGAAAGAAGTTAAGATAAGAAGACAAAATCTCACACTGCATTTTTTATTGTGGGAGCCTATTTCTATTTTGTGAACGATATTTCAGCCAAAAAAACTTTGTCCCCCCCCCCCCCCCCAAGAAACTCATGAAATGTCGCTCTGCAGTAAAACCTGCAAAGATGAGTTGAAAAGGACTGTAAAAAAGTTCCATTTTAGACAGGTCTCCATCTTAGCAAGTATAATTGTATGACGTTTTTCTCGTCTAAACATGATTTTTTTTGCCCGTTTGAGAAAGAATTATGTTACAGGCAGGTTTCGCTTTGACACGTTTCACTGTAATACACCTATGCTCTTCAGAAGTGCTTTATAGAAAGGAGATTTTAACAGTTTTAAAGAATACCTGAAAAAAAAAAAAACGGTACCTGTCTATAACTGAAAACTTTCTTAATATTTTAAAATTCTACTTGCTAAGACGAAAACCTGTCTAAAACGGAATTTTTCAGAGGTAACTTAAGATTCCGTATTAGAAGTATTGCTGTCTCTGTATATATATGATTCAGTAAACTTTTTCGTTCGGAGAGGTTACGGGGGGGGTGCAGCCCCCCGAACTCCACCCTCGGCTATGCCACTACCTTAAAAAAAACTTTGCCCCCCCCCCCAAGAAAGTTCCGAAATGGCGCCCCTGTATGTAACTCGGTGTTCGGTCCGTGAACGCGCCCTAATTGTGCCTAACTGCAAGCAAGTCTCGAATTTAAAAAGTTAATTCAAATTACTTTCATTTTTTTTGTTTATTTTATACCGTTAACCCCTTCGCGATGAGCGAATTACACTTCTTTTATTTTTTTGGCACCGCTTTTTCTGGGAAGGTTTTTGTTATATTATTTAATCTCCAAAAGGTTGACCGCCATGTGGGTTGAAGGGGGTTTTTCCCTCGTGTTTCTGAAAATCATGAGCAGAGGAAAGGAATAAAGCCCAGAAAGTTGAAGATGTATGAAATGGAAGAAAAATTGTCATGTCCTGCATGTATTATATATGCTTCTGTGTGAGAAAAATAAACTGCGATCAATTGAGGTCATGCCGGCATGTAGCTGTAGCAAAATACCTCAAAGCTAAAATTCAAAATTCAAAATCTCCAAAACTCTGTCCTTAGATAAACAAAATTTTTTGTGCAAAAATACTTGTATCCAAATTCAAGGATTTTGCATAACCTATGTGTAACTCGTCGCGATGCGGTTAAACAGCGATTTAAACATTATTTTTTCTAGTCCCTTGACATTTACTGGGATGAAAGTTTGAGTATGATGTACGATATACTTTACATGTGATATTCGTTAAAATGAGAGTTAAAATTATTATTATATGTAGTTGTATTTATTGATATAGAAAGAAAATATCTATTAACTGTATTTAATATTGAGTGTATTAATTCTTAAACTTTTGGTTACGAATCTCTCCTTAGTAGGGGTAAACGGTTGTATCGTAGCTTTGCAATTAAAACATTTTAGCCCATTTCATCTTTTATTTCATATTGTTTATCAAATAATTAATACAAGAAATGTATAAACTAACGGCCGACGAAAACAATTTTTTTTCAATTCAAAAACAAATTTTGTTCTTTTATTCGGTCAAGTTTAGGCCGAAAACGTAAACAAAACTGTCTTCGAAAGAAATATATAAGCATACATACAAAAATATTATTAATTTGGCTAATCACAAACGCATTCCACTTAACAAAGACACTTACGACTATGCATAAACGAGTACGAGCATATGCTCGTTTGAAATAAAGTAAAAGTATTATTAAAACATTATACTGTATTGTTTTTTAATCAATATTCACAGACCTAGTAATTTATGTAATAGGAATTTAAATTATAGGGCAGACCGGGGTGATTCTTGGTCACTTGCAACATGAGGTGATTATTGGTCAATTAAATTTTCATTAATACTAATGATAAAATCAAAAGAAAAAAAAATACTGGATGTTAGATAATTTCATTGTTATTCAGTAACACAAACGATTTTTTGATTCAAAACACAATTTAATGAGAAAAAATATTTTAACCATACATATGTATAAAACTTGAGCAAAAAATAAGGGATTACGAAATCATGCTTTTTTTTTATAAGGTGCCTGTAATAGGATATTTAGCTACATGGTGATCTAGAAGGGTTATATAGAAAGAGAAATATGCATAGAATACGTATGTATGTATATGAACACTGTATGAGTACATACATTAAGGAAATAGAGGGTTAAACATCACCCTATATACATGGGGTGATTCTTGGTCAACATGGGGTGATTCTTGGACATGTAATTTTAGCTTAAAAATTACTTATAAACTCACAAATAGTGCAGAAATGTTTAATATTTGTCAGTTTTAGATGGCAGCGTCTGCATTCAAAAGTTTTTTCAAGTTCATGTGGCAACACTTTAAGAATGAACCACATTGTTTTGATTTTTTTCAGCAACTCATAACACAAATTTCATTTGAAATAACTGAACCTTTGTTTATCCATTTCTTGAAGAGATATTGGGGTGAGTTTTAAAATTTAACTTGTATATTTAGATAATGAACATCTTTTACAGTACAAATGCAGCAGTTATCACCAACGAGGATTTCTTTAAGTTGTGTGAAAAAGTTGAAAAAGAAAAAGATGAAAAAGAATTAACATTAAACAAGAATACAGCTGAAGATGCAGTAGCATCATCCTCTGAGACTAGAAAGAAAACACAGGAATGCACACAAGATACGGATATACACTGCTCAAAACAATTAAAGGATATTGCAGTTTTAGGTGGATTTTGTATCTAGGAAACTTTTTAGCTGATTGATACATGGTCGACAGACATAGTAGGTTATATGAGAATAAATTACACATGTTTGGCAGAAAAAATGCATTTTATTGCGCATTTGTGTACAAAAGGAAAAAAACACAATTTGTGCATATGAGAAAAAAAGAATAAGAAAAGGTGTTTTCTTCAAAGAAAATCATTTTCAGTAGGGGGTATGGTTTCCACGGGCGGCCAGCAACGTTGAACACCTTTGAGGCATGGACTCAATGAGGCTATTAATGACGAGTTGGGGTATTCTGCCCCACTCTTCCAGAAGAGCTCTTTCCAGTTCTTGGAGAGTTTGTGGGGGTTGTTGGCGGCCAGAAACTCGTCTTCCTAGAGCGTCCCAAACGTGCTCGATTGGATTCATGTCTGGAGAACACGCTGGCCATTCCATTCGAACGATTCCTTCCTCGAAAAGGAAATCCTCCACCAGGTTTGCACGATGTGGCCTGCAGTTATCGTCCATTAAAATGAAGTTATCTCCGATTGCTGCAGCGTAAGGGACTACAATAGGTCTGAGGATCTCATCCCTATATCGGCGACCAGTCAGAGCTCCATCTCGAATGATGTAGAGGTCAGTGCGCCCGTCAATGGAGATGCCACCATACACCAACACTCCTCCACCGCCAAATCTGACACTTTCGTGCACGAACGCAGGGTTATTCCTACTGCCACGGTCCCTCCAGATGAAAATACGCCTATTATCCGGATGCACAGAAAAACGGGACTCGTCAGAAAACAGAATATTGCTCCATTCATTTCTCCTC